>OX940975.1:17953006-18398006 GCA_954871275.1 Leptopterna dolabrata | reverse complement strand
ACCACAATGCCTAACGATGTGGAACTAAGAACTTGAACATTTTAAAGACCTGATCCAAATCGGTTGAATTAGGAAGGACAATTTAGGCACACGGTTTTCCGAACGTTGGTATCAAAAGAATTTTCACATTGGAAAAACAACACGTGAACACGAGATGGACCACTCCCGGTTTTGTTTGTACAATTTGAATTTTCTATTCGTATTTCCGGTCAAGGAATAATTTTTTATTTATGAACCGAGGGATCACGGCTAGTTTTTTAGTTTTGAGACCTGCAAATTGCAGCGCCAACAAACAATGCATTGCCGAACTCAATAGAATTTCATCACTGGGAACAATCAGGCAGAGTTTTGTGATGGGAACTGCATAACTCTGGCCGGATGAAGGATTCACGGCGAATCTTAGACTCCATCTGAACTCATTTAGAACCCTTGTGTTTACTGATGAAGGCAGCTTTTTACGGTTCATCATGCTGGCTTCGCAGACCAACCTGACGCATATCAATTCATGATATACTTCAATGTGTTCAAGAACGTGTTATATGTAATTCTAATGATTTTTCCCAAACTGATTTCATGGCCTTCATATTGCCCTTTGGATGAATCGATCTGGACCAAGTGGTCTCAGGACTTGAAAAAATTATCTTACTACTGACAGGTTTTACTCGCGCATCCTTCGCGCGATGTCGTAAATTTCAATGTACATCGATGCTCTTCTGCCGCATCATTATCGTCTTAGGAGTAACAATATTTAAATTTATTCACATTCTCGTCACAGTTCAAACGCGCACTCTTCCTTCCACTTAAACACTATAGCTCTTAGAGCAAGTTCCATCCGTGTTGGTCACCACTCAACTATAAAATGTAGCGCCCCTCTTTGAAGAAAATATGGGGGATTGACATTAATTTACATGATTACAGTCAAGACAATCTGGAATAAATCCCCTAAATGTTTGGTTATAGCTTGAAAACATTCGTGCGAGTTTATCAAAATGGGAGTAGACGTTATAACTTATGAGAGTCTCGTAAGAGGACGTGCTAAAACACAATAGTTTCAGATAGAGGTGATTTCGAAGATGTAATTAAATATTCAAGTGTTGGAGAGGTTGACGTTCATATTTGAACAAGTTATTGTTATGAAACTTCAAAGAATGATGGATCCCAAATCGTAAACAAAAACTCCACATTCGAGAATGAAAGAACAACCGTATGGAATCCACCATCACAGAGTCAGTAAGGTGTACTTATTATTGGAGCCAAAATGTTACGTAGACAACACTAAGAAATGAAGTTTCCGAGAAGGATCACAGATAATATTCGTTTGATACCTAACATTTGAGGTGAATTAATTGTGTTTCATTTTAGTAAATGTTGCAAATTAAAACGTATCCATCATGTTGTTAAAATAGAACATTTATACCTACGTAATTTAGAAAACTTTGCGGGATGTTCCGCGTTGTAATCAAGATTGGCTTGACCATTTTTCTTTTTTTTTCTTTTTTTTTTCCTTCACTAATTTTATAATCAAAATGTGATATTTTCTACAATTTACAAATTACTTACATACCGAATTCCTCAGGAGTGGCAAACACCGACTAATTGGGTTACCATGGAGAGAGCTATGTACACAGAAGGGAAACTGTTCTAAAATTAAAAATAGATCACACGTAAACCTTACAAAAGTGCGTTTCAGGGGGACGTTTACCAAACCTTGAAAGTGAATTATCTTACTTGTTATCTGGCGCAGTCAACAGGACACTCGGTGCTCCTGACGGCTGCACGCCGCGAAACAAGTATCGGCGGATCAGTAAAATTGTCGAAAGATTCTAATAAGCTAACACTGAAAGTAACTCTACGAATAAGGTAAACAATCACCACTAATCCTAGTCACTCGTTTCGAAGTAATAGCTCATAGATGATTAACGTGAGATTATCGTAATAAAATAAAGTAGACTAAAAAATGACAGAGTAAGAACGATGCAGGACAAAGGTGAACTGTGCCGGTCAGTCTTAGAAGATTCAGGGGGGTGAGAAATTACAGCTGGAACATAAAATTACACAACATGAAGGAATCAGGTACGTCATAATCAGTAATATAGTTAACCATTACAAAATTCAAAATACCATACAATCCCGAATGAATCAGGTATCTAATTGTTCACGTTAGTTCACACTGACAGAATTTAACACAATATAAGACGCATTATTGGGTATTGTGCACAATTAAATTTACTTGACACGATATGATGCCATTTTGTTTCCGATTACCACCAAAGCTTTGTGATTACTTTCGGTAGGAAAAATATTTTAGCCCTCCAAGTCGAAAATTTCCACATGCATTTTAGGCCTTTCTATATACATTTTTTTTGCCTATAAGTGTCTATCAACTCTGGATTTAACTGGCCAAGAAATCTGCAGCGTTTTTTGTTTAGATACCGAGTTAATCCAATAAAAATTTCATGATTCCATCTTGAAGCTTGGAAGACGATTTTTCCGTTCAATTAATGGGCCAAATAAAATCTAATTTTACCGAAGTAGAATTTGTTGGGCAACAGAGAACTCTTCAAGTTCAGGCATCGTGAAACTTGAAAGTTTGAAAATACCAACTCAACGAGTGGTGTTAATTTCCCAGTATAAAAAGTAAACTTTAAGCATAAGGAAAACTGTGTACAATAATCGCAAGGACACTAGGCACCAGTAGCCACAGGACTAAGTCTTATCTTATCGGCGGAATATGATATAAATTCACGTCACCAGTTAAAATAAAGCACCCAACAACTTTCCAGTCAGTATGGTCAATCAAAGGACGATCTGGGAGCTACACCCCAACTACCCACAGATTTTTAGCAAAATCGATGGGTGAGCAATTGAGTGCCTCGGATATTGCGCATGCGCAATGGCCATATCAATGATCCGATTGTTCTGAAATTCACAGGGGATCGTCTGGGGCCCGACGTGCATGAAGCCTCAAAATTCTGACATTACCAGATTTGAACTGGGTAAGTTTTGCGTGTGGCAAGGATTTGCGGACACACGGACAGACACCGAACCAAATTTGTTTAGAAAGCGCAAAATGGTAAACGCGAGTGGACATTTTGATTGTGGAAACAAAACATTTTCCTTTCGAAACTGAAGGCCCGGAAGCAAAAACAAAGTATCAATTTGTCATGTTTAAAAAATACGGCGCACGGTGTACGGAGGACAGACAGAATTTTTTTATTGCATTTCCGGATTCTACATACCTTGAAACGTAAACCATCAAATTTCGAGGGGGGGGGGGGGGGGGGAGAATTTTTTTTTCATGCTCGATTCCAAAGGTTCATTATTGAAGATGATAAACCAATAAACTGTATCGATTTATATCATCATCAGGTATCATATTTGAAGGGCTGCAACCATAACTATCAGAGCAATTCATGGTCGAAAATGAGATTTTAGTGCTATCTTGTTAGTATATTTAAAGCGAATCAAAGCATGGCCTTGGTAGAAAACGATCCACGAGTCGAAATATAAGGGGGAAAGAGTGCCATTGTTTTCTGAGGTATTTTGAAGTCTATGGGTGGAATGAAGTAAAGCGACGTAAAAATTTGACTCCCCAACATCTTTAATTTACTGTATAATCATAAGTATTACCTTTGTATTTTAGAGCCATCGAGCAAGCATGAGGGCAGCAGTTAGAGTTAGCAATGTGACCGGAGATGAAAAGATTGATGCTTCGCCGTAGGCCTTGACTCCCATGTCTCTCACATCAGGTTCTGTAAACATAATTGGTAATAACGCACTAATTATTAAATTTATAGTGGGGGAGAAGGGTTATAATTGGAGTAGTACGTCGATTGGCCGAACAACACGGCACAGTGATGGGTTTGGATAAATGATACCTAAGAGAACTCACATTATGTGGCATTATCAATTTAAGAACTGATACCTACGTATCATTATGCTGTCAATTTCTACTTCCTTCTAGTTCTACCCAACCCAACGAGATTAGAAAGAGGAGATAGAGGAGGCGGATGGCGGTTGGGAAACTCCAGCTCGGCTTTCTCTGTGTTTATTTGGTAAAATCGCATGGTATTACAGGAGTGGGTTCTGAGAGGGTATCACGACAAATATCAATCACCAGACATACGTATGCGATCCTGCCCGCTTCCTTGGAAACGGCGTTGTGCCTTCTCTATTTCTCTTTTCTGACCGCTTCGGATCAACCAAATTTAGTGTTATTAACAATTTTATGGATTGAAACGTTACTTAATGTGAGAAAATGAAATTAAAGAAGTCAACACATTGCATTACGCTAACTGATAACGAGCGACTATGTGTTCACCCAACAGGTTGTTTGGTCAATCGATGCTTCAATACAAACGGAATAATTATGTGATATCAATTAAACCTATGAACCACCACCAAAGCCACACCAAGACGAATCACCAACACATAAATACAAGCAATTACACGACGAATTTAAGGCCTGAGAGATAAATTAGAAGAGTCACGTCGATGAATTTCCATGGGATCAATTATTATACTAAAGCGAATAACAAGTCTTGACATAAAATCAGTAGCTGAGTCATTTCTATGGATAACGAATTATTTAAACCATGATTATTTCAAGTCCTTCTTCTTGATGAACAGTTCAACACATTGGTGGAAGTGAATACTATGCAATTCATTTTCTGAGGGGATACGGTACGGTACTTAGTACTGAAAATGAAAAAAAATTCAATTTTTTTAGTAGGCTCATTTGGTGCTACAAGATGTCAGGAACCAAAAAATAACCCAAAAATAATTTATCCTAAAGTTGTAAGTGGCCAATTTTCCTGCAGTAGTCTCATATCGCGAAAAAAATCGGTTTTTTCGGATCATAATTTTCTGCCAATACACCATAATGCTGTAGAACAAAACGTCAAATACTGAGACAAACGGTTTATTCGCCTTTTAGAACCACCTCGAAATTCAACAATGAAATGTCGTACCAGTGACATGATGGATTGATGGATGGTTTAATGGATGTGATGAAGAAGCCACTGGTAAGGCCATGTTCGTTGAAGGAGAAAAATTGGTTTATTTTTCCTCTTTTTTTTAGGTTGAGAAAACAAGGGAAAACAGTTAGGAATAGAGGTACCTACCTAGAGTGAAAAAATAACGATTTTACCATTTTCAGTAGGTACCGTATCCCCTTGAAAATACACAGTGAACGATTTGTAGGCGAAGGAAAGGTAATCCTATTCTTTATCAAATCTTCAACATCCTGTGGAGTAAGGTAAGAGCTCCTCTTTATTTTAATATAATTTCTCAAGGGAATAACCAGTTCTTCATCTGTGAAGTTACGAGAGCTTTCATGATCCAAAGCTTGCAGGCCAAACACCGAAATTCGCTCATGTATTCCTTTGTGTCCGACGAGTCGTTGTTAGTTAGTTATCATTTATTTAGGAATAAGGAAAACGGAAACATGCCTCAGGTGGGAACTGAACCCACATATCCACCAGGGCCTTTGCCCTCAGCCACTGAGTACTCGGTAGGTGAAAGCCTGCAACGGAGTCGTCATGACTGAGTAGTAATCCTACTGGTGGCGTCGAATACATAAAATGCACAAAGCTCTAAATGATTTTTTATTTTTAAACTCAGTTCCAGGTTTCCACTCCAAGGTCCTCATTGACTGACGAGGTTAAGGAGCTGATGTGGAGTCCCACCTGATGCCCTAAGTTCCTGTTTTCCCAACTTCCAAATCACCACAATCCACCAGTAGATTCAAGTGTTTCGGACGGGAATATAAATGTGGCTCTTGAGCATGTGCAATATAACTTGTTCATACCATCTGCACCTACACGTATAATCCAGATACCTAGACAACACTCAGCAAAAGCGGACCTCTGTACATTATACAAATAAAGCCTCTTTTCTGTGGTTGCTACGCGACAGGAACGAAAGCAAAACTGAACAACTTTGCTTGCGGTACAAACAATATTATGAGAGGTGAATCTGGTAAAGGTAGAAATAATATTATTTATACACTAACAAGTATGCAACGTTCCATTTCAGCAACACGCAATTTCACTGCATACTTTTTTATTTATTTATTTATTTTTAAAGAGGATATACATTTTATATCTACAAATTTATTCCACCTCCCGTTTGACTCGAAACAATGAGAGTTTTTGCAGCACCCTCCCGCCGAAACGAAACGGAAAACGACGCCAAAACGCAAATGGCGGCGGATAGGGCGACCGAAGTCAGATGCTAACCTTTTTCGGTTCCGTTTTCGTTCTGCTTTGGCGTCTACTGGGTGGTGAAGTCAGGCTAACGTTATGTTAACCTCATTCCTCCATTTTACTCCGTGGTGAATACAAATCTATGTCCACACATGGCGTCAAGTCTGGATAAACAACAGAAAGACGCGATTTATTTTACAAGGCCAACAGAAGACGGTAGGTAAGATGTAAGGTTACATTACGTTTCGTCATCTCAACACGACGAAAACTGACACCGTGAGATCCTGGTATTTTTCGTCGTCACAGTTCGTCAAACCTTTCGGCAAGCAGTGCTGCGCATGCGCACTTAAGACACAAAAAAGATTGACGAACTGTGACGACGAAAAATACCAGGATCTCATGGTGTCAGCTTTCGTCGTGTTGAGAAGACCAAACGTAATGTAACCTTACATCTGTATAACACTACCTACCTTCTTCTGTTGTCCTTGTAAAATAAATGCCGAATGCCGTATCCACAGCTGCTTCCTCGAGTCTTTCTATGTTTATCCAGACTTGACGCCATGTGTGGACACAGATTTGTATTCATCACGAAGTAAAATGGACGAAAGAGAAGTTAACATAACGTTAGCCTGACTTCACCAGCCAGTAGACGCCAAAGCGGAACGAAAACGGAATGGAAAAAGGTTAGCATCTGACTTCGGTCGCCCTATCCGCCATTTCCGTTTCGGTGCCTTTTTCCGTTTCGCTTCGGCGTGAGGGTGCTGCAAAAACTCTCTATTAAATTGACGGTCAATAAATTAATAGGTAAAAAACGATAATGTTTGTATTTATCGACTTCCATGACATTCTGCCTGCAGAGGCGGATTCGACCTTTGGCCGTTTCCACGCCAATAATGTAATGTACGTACCCAGTTGATCAACTTGAAACGAATAAAACTAATATATATATGTTATGCTCTACTGTCGTCGTTGTTGGTAAATGTGTATATTTAATGGATGCTCCTAACTAAAACCGCATTGTGACAAACGTTATACGAATAGTACCTAATCAAGCTAATAAATCAGCAAGTCAAATGCTTTTTTTCTGAAACTGCGGTTCAGATTCCGTTAGCTCAGGACATCAACTGAGTGCGATACCATAGATAAATATAATTATATTGCCTGCGTAGGTAATGTACTCAGGTCAGTAATTCTGTCAGGTCAGTTCAAAATTATTTTGACCAAACGAACTATTTCTTCAACAAATATTACGATAGTGAAAACCATTTTTTTCACGTAATTCCTTATAATATCCACCTTATGCCCACCCAGTCCATTATGACCCACCTAGATAGTCAATTATCTAAGAAATGTGCAAATTACGAATTACCTGCAGAGTGGAGGAATGGGGTTGATACAAATATTTTTGGAACAATCATACCTTATTTTGTTTCAACGAACGATGACTATTTGCCTGTGCCTAAGCTAACGGAATACGGACTACATTTTCTGGAAAACCCATTTATGAAGCGATGACTCCCTGAAGTGATAAAAAATTAACATGATTGCGAACAACTTTTGAGTAAACTGTATGTAGGTTCCCACTTGAAAGATATGTACCTACGTAATAATGCAGATGTACGAGTGATATTGTTGAAATGTTGATGGAAACAGAAAAATGAGAAAATCTCGAGATTCGAATGGGTAGCGAAAGAACGCATGGAAGGACCGCAAGAAAAACTGGTTCAAAAAGAACAACGGAAAAAAAAAATAGAAACATGCTCATGCGATAGGGAAAATGATGAAAAGAATGAAATGTGCATGTACCGACTTATAAAACCTCACGCTGATAACTAACCTGATAAGACGGATGGAGAGGACTCTAGCCCACCTGGTGGAAACCGAAAAAAAATAGGAATGGGTAAATGAGACAAAATAAAACAGTACGGGGAAACAAAAGAAAACAAGATGTAACAACTAACTACATAATGAATGACTGTGAGCTAAATACCACATATTACTGACTACACGTCCAACCCGTGCAGAACAAAATTGGTACAATCAGGTACAACCCAACACTCCACTGCAGTGCTTCACTCCGACCCTGAAACCCCCAATCCGTCACGCAAAACCCCCAACCGGTCCAATTTTTCATTGATCCAATTCCGCTGAGCGTCGCGGGTTTGGGCCCGCATAGGGTGAAAGGCCCTCGAAATGGCAACGGGTTGCGGCCCGTGAACCGTCTCGGCTTTGGGCTCGGACGGGAGGAGGTTGTTTTGATGAGATAAGCGCGTCCCATGAACCTGCGATATGGATTCCGTCGGCCGTGCAGTAGTCGCTAACTTGCCTTCTTGCATTTCACAATGGATTTGGTCATTTCAGACAGGAAATGTTGAACATTTGAACATGCTGTGGGAGGCTTTCTGTGAAGATAAGGACGTCCATGCCTTCCTTACTGGAGTGGGCCGCAAGTATGGAGGCACAGTCGGCACATACCATGAAGGCTCTGATTGAGACCTTGTACGTATGAGCCTAATTAAAATACATTACTCAAATACCTTCATGAATTGCAGTAACACATACGTACAGACTCCTACCGTCATAGTAATGTAATTTCTTATTTGCAGGGATATTACATACGACTATGATACGACTATTACATTTAAAAAAAAATAAAATAAAAATAAATAAGAACTATAACATACAACAACAAAACTTAATATATGTATTAAATAACAATAATTTTATGAATAATTAAAAAAAAAAAAAAATAAATAAATAATCATATACCTTTACGACTGTTTGCCTTAGCTTCTCCACCAGATACCACAAGTTCTTATGAACTTATTTTTTGGTGGGCATCAGTTTCTTTCTTTTAGCATATGATTTCGTTAATTTTGTTTACCAGAAGTGTAATATTTTTGTTTGTTAAAAAATGTTTTCAATTTTCTTTTTGTACTATTTGTTCATTGTATAATGCTAATAAATAAATAAATAAATAAATAATAAATAAATAAATGATACATACATGTATCAGCAACTTATATTTATCGTAAGTATTGACAAAATACACGCTTGTGGGGCAAGAAAAGTATGGTTTACCGAGGGGCCCAAACCAGTTGCGTCTTCAAAACCCAACGGGCCCAAAACCGTTGCGCTGTGGGCCCAAACCAGTCGTGATTTCATACGTGCGGGCCCAAACCCGGACCGCCCATTCCGCTGACGTGAAGGAGGCTCAATAACGCTGTCAAGTTTTTTTCTTCTAACGTGTATTAATTTTCCTAGCGCTTTCAGAAAAAATTCGCAATATTAAAAAAAAAGTGAAAAAACAACAAAAATAAACAGAAGAATTTTTGGTGTTTGATGATTTACTTACTAATTTCAGGGCTTAGAAAAACCCATTTTCAGATTGGTAAGGAAAAAGTCAATTTCAGGGCTTGGTGCAGTAAGTCCAACTTCCTTGCCGGCGTTGTGGACGTGATCGGGTGTCCAAACAGGAGGATCAGAATTTGATCGTATTGTCTCACCGCCCTAGGTTTGGGACGTGGGGCGCGGGCGTCGGGATTCGAACCGCTAGACCTCAGTCGCCGACCCAATCCCCGACAAGTCACCAATGTTTCATCTGACTCGGCTGATTCGTTTAGCCGCGATGTGCCAAAGACTGCTGGCAAGTGTGCGGGTGGTACAGCTTCCACACATCGTTGCTTTGATTCATATTATGATGTGGTGATGAATCCTCAAAATGTGCGGTACCATCTTAAACATGAAACAAGCAACATCCTGCACCGGGGTAGCTAGTATTATTCCGATCACGATGAAGTTCGTAGGAAACCATCAAGGATTCAATCTGTGCGATGTTTGGAAATTTCAGTGAAACTCGTCGGATAGAACCGGGGTTGTCCAATGGTTAAGGGTGAACCCAGCCCAAGGCTTACGATCTCCCCCTGTTGCAAGCAGATAGAGAAAACCCCCTGAGAGATGACTGTACAATCAGAGTCCTTGGATATGCCCAAGTTCTTGTTGCACCTACACGTGGATCACTCTACCAACTTAGCAGGTTGGTTCCCGAGTTTTTGGTTTCCCACAAAACTCATATGCCGCCGCCTATCCACATGGTCCCCGAACCGTCTGGGAGGTCACCTCCCCCCGCAGCAACTGGTTCAAGTCCAGTGCCGGGTAATCAATCACGACCAACACGATGCCAACCGCATTCAGGGGGAAGGCTGGTGACACTTTGCCTAAGCGTGGTACCGGTTTTGGGATGGGCAAGATCCCAGTTGCCTGCCTTTGCCCCATCCCCAGAGCCCAGACCGGTCGCAGGACCGCCAGCAGAGAATGTAGCTCTGCAGCTGCCACTTTACCTCTGCTTCCAGGGGAGGGAGGTGTTCTGACTGCCCTCAGGGATCGTAATCCCCTCAGATCATTGTCGAGCAACACACTTCGGCGCCCGGTATAGAACCGGGGTTACGGGAGTGTCAGGAATTTCATGTCTGGGCACGCGCAGTTTATCATTTTGACAAAATCCATGTGGAAACATCTGTGGACGAACTTGCCCAAACCCCAACATGTTCTTTCGATAAGATAGTGGTGGAAACAGACAGAAACCAAATTGTGGTTTATTATCTTCAATACGTTTATTTATTTATTTTTTAATTACCTAACGCCCCCTCAAAATTTGATTGTTTCCGTTTCAAGATACATAGAATCCGAAAACGGAATACAAAAAATTTCTGTCCGTCCGCCGTACTTCGCACTTTTCTTAGTTAGCATGAACGAAAATTAATGAAATTTGGTTTGCAGGGCCCGTTTGGGGTCTAGTTGGTTCGCGAAGCTCGACGTTACTCTCAGTCATTAATGTTTCTTCATGTTTCCATTTGGAATTCTATGGATTATATACAGTCGCTGGTCTACGACATTAAACGGAAAAGGATCATACCCAAATCGCCCACCAAAATAACACCACTGTTCCATTTTTCTGTGCAATACGTTCATTTTTCCTGTAGCGGTAGAAAAATTGGAACACCCCGCACCGAATTACGCCGGAGAGCTACTACGTCATAAGCCATGAGTGAGCGTGGTAGATGAACTGCTGGGGCTGGACAGGGAAAACTTTTTCTCCCACTCAGCAAGTTCGAACGGATTCTAAAAACTTTGAACGGAGGCGAGACAAGTGAGCGTATCGCTGGTGCAAGTTGCTGCCCACATGAACAAGCCGAGTTGCTCAAACTTGTGAGTGGTCTCGTTTTCAAAAACAATATTCAGCTCTCCTCGTCGAGCGATACCTACATTAGACTGATTACAAAACAACGAAGGTCAAGAGCACGATGTTGCGATACGTGAATACGCGATATTGTGGGCTCGATGGGACAAATAATGTAACATACGGCTGTATTGTTTTTATAATCGTTCCTCAAGTACACCTTTTAGCCAAAGCTAACTATTGAGCTCACCAGTAGAAATATCATATTCCTGCACGAAGGCTGGAAGGAATATTCCTACACAAATATTCCTACACGTGAAGGTTGGAATCGTGGAGTCGGGGCAACCAACCTCAACCTGTCCATTAATTCATATATTTTCTCCCCAATCACATACACTGTGGACCCCAAGCGCGCATCATCTTTTAATCCCTTTTCCGTTTCGCTCAGACCAAGTGGAAGCAACTCAAAACCACCAAACCACACTGCCAGAGGAGAAATAACATGCATTTTCCCCAATAAATACAACTTTTTTCCGCGGAATATACCTTATTAACGTCCAGTTGGACTTATCGATTGAATTTAATTATTGGGGCATCTCAACCTGTACTAAGGTATACTCTTTCAAATAAAGTCAAACGTCTAAAAAGGCATGTTAACGAAATGTGATTTTGTTAGATGCTGACCATCCTCAACAGGTTTCCCGATCCAAAGGGAGAATCAAAAGCAATATAATTATACATGCGGCTCGCATAATGGTTTCCCAGTCAGGGCACCTAATTACTAATCGAAAAAGCCAACTAGATGACCTTAGTGGACCTGGAAATCTCAACATTCAACTGCGAACCCTCAAAGATCTTACTGCCAACACCTAAATATTTGAAAAAGTGGAGGCCCAAACGGAACTATTGCCCTTGTGCAGTATATTATTTCCTTGTGGACACTAATTTATCCGACACGAAGGAACATCTATTAGGCGCTAAGAAACATCTATTCAAGTCCAGCTATGGGATTCCTTTGGAAAGGAACATTACATGAAAATAAATCTTTGACGAAATCCCATTTTATGGACCTAATTAAGAAGGTTGACCCCCCATTTGAGTGGTTACTTTTGGAAGAACAAGTAATGTTTGGTTTAGACACCCATCAGCAGATCCTTCCCGTTTTTTTAAACGTCAAATTAGAGCTTTTCTGAGAAGGAACCATCGATTTCTCGGTAACTGAATGAGTTTTTTTAAAGGATAGCACATCGATTTTATTAGATTTTTTCCTCCAAGGAACAATGACGTCGAAAATAACCACTCTTTTTAGCCATACTTAGTGTCACCATTACCTACCCGTCGAAATTCAACAACCCACTCGATCATTCCAGCAAGCTATAAATAGGTACCTACATATAATAATATTATTATCTACGAAAACCCGGACAGAACTACACCCAATAAGCCAGGAAACGGAAGGGACGTAATATCGGCAGTGCATATAAAATACACCCAACCATATCCACTATAAAATATAACTTTTCATCTTTGAAATCAGGCAGTGGGATGAATAATGTGACTGTTAGAGACAGCGTCTGAGCACAATTTGATTTGATTGATCAGCCCACGAAATTGCTTCCTTCCAAAATGGTTGTCACCCATAATAAAAAGTTCCTCGGTGAATCGGGCAGGCGGTGCAGCTTGTGTGACAAATGGATACCATGGAGCAGTGAGAGGATTTTATTACGTTCAGCTTTTATTACAACTAGCAGCCCCGCTCCTTTGAAAACCTCTTAGACAACTGGAGTCCCACTTTAACAAACATTGGAGATTGTAGACTATGTACACATGACTATGAAACGTCGAAAACTATACGAAATTAATCAGAAGCCATATGCTAACCTAACGTTTTTCTTTGAAACCTTGTGACCAAAAGTGGTTAGTTGAGGCTCAATGCTAATTTTATAGAACTTCCAACTGCGCCCAAAATAAAAAAAATACTAAGTACATCATGGATTTCTTTTTGTTTCTAAGTTCTACATTCTTAGGTATATATAATTCCGAAACGAACCTACTTTTTTGCATGGATAGATTTTGATCTATTGGGGTACCCGATCAGTACTCCGATCAGTTGAAATTTTCGGAGATTATAATCGTTAAAATGATCGTAAACTTTTCAACCCCAATACTTAACCCCCACCTGTTGGTCGTTTCTAGACTCAACATTGGACCTGGGGGGGGGGGGGGGGTGGATCATCAAGTTGTATCCTCTGTCCAATTTCAAAAGGCGAAACAGTCTACGGACTTGTTTATTTTATTTTCGTACTCTACGTAAACCAAAAAATGTTGAGGGGTTGATGAGTATGTTTTCGGTTTTTTTTTGGGTCAACGCCCTGAAAGTTCATAAACTGAGGTTCATGAATGAAAATAGGGAACCAAAGGTACCAGTCGTGATAAGATGGTTGAAACATGACTGCGAACTTCAGTATTTGGGTTGACGAGGAATCAACAAAGATGAAATCGGAGGTAATAACTGGATACTATCAGGTTAGACGTAGTAAGATGGATGAAGTAGTGTTTGTTGCTCTAACCTGTGTACTGACCATTTCCCTTGGTGGCGAAGATGAAGGGCTCTGACATTTCGTTCCATCCGAATCTGTTCTTTGCTTGGACCATGGCTTCGTACTGTACGGCCGGCTCGAGGCCGCGGATCATGTAGGACATCTTTTGTGCGTACTGACCGGAGGGGATGGCTGGCAGGATCACGTCGTTCCAGTCCCCTCTGTGGTGACCGGGGTAACCAGCAAGGATTTGACCATCTTCGTCGTGCTGCAACAAAATAATTTCACAATAATCTACGTCGTGGCTCGTGCGTGAACAATATTACGATGAAAAAATAATCTAAGGAGACATTTAGACGGTAAATCAAATCATATTTCGGAAGTCACGTTAAGCAGTCAGAAGCCTGTTTGACGGATGATTTTTTGAGTGAACAACGTAGACACTGTGAACATATTAGCAATTCCAGTTATGCAGCATGTCCATAATAATATGAGCGAAATATCGAAGAAATGTGGCTACCTACTTGAACTATGGCATATTTTACATGGCTTTGTTGACGTTTGATCATTCAATTTTTGACCCAGAAAACTAAAACGACCTACTTTTTTGAGAAATTTTTTCAACAGTTAAAACGGTACCTAGGTACTTTCCTGTGACATCATCTTGTATCACTTTGAATTAATTTGTTGTATTTTGAGAGATTTCCAAACATTTTGACGATTTTTAGAGAGTTTTGATCGACTAAAAATCGGATTTGACCCTATTTTGGGGAAAAAATATTTGTGAACACGGATGTTTTCCTCTCCCGAGTCACGATACTGTACCATCTATGGTAATTTTATATCATATTTTGGTGATTAAAAAAAATACAGATTTTTAGCTCTGAATCGATAGTCACAAATAACATGGCCGGGGAGAATTTCAGTGAATAATGTAACTGGGTTTTCCAGCAATCGAATAATAACAAATAACAAACTTGAATAAACTTAACGGATAAGCTAAGTGAGCATGGATACACTAGTGCCTCAACCGAGTCATACGCGGCGTAATTCAAATCTTTAATTTCAAAATAAAAAGGTAGATCGGTTCAATAAGTACCTACGTTAAGCGAGACTTTTGTTCATACAGTGTGCTGAATATCTGGAAAGTCATATGATAACTGATACAGTTGGAACTAGCTGTCCCTCGAATGGGGTATATCTACCCACGATCTTGTTTATGCGTACAAAATATTTCCAAAAAGACATGCCTATTTATTTAATCTCATAACGATGCGATGACATCAATAAGGAAAGGGCATTTCAAGTTTTCTTGGTTTTGAAGAAACCTTGGTTAATGCGTATGGGTGCTTTAATAGCACCCATAAATATAGAAAACAAAGGTTTATAGTGAGACGTCACTGGTTTGAAATCCAGGGAAACAACGAGGAGGTATTTTGTGAATCCATTGAATTTGTCTCATCAATTTTCAATGCCAAATCGAATTCTAGGAAACACTGGCAATTTGGGATGTAGATATGAACAAAATACCGTGTCTTGATTATGGTACATATTTGGAGATATGGCAACCATAGTTTGACTAAAAGTTAGTATTATTCGTTGGAACTGAGGAGATATTGGGAGTTAGAACATTTTTAAGTTCGTCTGGATCCAGTCTTCTGAAGTCTGGGGTGAGTTCAGAGGTGACAGTTCTCGCTTGCGACCTTCCCCCAGCACTTAATGAGGAACAAAAGAGACGAAGGTGGGCAGCGAGGAGGAAGGGAAAGTCTGAGGGTACCTGCCTTCCTCCACGAGCTATTGGCTTGGGTTGGCGTTAATTTAAAACTGATTACCACCTCCGAAGGCGAGCGCAATCCATCAAGACAGGACAGAGCTCTTGGCAATTTACACGAGGGCTATTCTACTTAATTGCGCACTAAATCCAACGAGCGCAAATGGGCCAATGCTAACAAGATTACGGCGCCTCCTCCTCCACACCCCATCACATCCATTTGGCCACTTTTTATAAAAAGCTCTCAGTTTCCCCATCTAATCGAGATTAACTAGGTGGTTCCACGCATACATTTATGATTCTACTCTACAGCAAAGTAGGAGGGGGAGGGGCAACGCAGCAAATTCTTTCTCAACGCATTATTCTAGATGACCCCTTTCAGTCTCGATCACTGTTCTGAACACAATACTCTTGAAACGTTTACCACTTCACATAAATGTTTGAAATGTTAAGGGTGGGCGCGGCGAATTTCCTCATCGGATCTCTTTACATAAAATGAGAAGTAGCCAAGGAATTTTTTTTTGAATTTATCATTTGAAAGTACAGACTGAGATATCACCTACTTTGGTTTGGGGTTACCTGTTATCAAAGATTTGATGATGAAACAGGCGGCCACTTTTGGTTTATTATTTTCAATAATGAACCATTGGAATCGAGCAAGGAAAAAAAATGCTAACCCCCCTCAAATTTTGATGGTTTACGTTTCAAGGTATGCAGAATCCGAAACTGCAATAAAAATATTTCTGTCTGTCCGCCGTACTGGCCACTTTTCCTAGTTAACATGACACAAAATTGATGAAATTCGGGTTATAGGTTCCGTTCGGGGTCTAGTTGGTCCTCGAAGCTCGACGTTACTGTCAGTCATCTCTAAGGGGTTCAAAATAGGGGTAGAAATTTTAGAACGCCGTAGCTCGAAAACTTTCGATAGAAGGGTATGGTTTTTTTACGTTATTAAATTTGTCTTGTGCTTAAAAATTTTTTGGGACGACCCGGAGCATCGTCGTCCAGCCGTTCGTGTGCGCCAAAAAGCTTCGTCAACACGATCGTGAATCAAACGGTACAAATCCGGCCCAGATAATCATCACTAGGGAGCACCTGATTATAATCAAGGATGGCTGTATGAAGTCGAGTTGGATGTTCTGTGATATTATTTCATTTGATAAGTGATGGACTATTGGATTTTGTTGGTAGGTACTTCTGAAACTTGAACAAACGTTCAAGTATTATTGATGGGTAAATTATTACACAACGGCAAAGTATTACACAACGGTAAATTATTACAGAACGGAAAATTATCACATAACGGTAGATTATTAAACAACGGTAAATTATTACACAACGGTTCATCTACCAAGAAGGGGCTGGATTTTGTTGATCGGTACTTTTGCAACTTGAACAAACGTTGAAGTATTGTTGATGGGTAAATTATTACACAATGGTAATTATTACACAACGGCAAATTATTACACAACGGAAAATTATCACATAACGGTAAATTATTTCACAACGGTAAATTATTACACAACGGTAAATTATTACACAACGGTTCATCAACCAAGAAGGGGCTGGATTTTGTTGATTGGTACTTTTGCAACTTGAACAACCGTTGAAGTATTATTGATAGGCAAGTTATTACACAACGGTTCATTATACTTGACTACGAAGGTAGGTACTGACCACAGAAAACAGTGATCTACGCAGAAGGGGCATCTATTTCACTCCACATCAACAATTTTCCTTCAGACCTCCATTATTTGCGTTTCTTTTTGCCGTTTTAGTTACTGCTTGTCATCGACAGAATTATTTTAGGAACATTTAACTCGTGATTTAGGTAGGTACCTAGTAACGAGTACGGGGTTAGGTACTAAACCTACGGAGGGTCTACGATCTACATAATATGTATAGAATAGTACATATTATATTATATTGACGGGTTATCTATACAGAGTGCTGTGATCTGTAACAGAAGGGTATTCTGTACAAAATAATAAACCGTTGTGCAGGGATTTGCAGCGTTTTATTTTTTTGTTGAAATATTTAAGTAATTGAAGTAGTCGTGATCTGTTTCGTGTCTTCTGCACCACCTACGTTTGGTGAGTAAATGCTTCAATTTTCGGTTGAAGCCACTTTCACTGCAAAGTTCTCGTACACAGCTAGGGCCCAAAGGGAGTCTGTGTGCGAAAGAACAAACTTCTTAGACCGAAAACAAAGGCAGATATGGATTCTACGGCGTACGGCTGACGGCGGGCTGACAGTGCTTTGTTGGAATCTAAGCACCCTTTATCAATGTTTGTTATTTCTGAAAGGAAGTTCAAAATATGTTTTTTGAACGGATAAATAGGTGTATTATTCACAGAATAATAAACCAAAATATTTACATGTACACAAAAAGAGGGTGTATTATAAGCCAAAATTTACATGGTACAAAAAGAAATATGTTGGTGAACTGAAACAATTTATGTACTCCATAAATAGTATTATGGGGTTCAACAAAATATATCCATCGACCCTAAATTCAAGTACGACAGCAGATTCCTTTTATAATTTGAAGGGTTAGGAGCGTCAGCATCTCCGGTATTAGGATCGGGGGAGGCTGGGGAAGGAAGTGCCACGGGGTGTCTGCATCTTTGTTATAGCGTGTAATGGATGGGGAGGTATAAACATAACATCGATCCAAGCCAGGAACACCCTCCAAAGTAAACGATTTATGTTTAAGAACCAAAAATTGCAACCATGTATCATGTTTCCACGCGACTCTCCACTATGCATTGTGCGCGAAAAGAATTGACGCTCAAAATTGACTCGCAAAATCGACGCGCAAAAAATGCTGGTATCCCAGGGCTCGTTTCCATGCGACTCTCCACTATGCATTGTGCGCGAAAACACTATGCATTGTGCGCGAAAAGAATTGACGCTCATAATTGACTCGCAAAATCGACGCGCAAAAAATGCTGGTATCCCAGGGCTCGTTTCCATGCGACTCTCCACTATGCATTGTGCGCGAAAACACTATGCATTGTGCGCGAAAAGAATTGACGCTCAAAATTGACTCACAAAATCGACGCGCAAAAAATGCTGGTATCCCAAGGCTCGTTTCCAGGCGACTCTCCACTATGCATTGTGCGCGAAAAAAGGTGACGCTCAAAATTGACTCGCAAAATCGACACGCAAAAAGTGCTAGTACCCCAGGGCTAAAACATGATACATGTTAAAACTCCCGCAAAGTATAAAAGAAGACATTCGTACGCATTTATCAATTCGATTCCTCGCATTCCATCACACTATCTTAGAGCGCAAACCTCAAGGGAGTATATTGAAGGAGGAAAAACAATAGCAGGGATCTACAGGGACTACGTTGAGAACTCCAAGAAAGATGGGAAGCCTTATGGAAGCCGGACTGTGTTTTTTAACATTTTTAATGAATTTAATATATCATTTTTTTCCAATACAACGCAAAAATGCTGGTATCCCAAGGCTCGTTTCCAGGCGACTCTCCACTATGCATTGTGCGTGAAAAAAGGTGACGCTCAAAATTGACTCGCAAAATCGACGCGCAAAAAATGCTAGTACCCCAGGGCTAAAACATGATACATGTTAATAAAATTTACTGTTACTGTGATCGAATGGTTGGTAGTAAAGCGCCTTCGCAGCCCATTTGGTGCGGTAAATTGAAACCTATAAGTAAATGAAAAATTGAACAGTATATAATCATATTTATAAAACTTACACGATCTGTTAATCAAAAGCTATTTTTACGGACACACCCGAAAGCTAGGCTTCCGAATGATGGGTGCTCCTATTGTTTTCAATTTTTTGGATAACGGGACTGACTGCCTGAAGCGTAAAGAAAAAATAACCGCATGAAAATCCATGGATGGCGGTAGTCGGTCATATTTCAGCATCTATACAGTAAAATTACAACAATACCTAGTTAATTATTTAGGTGCTGCCCAATTTAGATTGGCGCCACCGGTACCCACCGACAAGTATTAGGTACGAGTGCCCTGGGACCTAACCGGCAAGACCGATGAGTCGTGCGGGTTAAAAGACGCTGTATGCTAACTTCTTACCCGGAACTTCGACGATTTCCTCGTTTTCGCTAACAGTGTTTTCTGTCGCCTCATCTTGTCATTAACAGAACGCTAAGTAATTTCAAACAAAATAATAACTACAAAATACCGCTTATACTAATACGGATCGTGGGGCCGCAATGGTGCGGTAAGGGAGACGGGACCGGAGGAAAAGTAGATAATTTATGAAATTGCCTAACTAACTTCGACTCTGGTTGCATTTTTGTCGTGCGCGCGTGTGTGTGTACGCGTAGGTAGGTATCCACTGCGAAAAAAAGGAACCTTCTAAATCAGGATTTTACGTTCATCGGATTTCAGTGATCTAAGATGAAGGGGTATGTACTGAAAAATAATATACCGTAGTGTAGTAATTTATGCAGAGTTTTTCTATCCCAAGGATAGTGCCGTACATCTGAGTTAAATTTAGGACTCATCAACCGATTGTAGAAGCTGCCCACCGACTTGGCAGACGTTTTTCACCTTAACTCTGATATGGTTTTCAACTTCCTCTCATACAAATATGCCCCCTTGATAAAGTATGACCTGCAACTTCAGAAGATAAGAAACGCCAGTTTTGATTCCGCCCAATTCATACGATGTATAATACCGACATGAGGCAAACAAACATTTACATCATGCATACGAAGAAGGGAACATGATTGATACGACCGTGTTTTAAGCCGGAGCAGCCGTCAGTAGCATTTACATAGAGATGAGTAATTTCACTCCTTCATGGATGGAACATGTTGTGTAATTTGAATGCGAACTGCTGGGTCCCGTAGCCGGAGTTGGGATAACACCAGTTATCATCCCCAACCTACTTACAACGGCTTTCGTGCATTTCGGAGGAGGAGCCACGTATGGTGTAGGTTGCACGAATGGGAGTAATCCATGCTAGAATCTATTACCAAGATTTTGGAGACAAAAGCACCCTTTGGTACCTGGTAATCCAAGCTGCGAAATTGAAACAATCAATTTATGAGATATCCACGAACTACCGCTATAGAGCGATTCCCCATTCCTTCATTCAGGAGTTACGAACAAAATCACTCGCGATGAAATCGTGCAAAACCATTTCAAACCAAAAACGGAGATATTGAAAGGCTGTCAATTTCGACAAAGAACAAATAGAAAGTTATACCGGTTGCTGTAATCAAACCATCCATAACAAATAATAATCTTTGTTATAACAGTAAGTTATTGTTGGTTACAGACAATGGCTCGATCATCAAACCGGTAACAACAGTCCATCTTGTTATTTGGAAATAGGCGACTCCGTTTTTGGTTTTTATTATTAAAAAAAAAGAAACCCCCCCCCCCCCCCCCTCATCCTTTCAAAATGTGAAGGTTTGCTTGTCAAGGTACGTAGAATCCGAAATCGGAATTGAAAAAATTTCATTCCATCCGCCGCACAACCTATTTGGCACTTTCCTTAGTTACCATGAACCAAAATTAATTACTGTAATGGCTCGTAGGTCCCCTTTGGGGTCTAGTTGTTCCGCAAAGCTCGGCGTTACAGTCAGCCATCTGTAAGGGGTGAAAAATAGGGTTTGAATTTTTTTCAGAAAGGCGTAGCTCGAAAACTTTCAACAGAAGGGTATGCTTAGTATGAAGTTTTCAACTTGATTCCGAAATGACTATTTTTGTAGACCATCCGAAGCACTGTACGTCCAGCCGTTCGTTCACAGTAAGCTCCTGAATTTGCACCGAAAAGCTTCTTCATCAACATGAGTGTGAATGAAATGGTGTTATAAATCCAGGGCATATGATATCATTGGTTGGGAACACCTGATTATAATCACAGATCGCTGTATGAAACCGAGTTAGTTGTTCCGTGATATTATTTCATTTGAAGAATTATGGTTATTTTGGGTTTTATTGATAGAATGCTTAATGAATAACAAAAAATAATAAATTAATTATGAAAATTCCGGGCCGGCTCCAGTAGGTTTAAATTTGGAGCTTAAATTGGGGTGGGGGGGGAGGAGCACGAGTGTAGACCAGAAAACTGTGATCTACGCAGAATGGGCATCGAGACAGCTAAATAATAAACAGTGTGTAACAATTTGCAAAGTTTTTATTTCAGAATTTATTTTGAACAGAGCTGCAGAGAAAACATGAGGATCGAGGCATCACACAACTTTGGTCACCCGCACCTATTATACAGCTGATATAGTGGCTGTAATATAGTTTTCTACTACAGTGAATCTTGAAAAACATGTTCGCGATTGCTACCTCCGCCCCCCGCTGAGCCATGAAGCTAACTTCTTTCCAACTCAAACTACGATGCTGAAATTTGTATGTTGTGTCACTGGGACTGCTGAGAAAGAATGGAACTGTCGGGAGCCTTCCTAATCAGCTGAATCGAAAATGCAGTTCAGTTATCAGGAATCAGAACAGCCTCCACCTTAGAAATCAATGTTCTTCTGTCTCCGTACCAAGGACGAAGGTTATTTATAAATCATCCGAGTCTTTGGACAGTTATTTTGGTAGGATGGGAACGTATCAGGAAATGGACATCATTACGTGTATCAGTACGAAAATCACTATGTGATAGTATTTAAAAACTTCAGTTTTCCGGCCCCTATTTATCTGTAACGAACAAAAAGTCTTCACCATCTTACAATAGATTAATTAGATTTCCCATCTGTAATAAATTAGGAAAACGTTGCACGGGTTGCGCAAAATTCCCTAAAAAGATGCAAATCGTTGTCAAAATTTTTTGGACACACATTTTCTTGTTTTCGACATAAGTACCAACCCACTTCTGAAACCAGGATGAACTTTTATGTTATACAACTATACTTAATAACTTTCACTATAATATTAACTAAAATAAATGAAAATCATGTAATGATGCGTTTCGCTTCCGGAGTACTGTCGAGCCGAAGAATAAGAAAAACAATGCGTTCGATTGCCAATCTAATTAAGTGAAAACTATAGAAACTAGTACAGTACCTCCTAATGAAGGTAGTTTCGTATAATTTTCTCTGGAAAGCTGAAGTTGGTAATAGGTAGGTAGGTACATTCCGCAAAATGCTCAACTGCCACAAAAGATGAACCGCGAGAAGAACTAACTTTCACTGATGGCTCAGCTCTCATAAGCGACAGAAACTTTTATACTTACAAGTCATACAACAACTTGCGAGTTGGAGGAGTGGGAACGATTAATTTCTTCCCTCCGAACACGTTGCGTGTCCCGAAACTTGGGAGATCGGACTTCAATAATGATAATTGTATGAAGTGGATAAGAAAGTTCGGATTCGAACTTGTCTTCAGGCGACATTTCTAAGAACAAAGCCCACGCGGGTTACAAACAGTATTCTTTTAAAAACTTCGCTATTCTCGTAAAAAAAAAGAAAAAAAAACCGTAAAACCAGCACCCATAAGGGTGCTGTTAAAGGTACTGCAATGTTGTCGTCAACTTACAATATTTCCGTAAGTAGCCTAATAAAATTGACCAATTTGTTCAAATTCATTATAAAACACTGATTAAATTTATTCTGTTACTACATAATAGGTTATAATACCTAATTTGTGCCAATATGCTATTTTCTACTCAACAAAGTTAATAATGGAATGAAATGTGTTTTTTATCTTCTTTTTATTCAAAGGCGTAAACCGGTTCAACCAAACATTTTTTCATATTCATCCCGAGTTTGACAGCTCGGAATACGCAGAATGATGGAATACGCATGTTTCCTTATGTATGTTTACAGCAGTTAGGAACTGATATAGGTACATGAATATCCGAACAATGTTCATTCATGTTATTTCATATTTTTCAGTGGACACGACGTTTTGTTTGGCCGTTCCATTAATCAGTAGGTATCTACCATCAAAGAATCATCGATCCCCCTCAATAAATTAAAAGAGTCTTCGATATATAACAATACTTTGGTCAACAATAAAATTCGCTAAAGTTCGTCTGGCTGTTTCAAAGCAGGTAGGTATGATAATAATCTTATTTGAATAAGGGATGTCTGAGCCATACAATATTATCTTAAATCAACATGAGAATAAATTTAGTTGGTATGAATATTGAGGATGGCCAGTTGCAAATGGTGTTGAGGATGGTGTTCGCGGTGTCACATTTGATAAAACGTTACTTTGCGAATTTTAAAGGATTTCTCGGGTAAAAAAAACCTATAAAAAGAAAAAATTGATTTATCAACATTACTCGTAATATTTTGGTTTATTATTTTCAATCATAAACCTTGGGAATCGAGCATGAAAACATTTTGTAACCCCCCCCCCCCCCCCCCCCTTCCAACTCAAAGTTTGTTTGTTTCCGTTTCAAGGTACGAAGAATCCAAAAAAGGAATTTAAAAAAATTATATTATGTCCGTCCGCCGTCAGCCGTACTTCGCACTTTCCTTAGTTAACATGAACGAAAATTAATGAAATTCGGTATGGGGGTCCCAATTAAGGTTTAGTTGGTCCGCGAAGCTCGGCGTTACTGACAATCATCTCTAAGGGGTGAAAAATACTGGTTGACATTTCCGGGCACCGTTATGTGGAATTTTTTTTTAAAGTTCTTAAATTGGTCTCCAAATGAGGAATTTTTTGAGACCACCCGGAGCCTTGTCCGTCCAGCTCGTTCACAGTGCGGCCCTAAAGTTTGTACCGAAAAGCTTCGTCAACATGACCGTGAATGAAACGGTATAAATCCCAAGATATCATTGCTAGAGAGCACCTGATCATAATCACGCATGGCTGCATGAAATCGAGTTGGTTGTTCTGTGATATTATTTCATCTGAAGAATGATGATTTATTTTTGATTTTGCTGGTAGTTACCTACTTTTGTAACGAACCAGGAACGTTATGCTTCATGAATAACGACAAATAATCAATTACAGAATTCTTGAATCCACCGCATATTAGTTTCCCTCGGCCGGCTCCAATAGTCAATTTAGGGCTTTCCTGGGGGGAGCACGAGGGTAGGTATTGACCACAGAAAACAGTGATTTACGCAGAAGGGACACCTATACAGGTAAATAATAAACCGTTGTGTAATAATTTGCAGCGTTTTTAATAAGCATTTGGTAAATTTTATTTCTTCAATTAATAATACTTATAAGCTGTAAGATAAAGAAGTATCTAAACTTTTGATCCGATATTTGTGTGGTATCAATACTTCGTCGGATAACTCTACTTATGCGGATAGCACAAACGGATTTTCAATCAAATGCTTCACCCGAAAAATGGCCGACGGTTATAAGACCAGATATTTGGAGAGTGCGATTTGTGGGCTCGCTATCCATACAGTTTCATATTATGAATTTCATCAAATTCCGACTGCAACCCTCCATACGTAGAATACCCCTACGTTGTATAAGTGGCCTACTTTTGGAGTTTGGAAAGTAGGTTTAGTATTTCTATTCAGAATTTAAGAGGGATTCATCGACTCGGGACTGAACTATTATTTATTAGTACTTTGTACCTATCTACGTTGGATGGCGATGAGTTCAGTTAGTTTTTGAATTAAACCCACAGCATTGAGCGATCCTTTTCCTCCTTTCACGTTCATGACAACAAAGGTAGAAAGATGGTAGGAATAAGAATACATCATACTCATCTCGACCAAATTTTAAAAGCCCTTGTTTATCACTTCTTATGGGCATGTAGCTAGGGGGTGGGTGGGGGGGGGGGGGCGCAAGTGGCATTCAAGATCCCCCGCTGAGCCAATTCAGCGGGCAGACTTTCTCTGTATTGGTTTATTATTTTCAATAATGAACCATTGGAATCGAGCATGAAAAAAAAAATTCTTACCCCCCCTCAAAATTTGATGGTTTACGTTTCAAGGTATGTAGAATCCAAAACTGCAATAAAAATATTTCTGTCTGTCCGCCGTACGCCGTACGCCGTACGGGCCACTTTTCTTAGTTACCATGAAAAAAAATTGATGAAATTCGGGTTATAGGTTCCGTTCGGCGTCTAGTTGGTCCTCGAAGCTCAACGTTACTGTGAGTCATCTCTAAGGGGTTCAAAATAGGGGTTGAAATTTGCAAAACGCCTATACCATTTTTTAACGTAAATATTTTTACGGTTTTAAATAGTTCTTGAACTTGCGAGTTTTTTAAGACCATCCGGAGCATCGTACGTCCAGCCGTTCGTTCACAGTAAGGCCCTGAAGTTTGCACCGACAGGCATTTTCGACTCCAGTGTGAATGAAATTGTATACAATTCAAACCAAATCTCGTAACCAGAGACGCGCCCACAATAGGAATTTGTGAATACGGCCAATCATTGGTAGGGATCACCTGATTATATTGGCGGAGTATGAAGTCGAGTTGGTTGTTCTGTGATATTATTTAATTTGAAAAATGATGGCTCTTTTGGAGTTTGTTGGTAGGTAGTGAAACTTGAACAAACGTTGAAGTATTATTGATGGGTAAATTATTACTACGGTAAATCATTACTCAACGGTAAATTATTACACAACGGTTCATTATACCATCTACGTAGAAAGGGCTGGAGTTTGTTGGTAGGTACTTTTGTAACTTTTTTCACTCCTCATCAACAATTTCTTTTCAGAACTTCATTATGTTTGTTTCTTTTTGTTAGGTACCTACTGTTTGTCATCGGCAGAATTATTTTAGCAACATTTAACTCGTGATTTAGGTAGGTACCTAGTAACGAGTACGGGGTTAGGTACTAACCTACGGAGGGTCGGCGATCTACATAATATGTATAGAATAGTACATATCATATTATATAGATGGGTTATCTATACATAGAGCTGTGATCTGTAACAGAAGGGTATTCTATACAAAAATAATAAACCGTTGTGCAGGGATTTGCAGCGTTTTTGACATGGATATGTCTTATGGTTTGGGGGTCATTCCAAAATTTGCATGATACAAAAAAATGTGACGTTTTTTGGCGCAATTTCCGTGGTGGTAGAGACTAGAAATTTGGTATGTCGCCTCCTTAGGACTTAAACTTTAAGCAGCATAGGGCCGGGAACAGCTGAGTGGCTCCTGAAGCTAATTTCTATGCTATGCATGCTATGAATCTGTAATTTGGTATGTAGGCTCCTCAGGACTTGATGCTGCCCAGGCCCCGGATCAGCTGAGCGGCACCTAAAGCTAATTTCTATGCTATTCACTCTACGCAAATTACTTAATTTCTCCCTTACTGCGAAAAACAGACATATCCATGATCAGATGTTTTTCTCAATAAGGGAGAAATTTAAAAGTTTATAATTTTCATCGGCGGCTTATTCATTCTTTTGACCTCGATGGGAGAAAGGAGAGACAGAAACAAACACGTGACGGGGGGGGGGGGGGGGGGGGGGGAAGGCCGAACCCTAGGAAATAAAACAGAAGACATTACGACGACATTTACGAAGACATGGGTTTAAAACTGAATGGAGTGTCAATTCCGTATGGCTTCCTGCTCTCCGACCGAATTCCTGTAATTTGGTTTTCCTCCTAAAACCTGAATAAAAACGGACCTTAACCTCGGAGTGAACACGCGGGGGATCTGAGGTACAAGAAAAAAACCTCAGAACTCTGTAGTTGTTTTTTTTGTCTAAAAATATAGGTCGAGCTTAATGAAAAAATCCACCCCTCAAAACTCATTAATTAAAAGAAAATAATGTTGTGGCCTCGACCCCACGACAGTACCTTTCCTCTTGCTTTATAACTTTAATCAGCTTTATGAAAACAGGAGAAGAAAGTTTTTTTTTTCTTTTTCGGTCATGACACTTCCGACGTGCATTATTCAAAGCTAAGGGGCGAGATGGACGGGAGGGAGGGGGACAGACGGAATAGATAATGGTTGGCACGAAGTGTCTTGGATGTCTTCACTTAGTCCTTTGTTTACAGCATCCGTCTGTGAATCCATTTGGTGAGCTCAGTAGCGCTTCTGCTCCGCCGAGCTCATGTGTTTGGGGGATCTATACGAGTAAATGAATTTCACACTGAGTTATTTTTCCGTGATTAGCATACCTACCCATGTATGTAAGTTGGTCGGAAATCATAAATGAGAGAAAAAAATACCCTTAATAGACAGCCACGACATCCAAAGGGTATGATATAGATCGGGTACATATGCCTAAACTAATGGATAACTACTGCCTTGTGGAAATGTTGCCTTAGGTCCAATAAATATGGATAAGAAGAAAATTTGTTT
Organism: Leptopterna dolabrata; assembly: GCA_954871275.1. Classification (NCBI taxonomy): domain Eukaryota; kingdom Metazoa; phylum Arthropoda; class Insecta; order Hemiptera; family Miridae; genus Leptopterna; species Leptopterna dolabrata. Next base: position 18,370,100 of record OX940975.1, on the reverse strand, counting down.
ATTCAAATACTGAGTCCACGACAATTTCTGGTTCTAAAACATGGTAATCGTAGTCCTAAGGGCTGCCTGATGAGTTGAACTCTCCCTCCAAAGCTAATCCATTCAAGGCCATGTACATGTCAAATTGCACTACATTTCTCCTTACAGGAAAAATTATTAGCTAAAAAGTACCACCTGACTGCTTTTAAATATTAATCTAAGTATAACTTTTACGCAACACAAAATGAAATCATAGAATTCTACAGGGTTAGATGGGGGGGGGTGGGGTTGGGTTTTTTTTTTTTTTTTCCCCATCGTCAGTCCAGTTGATATTCCTCTATCAATTGTTGAGACAACTCTTCATTTCTTATTGCCAAGCTACCTGATAAAATCTGGCCACCTTCAACCAGTCACACCGTAAGTAAGTCAAACCGTGCAAGTCATATCAAACATAAAGCGCCGGTGACATGCAACTCGAGTTCCGGAACTTCCATTTTGTTGTTTTGTTGTGTTTGTGTAACGTATGAATGTTTAAAAAAAGCTGCACATTATTAGATAACGGTTTATTATTTAACTGTATAGATGCTACTTCTCACTGTTTTCAATGGTCAATACATACCCTCGTGCTCCTCCCTGGAAAGCCCTAAATTGAGGCCCAGGAATTACAGTTTCATGAAAATTACCGGCCCAGGAATTACAGTTTCATAAAAATGCGAGGGATTCTATAATTGAATAATTAATTATTTGCTGTTATTCACGAAGCATGAGTTAAAATTATAAACCGTTGTGTAATAATTTATCTGCACAGATGCCCCTTCGGCGTAGAGTGTTTTCTGAGGTCAGTAGGTACTCTCGAGCTCCCCCCAGGAAAGCTCTAAATCTAGTATGGAGCCGGTACGGGAATTATAGTTTGATAAAAATGCGTGGGATTCAATAATTCAATCATTAATTTATATTATTTGCTGTTATTCATGAAGCATAAGGTAGATAATAAACCGTTGTGTAATAATTTACCTGTATAGATGCCCCTTCTGCGTAGATGGTTGTTTTCTGTGGTCAGTACCTGCCCTCGAGCTCCACCAGAAAAGCCCTTAATCGAAAACTGGAGCCAGCCCGAGAAATACATTTCATAAAAATGCGCGGGATTCAATCATTCAATCATTAATTATATTATTTGTTGTTATTAATGAATCATAACGTTTGTTCAAGTTACCGTACCCAAAACCTACCAAAACCATAACTAGCACCAATCATAAAAATGCATAAGGGCCATCGTTTTTCAAATGGAATGATATCACGGAACAAACAACTCGACTTCATAGAGCCATCCGTGATTATAATCAGGTGTTCCCTAGCAATGATACCTGGGCCGGATTTATACCGTTTGATTCACGATCGTGTTGACGAAGCATTTCGGTGCAAACGAACGGCTGGTCGTACAATACTCCGGGTGGTTTCAAAAAATTCTTTAGTTCAAGATCAATTTTAAAAAACCACAGTCATACAGCATGGCTATAAGAGCGAATTTTCGAAGTTTTCGGCATCTTCCTCCTCCGCCTAAAATTTTCTGAAAATTAATTTTCGGCCAATGTTTTCCCAACTTGATACCATACAAAATTAGAACAGGAGTAGTTTTACGCAAAGTAAAATTTGGGGTGGAAGGAGGGGGAGGGGGAAATCAAAAATGTTTTGAATACCAGAAGAGTAGGTATTGGGTACCTACGTAACAAATTTTTTGTTCCATTTTTTGCCGAGTAACACCTCGGTTTGTAGATTTTCCAACGCTGAACACGATGGTGAAGTCAGAATTGCGATATCCCATTCCGTTATCAGATTAGAGCAGACGAACCAGGAAGAACATCTCAAGAAATAACCACGTTCCTTCATCTTCAAAGTGCTCCAGTTTGAGAATGGAATGAGATATCGCAATTCTGATTTCACCATCGTGTTCAGCGTACAAAAACCTTTAAAATGAGGTGTCACTTGTCAGACTTTTTCATTTTGGGAATTTATGGGTAATTTCCCCCCCCTAAAACTCCCCAAAACTCCCCCTTAGGGTGACCCGATTCTGCTCATCTTCGAACTTAGCCTGTCGATTGCCAAGACAGATTTTTCGTGCAAATTTGAACTTTTTATCTCAATTCTTTCGAGAGTTATCGTCTGGAATGACACATACATATATAAATATATAAATATATATATAAATATATAAATATATAAATATATAAATATATAAATATATATATATATACATATAATTTTTGGTGTCTTTCGGCAGGGAATTCAGGATGGTCTGAAACGGATTTTGGTATAAAAATCTTTCGGAAATTCGAGTTTTAAAAATTTTGGACCGAGAACAATAGCTTCCTTTTCTTCGAAAATTCGCTAAAACGTAAAAAAACCCATACCTACCCATCTATTGAAAGTTTTCGAGCAACGGCGTTCTGACAATTTCAACCCCTATTTTTCACCCTTTAGAGATGACTGACACTAACGCCGACCTTCCCGGACCAACTAGACCACAAAAGGGACCTACAAACAAAATTTCATTAATTTTGTATCATGGCTAAGGAAAAATATGCGACAGAAATTTTTATATTGCATTTTTTGGATCCCCTTCTAAACCATCAAATTTAGAAGGGGGGGGGGGGGGGGGGGTTAAAAATTTGTTTTCCATGCCAAAGTTTCATTATTGAAAATAATAAACCAAAATGCGTAACAAACTTCTATCAGCTTCAAAAACTCAAATTTTTCGTTTATATTTATTTATTTACTTATAACTGCACTTATAGTAGGTATACATTTTAAATAAACTGTAAACCTTCAGATGGAATGGAAAATAGAAGACATTTTTATTATGTACAGAAGCTCCATATTGCAGTAAGAGTATTGTATTATTCACTTATAGGAAGATTGCAGCATTATGTAGGTATATTGTACCTACCTATTATAAAATACAATAAATGCGATTAAAAAAAAGTGTACGTACCACCTACTTTCTGGTGCCTTGAAGAAGGGCTAAAAAAAACCACTTTGAAGAGTGTAATAGAGAAAAAGTAATGGCGCATTACCATGCACTAGGCCTATAGGTACAAGAAAGTAACTACTGAAAATAGGAAACCCGTGACCGCTGCAGCCATTTTTATCGGTAAACGGATTTAAGTGCAGATTGCAGGGTGAAGACATATAATATGAAAAGGGGGCCGGGGTTCACCGTTTCCCGTCGGCAATCTTCAACGTAGGGTACCGCGGGAGGATACGTGCCCGGCATGATGACATCGCCCATATGTCATGTATTTATCCTATAAATATTCCAACCGCTTACCTCCCAACGACCACCACTCGCTTTTCTGGAAGGTTGTGAAATACAATTCATTCAAGAGCCGTTTTCCCTCCTGACCCCTCCACGAAGATGCTAACCTTCTTACAGCTTATTTCGTATTCAAATTCTCAACGTGGTTCCCCGCCACGATCATTCAGCCGGCTCTAATGCGTCATCTCATGAAGCATAATTCTTTATTTACCATGAATGAAAGATTCATACTTCCAAAATATAACTGATTTCCTTTCTTGACCACCGTCTGCTAAGCTATTCATTGGCAGTGGAGAAAGAGTACAGCAGTTTCTCTTAGACCCTGAAAAAAAGTCACTTAATCCTGACTTTTTGAAACCTCAACGACCCATTTTTCTACGAAACTCTTTCCGCAGCTTTTACAGCTCCATTCACGTTTGTGCACTACCAAGAAATATCTATTTGAGGTTCTCATTTAAAAAGAAACCTCAAAAACCAGGTAACTCCAAAGAGATGATGAGTACTCGAATCATACAAAAAAAAGGAAAAAAAAAGCATTTTGGAAGAGGGTTCTTTACGAGTCTTAGGTACTGCGGTTGCCCTTTAAAAACGAAACCACTTGAACAAGTTCTCGGCCTTTAATCGTAACTTTCAATTCCATAATGAATATCTTAATGGGAAGAGTTATACCTACAGCTTTTGTGAGAATATTTTCAGTAGAGTCAGTGGCTATAATAAGTCCTCGACTATTACTCGTACATCCTGATTAATTTCTTGGGGGACTCATGGAGAATCAGCTTCCCCACTTATAAGCTTGAATATAATTATGTTACACACTACAGCGCCTGAGTTATTACTTTGTTTCCAATACTTCAGATTATATGTTTAAACATCCGTAGTTATATAATATTAAACACTTTCAGATTGTACTGGACTCAGGAATTAGAGAAGTTCCCTTTGACCTTATTGAAATTATCTATCGACCCGGCTTCAAACGAATTAGACAAATGATAATATCCCTGAATCAGTAAATTTAAATTGTGGAGCACCACAGGATCTCTAGGACCCAGTGACGGATCCATAGCGGGGCTATCTTGACCTGTAATTGTCTTTATTTCTTTATTACCCTGCCTTAACCTGCACAGTATATGAACAGAGTAAAATATTGTTATGTACTGAGTGTACAGTATACTCTTTAGTACGAAGCTGTTTAAGAATACGATTTTTCAAATAGCGAACTTTGACAGCGATTTAAGAGACAAAAATATATTATGAACATTGTGACGGTATATGGGAATCCCGTCCATCTTGGATGCTGGCTCTTCCCGATCTTTTTGACACGCGGCTGAAGGGGCGGCATTACATGGTAGCAGAGCGTGGTTGGTGGGTATGTGCTGGATTATATCCTCGGTACCCCCTCCACTTTTTGAGAGCTTTTCCAGAAGGAATAGCTCTGAGGTTTTCCAGAAGGAATCCTCTTTTTAATAACCCTTTGTTTATCAATATACACTTCGGCCATTGGATTTTCTATTTTTATCAAATCAACCTCATGATTAGTATTATTACAATCAACCTCATGATTGTTACTATTAATAATATCAAACCTCATGATATTATTCTTAAGGCTGTTATGCCTGGCGTTCAACGCCTATTTTTGTAATTTTTCCCCTTGTTTTCCCAGTTGTTCCATCTTATGATGGGGGTTAGTCACCCAGAGGTTGTTCAGATGAACTTTCCTGAACCGGAACCTCTGACAACTACTTTCATTTAAATATTCCAGTTGTTCCATCTTATGATGGGGGTTAGTCACCTAGAGGTTGTTCAGATGAACTTTCCTGAACCAGAACCTCTGACAACTACTTTTTTTCTTTCCTTTTTGTCCAAGTGGGCCAAGTGATATTGATAAGGAGCTAAGTTCTCCACCAGTAACAATTCTCAGTAGTACCATTACGATGGAAGCTGTCAGCTTTGGAGTTTTTCAGATGAATCTTCCTGAATTAGAACTCCATACTACTTTCAGTCCCGTGTCTAACTTCACATACTTCTTCTTCAAAGAAGTATGTTTTTAAGGGGAGGAGAGTGACGGTATATGGGAATCCCGTCCATCTTGGATGCTGGCTCTTCCCGATCTTTTTGACACGCGGCTGAAGGGGCGGTTGATTCGCGGAAACGAATCATCAACTCCTGGAGGCAACGCGTTATAATCTAACCATTTGTCTCCGGGGGCAGCTGTCACACTGCCTTCCCTACCCCTTTATTGTGGATGGAGAGGGGGAACTACGCTGTATGGGCGGCGTAGTTAAACCCCTCATCCATTACAACATACAAACCCCGTTTTACGTTAAGATTTTTTCAAAACTTTTCCGGTTAGCCTCTCCCTTTTCCAAATCCCAGATCTGCCACTGCGTTAGGACCTATCCTTTTTTTTCATTTCCATTTTTTTTTTTTTTTACACCAACGAACTAATGAATATCGAAATCAATGGTAGAGTTTTTGATTATGCCGATGATACTTACAGCGTTAGTTTTTTTTTAGCACAAACGTTTCTGTACTAACTTGATACACCTCAATGATACCCTACTGTTGGAGACATTCAACTTTTCCTTTGGAATCTAGCATGATCATGGTCAGGTAAAAATTGTGATCACATTGCCAAGACGGTTGATAGAACTGCCTCAACTTTTGTATAAAAATGGAGGGAAAAAAAAGATTTTGTCAGATTTCCACAACAATCATGGTTTTAAGAAATATGTGCCTATATATAACAAAATCACAGTAACGTCGAGCTTCGAGGACCAACTAGACGCCGAACGGAACCTATAACCCGAATTTCATCAATTTTTTTTCATGGTAACTAAGAAAAGTGGCCCGTACGGCGTACGGCGTACGGCGGACAGACAGAAATATTTTTATTGCAGTTTTGGATTCTACATACCTTGAAACGTAAACCATCAAATTTTGAGGGGGGGTAAGAATTTTTTTTTTCATGCTCGATTCCAATGGTTCATTATTGAAAATAATAAACCAAAAAATGTTAGCAGCTATGGAGTGTTAAACGTGCCTTACGGGATTCGTTCCTCTAAATACCAATATTAATAGACGTTTCTTAAAAGACCAGTATTATTGCTAAGTGTATACACAAAGTATTACTGTATGCTAGGAACAAGTTCTTTTAATAACAAATAGGCAGGCAGGTTTGATTTCCATACAGTTCTAAAGTTTACTGCATTCAGACGTGAATCAGATCGTGACACTTTTCAATTCTAGTTTGGCTGCGTAAATAAATGCAATGATGTGTATACATAAATGTATCATATCAGCACCCTAAGCACGTACGTAAGTCATTTGCGGTGTGAGCAAATTAAACATTCGTACAGATTACGAGGTGGAAGCACCTATGAGAGTTGGTGGCTAACCGTAATACTCTATTAAGATGCTCTATTACGAATATGTTAGTGTACCAATACTATGGATGGTACTTTTTAATAAGAGAAATCAAATGCAGTTTGAATTTCTAAAACCCAGAATCCACCCCAGAATTCCCATCACAACGCGGCAGTTCATCGAAAATTATTCATAGCCTAACAGAGTTAGGTACAAATAAGGAAAGCAGGATTATAAAAATGTTCCCAACTTCTACATGAATTCCTTTGCCGGATCCAAACGGCGACTAACTGATTAACTCGTTACTAGAAAATTATTTTACGGTACATCCCGTAAGCAGTAGCTAAAGTTGTTGATTAGAAATTGATTAAAAAAACAGAGTAATATGCCTCTAGGGGCGTTAATTCAAGGTCCTCGGCGGCTGAGTGGTGGAGGTGTGGTTCGAGATAACCAGAAGATGTGAGTTCGAACTGTCTGAGAATCACTTTTTTGTTTTTCCTGACTCCTGGTTCCCTAATTTCTGCAGATTTATTCTGACAACTGAGTTGAGAACTGAGCCTTTATTGCGTTTAGTAATGTCGCGCATGAAAGCTTAGAGAGTTGGAAACGTTATTCATTACTTATTCACGTTGAAATATGACGTTATCTCTCTTGGCTTTGTTCTATGGAACGGAAAGTGCTATGGAAAGCTTTTGTTCACTCTTTTACATTATAAAACGGATTTTTTTTCTTGTCTTGATTGATGATGAATTGCACCAAATTGGTGCAGCCGTGCGAGCCTGAAAGGTGCACACATACACACACACAGACTTTCTTGGCTTTGAATAAAAAGAGCAGACGATGGTTAACAGCGTTAACGATAACAAGGTACTCACTCTTCGCTGCGATCTCCGGTTGTTGTGTTGGTAGTGGAAAACGCCGCTCCCACCGCTCGCCGTCTGGCTGCTTGGTCCCTGCGGCACCTTCCTGAAGTACAACTTGAACTCTTCGATCGGCGTGAAGCTCTCCACTTCCCACGAGATGTTGTACGAGTCCCTCGACCGACTTATCGTGTGGCTCCTGAATTTGGCTGGGTTGGGTCGTCCTGGGAACAAAGATATACAGAAAATTAGGTTGTTCAAATGCGAATGGCGATTAGAGCAGTCAAATATGGGAATCAACCTCGCCCATGATAATATTGACAAGACAATAGACAGAAGGAGGCTATAAACAGGTTTTTTAATTAAATAAATTATAAAATTGCTCAAAATTGGAATAAATAACTATTAATACTGGGGAAGATATTGACTTAATACAACAAGCAATACTATTAATAAGAAAAGAGTCTGGATCACGAACGTGTTCAAATTTGAATTTTCAAAGTTAAAAACTACGGAAGATGATGATGAGACGAATTCAAAGGTAGTTCGAGTAGGTGCGTTACTTCAAAAGCTCATATTTATGGTCACGCCTCATGACTGGGATTTCTTTGGCGTCTATTTTGGACTAATACCTTATTTATTAACTACGTAACTACTCAACTATATAGCAATAACTTGTTAGTGTAGAAAGGGAAATCTTGTTCGTTTTCGTTGCCTGTACAACTAATGTTAGGCGATTGGACTGAATGCAGCAGAACACAAAGTAGTTTGAGCAGATGCGCTACTTCGAAAATTAGCGTACATGGTCACGCTGCACGACGAATGACGAACTTTTTAGTGTCATTTTGATCTGTTTAGTCATATATAAGGAAGGAAACTGCATCTTTCGGTTTATAATTTTCAATAATGAACGTTTGGAATCGAGCATGAAAAAAAAAAGTTGACCGCTCCTCAAAATTTGATGGTTTCCCTTTCAAGGTACATAGAACCCGAAAATGGAATAAAAAAATGTCTGTCCGTCCGCCGTACGCCATACTTCGCACTTTCCTTAGTTACCATGAACCAAAATTAATGAAATTCGATTTGTAGGTACGTTTGGGGTCTAGTTGGGCCGCGAAGCACGGCGTTACTGTCAGTCATCTCTAAGAGGTGAAAAATAGGGGTTGAAATTTTGAACGCCGTAGCTCGAAACTTTCAATAGAAGGGTACGGTTGTTTTTACGTTTTTAAATTTATATTGAACAAAAGCATTTTTTTGAGACCACCCCGAGCATTGTACGACCAGCCGTTCGTTTGCACCGAAAAGCTTCGTCAACACGATCGTGAATCAATCGGTATAAATCCAGCCCAGATATCATCACTAGGGAGCACCTGAATATAATCACGGATGGCTGCATGAAGTCGAATTGGCTGTTCCGTGATATTATTTCATTTGAAAAATGATGGCTCTTTTGGATTTTGTTGATAGGTACTTTCGTAATTTGAGCAAACGTTATGCTTCACGAATAACATCAAATAAATAATGATTGAATTGATGAATTCCGCGCATTTTTATGAAACAGTAATTCCCGGGCCATCTCCAGTACTGGATTTAGGGCTTTCCTGGGGGAGCACGAGGGTGGGTATTGACCGCAGAAAACAGTGATCTACGCAGAAGGGGCAGCTATACAAGTAAATAATAAACCGGCGTGTAATAATTTGCAGCGTTTTCGTTGCGTGTTAGTTTATTCGATGACCGCCTTTCTGAAGCTCGCAACTAGGATTTTTGTGTTACACCATTCAGTCCGGGGGATATGAAGATTTAACAAGAACTCTTGCCCTGGCCCTCTCGAATAGACATACTCGTAGCTGAAAAGCACCCTGCAAGTGCCTTGCAATGGTAAGGCAGTCAGGAGGGAGGGGGCGATATTCAATGAAATGATACAAAAGGCCCACGTACATAGGAGAAGTGAGGTCGAGGCACCTGGTTCAGGTTGAGCTGTTTACACACGCTTAAATAATTCATAACCCCAGGGGAAGGAACGGTTTTCCGACGTCGAAGGGAAACCTTTGAAAGTTTCAATTGGCATCACAGTATATTCAGATGGGTTCCACGGCCGGGGCCCCTGTACGCCAGCGCCTTTTCCTTTATGCTGCCTGTGCCTTTATTCAACGTCCTTCTTAATAGTCATGCTCCTCTCTCCCAGTGCAAGATTTCCATCTGGGGGCCTATCTGCCTCGGCTTCCTGGCTTTCGGGTAGGCCTTCCGCAGGCAAGTTTTACCAAACAACAATCTCTTATATATAACAACTTTTGTTGAAAGATTTGGGCTAAATTAAGCACCTGCAGGGGTCGAATTTACAACTAATTTCCAACAAAAACTGTCTCTTAACAATTTTTTTAAGGCCACCTTTTCCCCAACCCTTGTAAGCTTCCCTGTTTCAAGGCCTGTATTCCACCTATCGTCAATCAACCAGTTTCTCGCGGGTTCATTTTAGTCGTAATGATGTTTTCTGTTGATGCATCCTTATGCATGCCATACCCATACCTCATACCAGAAGCACGGAAGAAATAAAAACCAACGCACTATCAGTTTATTATTTTCAATAAAGAACCCTTGGAGTCGAATGAAAAAACAAAAACAAAATTTACACTCCCCCCCCCCCCCCCTTCCTCCAAATGTGATGGTTTCCGTTTCAAGGTACGTAGAATCCGAAAATGGAATTTAAAAATAAAACTTTCTGTCCGACCGTCGTTCGCCGTAGGTTTCCTTAGTAACGATGAACCAAAATTAATGGAATTTTGTTTGCAGGTCCCATTTGGGGGGGTTGTCGCCCATGAGCGAATCCCCTGTAATCCCTATGTCGGAAGAGCGAGCCTGTGAAAACAGTGCGAAGAACAATCCCGAAAGAGCGACACCTGAGAGACTGTACAAGATAAGCGGTGATGGACGAAGGAGCGACTGCGCAGGTAGTTAAAGAGGTAAATACACAGAGGGACATACACCTCGCTGGAAAGAACAACCCCGTCCCGCCACCACACACACACACACGCACTACGCAGGAAAATTTAAGTGACAACAAGGTCCGTTGATTAGTAGATTCCGTAGGGTATGTACGCAGGAAGCAAACTCAACAGGTGTGAGAATTAAAGGGATTTCGATTTGAGAACTCAAATGCCAATCGCTGAGTAAACGAAAGTGTTGTGGCCGATCAGATTACAATACAAACACAAAACCCCAAATGCATTCCGCGGGCATTCAACGGGGGCTCACGGATTTATCCAATTCCAAGAGTGCAAGGAAAGCGTATAAACCCAAATATATACGATCAGCTTCTAGGAAAATAAGAAGGGAGAAAACAGAAAACGGAGAAGTGGCCTAAAAAAGGGTGAAATCAAGGAGAACGATGTAACGGAGAATCTGATCACGTACATGGGAAACATTTAGGTTAAAGAGGCTGCCCCCACTAGGCGTATTTACCAGAGAGCTCGAGATACTGGCGAGTTTTCCCGATGATGTTATCAGCGAGACAGGAGTAGTTGCCGAAGTCTGAGGATTGAACTTTCCTGATGATGAGAGTGTTCCGGCTCCCTCGGACTTCCGCTATCCGCCGCTCAGTGGATGCCAGTCGGAGGGTGTCTTTGAACCAAACGACCTGAAACAGAAAAAAAAAAAAAATTCATATAATCATTGCGTGGTGTCTCAAAACTAACATGCATTTTCCACCTTTCTGTTCAAATCCCTTTGTATTTACCCTAAAAGGGGGGAAAACGCTGAAAATTATTACAGACAGGCGTATTATTTTCCTGTATAGATACCACTTCTGTGGAAATCACTGAATTTCAATTAGCGTAAGACCCTGACTTAGTGAGGTAGTTTTTGAGGTGGATACCTACCTACCGACGCACGCACGCGAGGGCACACCACACCCTCGACAAATTCTGATGGTGAACCTATGTAGGACTCTCGGCTTTTGAATGGTTATTTTAACCTATTGGTTGATAGGCAGTACAAGTATTTGTTCACAACGATTTGGCTGAGACAAAAAACGTTTATACCGTCTATCAATGAATAGGTTAAAATAACCACTCAGAAGTCAAATAATTAACCATCCTTCTTCAAACGAAATACCTAATACCACGAAACAGCAAACTGAATTTCATAAAGCCAGATTTTTCCTCATTCACATTCTGAAAAAGTGACACATTTTGAGTCCTGATGTTTTTCTTGAAAGTCACGTTGAAGAAGCTTTTCGGTTCGAACTTCAGGGCTTTCCTGTCAACGACGGCTGGACGCACATTGAGTCCACCGGGTCTCAACAAATCCTCAAGTCTTAGAAACGCCATACAAACCCGTCTCAAAAACCATACCATTCAACTGAAAGTTGTGGAGCTACAGCGTTTTGAAATTTATATATTACGTATACAGCTACATATCACAATATAAGCATCTGACGTCAATGGACGTTACGCCTTCTGGAGATTCCCGACTATATTTCGTATTTATACATTACAAGGTGTCCAAATGGGACCTACAAACTAAACGTCGTGGTCCACCTATATCACTCAAATCTGTAATAGATTATACTCAATATACCAAGTGGAAGGAAGGGGTCTACGTGAGACGGGAGGCGTCCAACCGCCGGCTCTCCCCACCAGTCTCTACGGACAGGGGGGGGGGGGGGAGGGTGGAACAAGTCCTATATAACTCGTACTCCCTACCAGATTTTGGTTTATTATTCTCTGAATAATACACCTATGTAATCGCTCGGCAAAAAATTTTTATAACCCCCCCTCAAACTTTTGGTTTATTATTCTGTGAATAATACACCTATGTAATCGCTCAGCAAAAAATTTTTATAACACCCCCTCAAAATTTTTTCTTTTCCGTTTCAAGGTACGTATATTCCAAAAATGCAATGTCCGTCCGCCGTACGCCTCCGCCGTCCGCCGTACGCCGTCCGCCGTATCACGTGTACAGGCTTCATTTTCGGTCTAAAAAAGTCGTTCTTTCGCACACATGCTCTATTTGGGCCCTAGTTGTGTCCCGAAACTTTTCAGCCCGATCGGAATATACCCAGGGGTGTTGTGAGTGAAAATGTGTGTAAAAATAGGTACTTTTTGCGTTTTAGCAACATGTTGGTAACATGAGCTTTTGAGGTATAGTTTTCCATGTTTTTGGGGACGAGAAGATCGAATATGAGGTCGATTTTGGCCTAGGAGTGGAAAATTGAGGTTGTACCAGATGTTCAGCTCCCAAAATTGATTTTGTATGAGTCAAAAACCTGCGAAATCGTCTGAAATCACCATCAGTTTGTAGAATAACACTAGAAAAAGTGTCAACACGTGGATCAAGACGATTAAATGGCACTACCAATGATCAAAGTTAATTTGAAAAAAAAACGCTGCAAAGTCCTTGTCACATGGGTTTATTATTCTATTGGACATACTTACAGAAAGGTTGGCTGTTCATTAATTGTTTCTTTCATGCGTGATAATCGAAATAGCTACTTCTGATGGTTTCCATTAATTTTGGCCCCCAAAACACAAATTAGGTACCTACGCTCTTTTTTTTTCTTTTTTTTTTTAAACTATCTTTGATCATCGGTAGTGCCATTTAATCGTCCTGAACCACGTCTTGACACTTTTTCCAGTGTTATTATACAAACTGATGGTGATTTCAGACGATTTCCCAGGTTTTTCACTCATAAAAAATCAATTCTGGGAGCTGAACATTTGGTAGAACTCAATTTTCCACTCTTTGGTCAAAATCGACTTCATATTCGGTCTTCTCGTCCCCAAAAACATAGAAAACGATATCTCAGAAGCTCATGTTACCAATATGTTGCTAAAACGTAAAAAGTACCTATTTTTACACACATTTTCACTCATAACACCCCTGGGTATATTCCGATCGGGCTGAAAAGTTTCGGGACACAACTAGGGCCCAAATGGAGCATGTGTGCGAAAGAACGATTTTTTTAGACCGAAAATGAAGCCTGTACACGTGATACGGCGGACGGCGGACGGCGTACGGCGGACGGCGGACGGCGTACGGCGGACGGACATTGCATTTTTGGAATCTATGCACCTTGAAACGTAAAAGAAAAAAGTTTGAGGGGGTGTTATACAAATTTTTTGCTGAGCGAATACATAGGTGTATTATTCACAGAATAATAAACCAAAAACGCTGCAAAGTCCTTGTCACATGGGTTTATTATTCTATTGGACATACCTACAGAGATGTGCGAAAACATGAAAAACGATACCTTAAAAGCTCATGTTACCAACATGTTGCTAAAACGCAAGAAGTACCTATTTTTACACACATTTTCACTCATAACACCCCTGGGTATATTCCGATCGGGCTGAAAAGTTTCGGGACACAACTAGGGCCCAAATGGAGCATGTGAGCGAAAGAACGATTTTTTTAGACCGAAAATGAAGCCTGTACACGTGATACGGCGGACGGCGGACGGACATTGCATTTTTGGAATCTACGCACCTTGAAATGGAAAAGAAAAAATTTTGAGGGGGTGTTATAAAAATTTTTTGCTGAGCGAATACATAGGTGTATTATTCATAGAATAATAAACCATACCATAAATACCATACCAGAATAATAAACCATAGATCGTACCTACCTAATTTGTGTTTTGGAGGCCAAAATTGGTGGAAACCATCAGAAATAGCTATTTCAATTATTTCACATGAAACAAACAATAAATGTACAGCCAACATTTCTGTAGAATAATAAACCCCATGTGACAAGGACTTTGCAGCGTTTTTTCATTCTACGAGCTCCTCTAAGTCGATGACTTGTCTCTCTCTCTCCCTACCTTCCTTCCCTCGAAAATACCTTGTGAGTGGTGGAACCTGCCTAGGTGAGGCCCTTGTGGTATAACCGGTGTGGTGGAACCTTCCGAGCCACTGCCTTCCAAAAGATCTCGCTGAGTGATGTAACCTGCCTGGTGAAGACTTCGGGTAGAAACGTGTGGTGGTAACCTTCCGAGCACGTCATCCGATACCTCACACTCCATCACACCCTTTCCTATCCCAGGCTCACCAACCATTCACCACAAGTGCTGACCACCGACAATCCAATCACAACAGTGGTGACTCTTACATCCGAGTCACAACACTAAATTAAATTTGATTTTAATTAATTATGGTACATGATAACTAAGGAAAGTGCCAAGTAGGCGACCTTAAAGCATTTTTTCCTTTTCGGATTCTACGTAATTTTAAACGCAGATCATCATATATATTTTGAAGGGGGCGGGGGGAACTTTTTTTTCATGCTTCATAACAAAGATTCCCTAGTGAAAATGATGAACGAAAGAGGAAAGAGAGAGTCAAAACAAAGAAGAGCCTAGCGGGGAGACAGACGGAGTCAAATTGCTCCGCAACCAAATATCGACGGACCTGTGGACCCGGTATTCGATACAGCAAACAATTATACTTTTGAGGATAAAATGTTCAACGTTGTACAATGTAATGGCACTTGGTAGTAACACATTGGATGAGGTCTCTGAAGCACTTAGCGTCGCTTGTTATAATAATAATAATGCATTTCTAGTCCGTGACATCGGTTTGTCACGAGGCCGGAGGGCTCCGTGCGAGTGTGTGAGCTAAATCATAAGTCCTCTAGTTCTACCCCCGGAGATAACGGGCACGCCAACGTGTCAGCCGGTGATGTGTGGCCGCCCTCCTTTTATTCCTAGTTTTATAATTATGCGGATAAGGAGCTTGTATACAAATTGGTTTTTATAAAAGAAGTAGACGGTGAGTTATGGGAGCGGACCAAGAGTCGAGGGTGCACGTTGATAAGATCGATCCATATAAAGACCCCCCACCACCACTCCATCTCACCCACTGGACTTCCTTCACCACGCTTTAGAGAAGATTTAGGGCCTCGTACCACGTAACTTTCAAAGGATCTGAAAACTTCGACTCTCAAGCTAATGGTCACCCACAGGTAAATTTGTAATTGCAAAGAAAAACTCACATAACAAATAATTGAAGAAGCTAATTGGGGGAAATTTCTTTTTAACCACAAAGAAAGCGAGATATTGACCAAAATGTTTAGTAGGTACATTTACATGCCGGAGAAACGAGTAGGCAATTACTTAACATGAATTGATGAAATCTGTTTCGATACAAATCCGTTCTGGAGTATTTACATGAATTTATGTAGGTTTTCATTGATGAGTCAAACCGGAAGATGTCAGCAGTAAAAGCTCCGAAATATCACCAAACGGTACGTAGCCACCAAGGAAATGATGCACCCGATTATGGTAATTTCAGAAAATGAAAATTCGGTCGTATTTGAGTCAGTCATTAAAAAAGTACGATATGTCAATCGCCATGAGGTTCTAGAAACTTTGGAAACAAAATGTTATTATTTGCTAAAAATTCTAAATGTGGAGAAACAAAACATGGAAGTTGCTCAGAACTGGAGTTAAGTTCATAAAATCAACAAGTACAGTAGGAGATAGAATAAACAATAAACCCGAACCACAACAATAAACCTGAATAAACAATATTGTTCGAACGACTAAAATAAAAGATTCGATCGGCTTCTTACGGTTGACAACTGTGGAATTAAATGTTTGATCGGTAATAATATTTTAGGTAGAGGTTGAATGGTAGTTCAAGTTCCCATTAGGTCACGCTGCATGATTGGAAGTTTTTAATTATACTCGAACTTCGGATTACCCCGTCCACAGTGACAGTGTGAAGTCCCATTACTCCCCGTCAACTGGAGGTTGGTAGGTTGGTAGTTAGTATAGTTTACTACAGTTAAATGTGGATATGTGAAGGTTTCTTGACTTTATATTCGTTAATAAAGCTACACCGAAAATTTGAAACAAACTGTACCTGAAATTGTATATTTGATCTATGTTCAAAGATCGAACAACAGCTGGTTGTTGTTTCACTAACGCTTGATTTGGCTTCCGAGACAAGATGACACGATTCGGTGCCAGGAAAGTGAATAGCAGCAATCTTAATTTATCAAAGCTCAACAACTGTTCATAGGTCATCCATCAGTTAATACGAGTATAATTAATATTTCATCAACTTGACGCAGTAAACTAGGAGGGAACAGAACATGGGAGGATCAAGGATGGTAGGCAAGACCCGCACGACTGCTCGGTCTTGAATGTGACTACGCCTTTCCTCATGGCGAGCCAAAACGAGGGGTTTGGGCCAAAACTGAAATCCTCTTGCTTGCCAATAGGAAGTTTCAAGCTGGTTCAAGTCGTATCATACTTATTCTACAAATCCCAATATTGCAACGATTCCATTTGCAACAACTCGGTTGTTGCATACAAACTGATTCTCGTACGGAAAGAAAAGGTAGGTAGGTAGGTACTCAAAATTTGCGACTAATGAGACCGACTTCAGGTGTTCAACAATGTAGCTATGATATCTGGTGAGTTTCTAAAGTTGTCTTTTGGTTTCCATGTTTCACAACAATATTCAGAAACGCAGAAAGCTGAAAATAAATAAATAAATAAAATAACAAAAATACTACATATAATACTTCCATAGGTGAAGAGCGCGAATTTGATTGTCTTCAAGTTTTCTTTTATGAACATGATTATTCAACTACTAGCAGAGCTGAGAACATGACGGACTGCTATGGTAGAAGAAGTTTGGATAGCGAAACCTCATTTAATTGTTCTTGTATTGATTATTATTGAAGAAAACAAAGGTACCTACTCATACTTGGATATAATCATTGAAGAGCTCTCAGAGGTTCGACTTGAGGACATGCAGCGTTTAAAAAGTCGATACTGCGTTAGAATCACAACTATTCTGTTCAAGCATGTCGACCCCATAGACAGAGGAAACATCGGAATATGTTACAACTTATCTATAACAATCAACCGTATTCAGCAAGCATTAAACTAAATACTCCTTGGGTTGGATTGAAACAGGAATATTAATATTATGTTTCCAAATACTCGCGGTTTCTAATGCCGGACGGTGAGGAGGCCGCAAGTGGCTATGAATATCAATACGATGCCCGTCTTGTAGTGCAGTAGTAATATTGAATGGGTAGATTCGACTATGATGTGGTCAGTCACCATGGTAGCGGCCAACGGCTATCGCAGGTTGTCCTGACACGATGAACTGATGCATTACAAGCTACGCCACTGGAGGAGAAAGTGAATAATATATGAGCAGATTCATTCGATTTATTTGATACCTAATAATAACAACGAATGACGATTGAAATCTAATGAAAAATGCGGCCTGAGTACCGCAAACTATGTTTAACCACCATCCACTCTCAACTCAAACTAAAAATGCTACCAAGTCCTTGCCACATGGGTTTATTATTCTATTGGACATACCAACAGAAATGTTGGCTGTTCATTCACTTTTTCTTTCGTGTGCAATAACTGAAATTTATTTTTGATGGTTTCCACTAATTTTGGCCTCCCAAAATTCGGATTAGGCTCCTATTTTTGACAAATTATCTTTGATCATTGATAGCGCCATTTAACTGTCTTCATTCACCTTTTGATACAACTTCTAGTGTTATCATACAAATTTATGGTGATTTCAGACAACTTCTCAGGTTTTTGACTCATAAAAAATGAATTTAGGGAGCTGAAAATTCGTTAGAACTTCAATTTTCCACTCTATGGTCAAAATCGACTTTATATGGTGTCCTCGCCCTTAAAAACAAGGAAAACGATACTTCACAAGCTCATGTTACTAAAATGCCAAAAAACCGTATTTTTACACCCTTGGGTATATTCCGATGGGGACACAACTAGATCCCAAATGGATCCTGTGTGCGAAACAACGCATTTTTTAGACCGAAAATAAAGTAGATATGGATGATACAGCGGACGGCGGACGGACATTGCATTTTTGGATCTACGCACGCGAAGGGGTGTTCCAAAAAATTTTTGTTGAGCGAATACACATAGTGTATTATTTGCAGAATAATAAAACAAAGTCGTACTGATAACTTAGGTGTTCTATGCAAAAACTTGAAGCTAAATGGACTTTGGAAATCCAACCATTCATCAATTTACGTGACCCCATATCTCATCCTTAAACAAATATATTTCCGTACATTGTTTGCACGAACAACACAAAAACTGGCTATACCTACACAAAACAAAAAACCTGGGCTGTAGTTAAACGTTTGATTCACGTTCATGTTGATTATTATTTTCGGCTCAAACTTCAGAGCCTCACTGTGAACGAACGGCTGGTAGTACAATGCTACGGGTTGTCTCATTCGACTTGGAAACTATTTAAAATCGTGAGAAAAACATAATCCTTCTATTCAAAGTTCTCTAGGGCGTTTTGAAAATATCATCCCTCATTTTTCACCTCCTAAAAATGACTGATAGTAAAGCCGAGCTTCACAGCGAGACCCCAGTGGAAATCGCATGTCGAATCTAATCAATTTTGGTCAAGTAGTTCTGGAGAAAATGGGACAAACGGATCTTTTTTCCATTTATTTATTCGGTGTTTGGATTCCACGTAAATTGCTCCGCAAAACATAAAATTTTGTTTTCATGCTCGATTCCAAAGGTTCGTTATTTAAAATAACAGTTAAAATGAAAAATAATAAGTAAACCATAGTTATTTGATCCGGGAGATCGACATCTATTTGAATGCGTAGAAATTGGTTTTTATACGTGGTACCTGGTTACGAGAACCAAACTGGGAGACTGCCTAATACCCATAGCCCTGGATTATTAACCCCAGAGGGATAAAAGAGACCGCAAAAATATCAAAAGCGTAACGGGAATTTCCCTTACACCGATGTGAACATGAGATTTACAACTGAGCGAAATATATTACGAGAGGGGGAAAAAAGTAAGAAAAAAATCCGACAGCGGCTAGAAGACCGAACAGGATAAAATCTTGATCCTTAGAGAAGATTTAGTGCCGTTTGTTCCTTTAATGGATTCGTCGGGGGTTGTACTTCTTCAAACGAAAAAGAAAAATGACATTCGTATTCGAAAATGATGGAGAAAGAGAAACAGGGTAGACTCCCCGGAGGGGTCTCGGTGGAGACACAGAAAGGCTAGGAGGAATGTAACGTTATGAATACCCTATAGGCACATTAGCGGATGAGGTTGGTTTTGCCGAAGGGAAGAAATTCAGTCGTATCCCTTAGCGATTATAGATTGGATTGTCCCTAAAACCTAAAGGAAGGTTCGAGAGGGAATTTAATATTGTACAGGAGATCTGAACGCGAGGGAAGAGTTATCAATATTCTCTTTACTGCTCCTCCTTTTCCTTTTTTTCCCCCCCTGATTTATTTATATTGTCAACCGCAGTCTTGGTTTTCTTACAACTTTGTTCCGCTGGCGCCTCCAGGATATATCGCACGGCGAGAATATAATAATTGCCTTTATCAGACTTCGTGATCATGAATCTCTTGAATCTATTTACCATCGAGGCCCCTTTCCTTGATTTATGGTGATGACAACGTGATCACAAATCAAATAGTCTACCAAGGTGCGGTACATAGCTTCCTCGTAATTATTACGTGATCGCAAAGGTTCATTCAAGGACGACAGCTACCGAACATTCCATACCTACTACACTACTGTGTACAACAGATCACACGAATTCCAACTACATCCATATTGGACCATTTGAAGCTGGCTTCATATTGACGGGTAATCGACGTGAAGCATGTAAAACTCAAACGCGTAACTGAATTGGATTGGCTCAGCTCACTAGGTTTACGCTTTACGCGCGAAAACTTTTGAAGTAGTGTCCAAGATTTAAAAAAAAATTAGATATTTACGAGCTTTACGGATCTGCGCGTGGGGTTCTGCGCAGGCGGAGGCTGGAGCATGGGCTATATCTCTACGATTACGCGCTTAGCGTCCGTAACTAGTGTTGTCCATGTGAACAGTATGACAGTTTTACCCGCTTTATGCGAACCTTTACGGCCTTTGCGTTTACGCATTTTACGTCGATTCCGTCATCAATTGAAACTTCAAACACCACTGGATGTTTGGAACCACAATCCCATTAGGTCCGTCAAAAACATTTCGAGTGTTTCGTATACAACAGAGGTTTAGTCAGGCGAGTTATCGATCCTAAGTTGCATGGGATGCCCCCTGGATGGTGTGTCGATAGTCGATACTCGTATTGTAAGTACTCATACTAGTTTCCCCAAGTTTCTAGGATTATAGACAAAAACTGAGGGATCGATTACACAACGACCCAATGAAATCTGATGAAAATTATTGTTTCGGAAACTATGCTAGTCTTCACCTTCTCTCCGCTCGCCCTACAGATACGTATTACTCACGAGAAATGAATGATATCTACCAAAAACGTGACTCAATTGCAAACATTTCTAGAGAACAGGATTAAAATCACGACCTGGGAATTGTAAACTATGTTTACCCCTACCCTCTCCCTTTTAATTCTCCTACAAAGCCATGTACTGTAAGAAAATAAATTGTATATTACTTTCGACATGTAAGAATATAAATTTGTACATAATTTGTATATAAACCTACAATGCTCAGTTAAATCAAAGATAAAACACTGCCTCTACTCTACCGTCATGCCCGACATGAATCACAATACTTCATTTAATTTTATTTCTTTATTTCCAATATAAATTAACAGTATTCTTCTCTTCTCTTCACAATATCATAACATAAATAAATAAATCTCAGAGATATGCCGCAGTTTACCGCCAGATATTCCCGGAGGTTATTGGTCAAGAAGCTGATTGAAAAACTACCACATTAGAGTTCTTAGTATTGACACAAACGTCACAATATCGACAAAAACTATGCCCCCCCCCCTCAACACAATGCTACCTAAGAATGTATAACCTATTTGAAAGACAATTTGAAAATATTCGTTCTGACAGGCTGACGACTTAAAACCGAATAAAATAATAATATTGTAAATAGGACAACTTTTCGACCAGAATATTGCATCACTGACGTTTGCCGCATAGTTAGGCATTTAAGTGAGTCGAGTGCAAAAAGAAATAAGAGAAATGGAAGAAATCTCACTGGGCATTGAAGAATTCTCACTGGGCATGGACGTCGCACACGAACTATATTTACCCTCACCAACTCACAGTAGAGCCATAACCAGTGAGAAAAGAAAAGGGGAAAAAATGTATTCTATTTACCGGGGGTTTCGAACGAATGAAAAATGAATTTTTCCATGAAAACTAAAATTTTACAATTCATCTCACTACAGGGTTCATACAGCTCGTGCCCTACCAAATATTTAAAATTTAGCTGAGAGACCGAAGATGTTGTAATAATTTGTTTCAGGCGAAAACTCGCAACTCTGCAATATATTACACAGGGTTATTGTATACCTATTAGGCAGGTAAATATTATGTTCACGGAAAGGTTTTCCTTGAACAAAAGACGAGCGACGTAACCAGCTCTCGACGGCAGATGAAGTTTACACTGAGCGTTATTTCATTATTCTGTCTCATGCTTCTCCCGCCACGCCGGAGTACAGTAATGAGTGTCAGTGTTCGAATTACACGGTCGTTTGCGCCTTAGGTATTAACCTTAATTAAGCCGTCCGTATAACGGCCCCAGCCTCAGCCCCCAACACTAGTTGCTCTAAATATTGATGTAAATTAAATTTTCTCATGAGGCGCAATACCGTCTCCCCCACGCCTAAAGTTCCCTTCAGACTTTCTAATACTTCTCACGAAAAGGCTGATTTGCAAGCGTGCCTTATCACTTCCCTCACGCGTCGCCCGTATATTAAACACACGCGCGCCCTTCATTTTCGGCACAACCTTCGCTATGAGACCTGAATCCCGTATCCCCCCTTAATCCCACTTGAGATTTTAGACTACCCATAAAATTATCATATCATGCACCCTTCGGGGTACAGCACGAAAAACTTCCAGTCGGAAGTAGGTGCTTGGAGGGCTCACTGACGATACGATTGATAATCCTCATAAGAGTCTCAGGTTTTGAGACATCACGTACAGTCAACGCGTTTGTAAACACACATTGCGCTTTGACATCGTGAACTTCCTTTAGGCAAGATGAAAGAACATATCGTAAACAATAATAATATTATCACTCAAATAATAATTCTTCATTCAATATAGTGTTATAAGGGTATTGTCACAATTCGGTGCCTTTTTGCCATACAAATGTTTGGGAAACCAAAGTCTGTGAACTCGTTTCTACAGCAGCTGAACACGACCGATATGTGACTTCAACGCAGAACTTTACAGACCCTAACCATACAGCCACATGGACACCTTGTACACAGTGATTTTCAGGTGAAAAGGTAGTTTTAGGTGAGTCAGGGGAGATCTGAGTTGGTTGACTGTATTCCCGTAACTTGCCGTAACTTTCCAACAAGACTGGGTAAATGGTCTTTCCATGTAAGTCTCGATTCGAGCGTAAAATCGAGGAACTTGACTAACTGACCAGAGAAGCTGAACAATGAAACATGTTGCTCAGTAACCCACGAGGATAAAAAATTGAAAAACGATGCACACCTAGGTTCAAAATTGAGTCGATTGCAAAACGAAAAAATATTGCAGCCTGGACACCACACAGAAATTGTAGTGAACGCCTTGAGACATATTTATAGTGACGGATGAACAGGTTTTAGGCCAATGAAACAAAACTGACTGACGCGCACTTTTCGAAATCCAAGACATAGTAATTGAATGGATTTCATAACCGAATGAGGATCTTTCGAAAGCGGAATCCTTCGGATTGCCAACGGTTACCGTGCCCCAATAATATCCAGAAGGTGTCTTTAAGCCCAGAAACAGTGAGTGATACAATATAACCATATTTTGAGATGTAGGTAGTTTTGACCAGGACAATTTGGAACATGACATGAACCGAACACTAAACCGCATGGACCGATTCCGAATACCTACAACTTATACAGGTAGCTATCATAAAACATGGTTTAGGAAAGCATAATTTACTCATCCGTTTCTAATGATCTGTACTTACGCCAGTATCACCGCGGGAGTTTAAGTGGAATGAGTATTTCTTATTTTCTTTGTATATTAGACATACTGGAACTTGAAAGTCAAGTCAAACATAAGTCATTTGAATTGACGATCACAGTTCAAACAATCGGATTCGGCTCGATGTATCATCTCAAACACAATACGACACAAAGTCGAAAACGATGCAAACTATTACACAACGGTTCATTATTTACCTGTATCGATGCCCCTTCTGCGTAGATCACTGTTTTCTGTTATCAATATCTGCCCTTCTGCTCCCCTCAGCAAAGCCCGAAACGGAGTACTGGAGCCCGCCCGGGAATTATAGACTAACAAAAATGGGCGGGATTTAACAATTCAGTCAATAACATAATTATTTGTTGCTATTCATGAAGCATAACGTTTGTTCAAGTTACAAAAGTACCTATCAATATATTCCGAATGATATTAGTTCAATAATAATCATTCATATTCATTTTTTCATATTTATTTCATTTATTATTTCATTCATGTTATTTCATTCTTCAAATGAAATAATAACACAGGACAACCAACTTGACTTCATACAGCCGTCCGTGATTGTAATCACTGTAATCAGTGTTCCCTAGCGATGATATCTGGCGCGGGTTTATACCGTTTCATTCACGTTCATGTTGACGAAGCTTTCCGTTGCATATGAACGGCTGGCCATACAATGCTCCGGGTGGTCTCAACAAATTCTGTAGTTCGAGATCAATTTAAAAAAACCACAGTCATGCAGCATGGCTATAAGAGCGAATTTTCGAAGTTTTCGGCATCTTCCTCCTCCGCCTAAAATTTTCTGAAAATTAATTTTCGGCCAATGTTTTCCCAACTTGATACCATACAAAATTAAAACAGGAGTAGTTTTACGCAAAGTAAAATTTGGGGTGGAAGGAGGGGGAGGGGGAAATCAAAAATGTTTTGAATACCAGAAGAGTAGGTATTGGGTAGGTACGTAACAAATTTTAACACAGAATGTGTTTTAGCCATGGACTAACTAGCCGAAAATGGAACGCGGGATGGGAACGAAATGTGTGACATTAACATGACAACCAATAAACATATCACCAGATGTTTATTGCGACAAACCCGTTTGAAGTGAGTAATTTTATTTATGTAAATCGGAGTTTCAGTCGTTCGCGAATCGTCCTTCGGTTTATAAGAACTTGACGCTGCCCAGGCCCCGGATCAGCTGAGTTGCTCCTTAAGCTAATTTCTATGATATTAACTCTACGAAGCTGTAATTTGGTATGTGGGCTCCTTAGGACTTCAACTTGACGCTGCCCAGGCCCCGGATCAGCTGAGTGGCTCCTAAAGCTAATTTCTATGTTATTCACTCTACGAAGCTGTAAAATGGTATGTGGGATCCTTAGGACTTTAACTTGAAGGCTGCCCAGGCCCCGGATCAGCTGAGTTGCTCCTAAAGCTAATTGCTATGATATTCACTCTACGAAGCTGTAATTTGGTATGTGGGCTTCTTAGGACTTTAACTTGACGCTGCCCAGGCACCGGATCAGCTGAGTTGCTCCTAAAGCTAATTTCTATGATATTCACTCTACGAAGCTGTAATTTGGTGAGCTAAAACACATTCTGTGTTTCTATAATTTCGTCCGAAGTATGTAAATAGAGGTAACCGGGGGTCCAGGGGGCTTGCCCCCTGGCGAGGCGCGGAGCGCCGAGTTTTGTTCCATTTTTTGCCGAGTAACACCTCGGTTTGTAGATTTTCCAACGCTAAACACGATGGTGAAGTCAGAATTGCGATATCCCATTCCGTTATCAGATTAGAGCAGACGAACCAGGAATAACATCTCAAGAAATAACCACGTTCCTTCATCTTCAAAGTGCTCCAGTTTGAGAATGGAATGAGATATCGCAATTCTGATTTCACCATCGTGTTCAGCGTACAAAAACCTTTAAAATGAGGTATCACTTGTCAGACTTTTTCATTTTGGGAATTTATGGGTAATTTCCCCCCCCTAAAACTCCCCAAAACTCCCCCTTAGGGTGACCCGATTCTGCCCATCTTCGAACTTAGCCTGTCGATTGCCAAGACAGATTTTTCGTGCAAATTTGAACTTTTTATCTCAATTCTTTCGAGAGTTATCGTCTGGAATGACACATACATATATAAATATATAAATATATATATAAATATATATATATTTATATATATATTCGGCAGGGAATTCAGGATGGTCTGAAACGGATTTTGGTATAAAAATCTTTCGGAAATTCGAGTTTTAATAATTTTGGACCGAGAACAATAGCTTCCTTTTCTTCGAAAATTCGCTAAAACGTAAAATATAACCATACCGTTCTACTGAAAGTTTTCGAGCTACGGCGTTCTGAAAATGTCAACCCCTATTTTTCACCCCTTAGAGATGACTGACAGTAACGCCGACCTTCGCGGACCAAAAAGACCACAAATGAGACCTACGAACCAAATTTCATTAATTTTGGTTCATGGTAACTAAGGAAAGTGCGAAGCACCGCGTTCGGACATAAATGTTTTGATTCTATTTTCGGATTCTGTGTACCGCGAAACGGAAACAATCAAATTTTGAGAGGTGGGGATTATTTTTATTTTTCCATGCTCGATTGCAAAGGTCATTATTGAAAAAAATAAATAAACAAAAATCACTTGAATACGCAAAAAAGGATCCGAGAAAAATCAAATCTTAAAATCATAAAAATAGGAACAAGGAAAGCAACAGCATGAAGTAAAGCAAACATAACCTCATACGAACGAAGAACCTACTTGAAAGTCTACTTGAATAGCCGTTGCTAACCTCTGAGGTCCATTTTGGTTTATTATTTTCAATAATGAACCTTCGGAATTAGGCATGAAAGAAAAAAAGAAAAAGAAAAGCGCTACCCCCCCCCCCTCACCACCTCAAAATTTGATGGTTTCTGTTTCAAGTTATGTAGAATCCGAAAATGGAATAAAAAAAATTTCTGTCCGTCCGTCGTTCACCGCACTTCGCACTTTTCTTAGTTAACAAGAACCAAAATTAATGAAATTTGCAAGTCCCACTTGGGGTCTAGTTGGTCCGCCAAGCTCACTGTTACTGTCAGTCATCTCTAAGAGATGAAAAATATAGGCTGCAATTTTCTGAAAGCCGTAGCTCAAAAATCAATAGAAGGGTACGTTGTTTTTTTAACGTTTTTAAATTGATCTTGATTGACTGATTTTTTGACAACCCCTGCAGCAATGTCCGTCCAACCGTTCGTAGGGACCGGATAGCTTCGTCAACATAAACATGAATGAAACGGTATAAATGCAGCCCAGATATCATTGCTAGGGAGCACCTGATTACAATCACGGACGGCTATACGACGTCGAGTTGGTTGTTCTGTTATTATTTCATTTGAAGAATGATGGCTCTTTTGGATTTTGTTGTTAGGTACTTTTGTAACTTGAAAAAACGTTATGCTTCATGAAAAAAAAAACAAATAATTAATGAATGAATAATTATTAAATCCTGAGCATTTTTATGAAACTGTAATTCCCAGGCCGGCTCCAGTAATCGATTTAGGGCTTTCCTGGGAGAGGGACGGGGGCCTCGAGGGTAGATGAAAACTTGGTGAATCTGGACTGAAAATCCGTAATATTATAAAACCGTCTTTCTTCTTTTTTTGTCGCGAGTCACATCAAGTTTCCGAGTGCCGACCGTTTCCAAGTTGGTAGGCCTACTACAGAAGTCCAGACCTTTTCAGAACACTTCATACTTAATGCTATAATCTCACGTAATTTGGTTATGATTAGATCCGGAATTTTTAAAAAAATAATAAGTAGGTAGTTGTTTTGTTTGTTTAGTCTGTGACAGATTATAGCCAAGTTTTTGGATGTTGAGTACAGAATTAGAGGGATCCCTCTGTCCCCTCCCTCGTTTAGTTTGTGATTTCAATCAGTAACGTGTTTTAGTTTGTTACAATATTCGAAATCAAATGCCAACATTCGGGCAGGTAATACTTGCCATAACCCGGCGGAATCGTCTATAAGCCCAGACTCCAAAACATTTTCGTTCGCTATCCTTGTTGACCCGCGACGGCGCCGAAAAAACTGTCGGCTATTTTGCATTTCCAGCCTCCAAATTACCTTCGTTTTGGTTCTTTCCCTTTTCTGTATTATGAAAGAATGGTTTATTTCGCCCCTCAACCCGCCCGCGGGTCATCACAAAGTCATTGAAATACTCCCTTTTGTCTTTCCCCTCGAGCCACGTCCCTTTCAAGGCGGAGGTGGCGGGGACCGACGGCTTAAAAACAGGCGCGATTAACCAGTATTTTTCCCTCTCAGCGGACAACTTTACAATTTAATAGCCCAAGCCATTCCAACCATCAAGTCTTTGCTTCATTCAGGGGCCTCCCACTGAAGTTAAAGAGTGGCCAAGTCGAAAGATTCATTTAGCGTTTTAATAGAGTCGGCAGCACTCGAAAAACCGCAAGACTCCGCCTCCTTTTTGCCATCCTTTTCTTCTTCTTCAAAACCATTAAACCAATTACTTTTCATGTTTAATCCTCCCATTTCAACTTTCTTCAAGGTAAGTGCTACATTCATTATGAGCCCTCGAGTACTCGTTTTCCCCGGGAGCTATTCATGGGAGTCCCCTTACTTCCTTCAGGCTTATTGTATGTATTCTTATATATATCAGCAAACGGTTAAATTATTACCGAGATTCACCTCAATTTATTTGCAGACTATATTATAAACTCGAGTATGAATACTTACATTGTGACGTGAGGACTCCAATTGAAAAACTCGGTTTTTTCGGTATTATTTATGATTTATTTGAGCATTCCGATTTATCCAAAGGAAACATAACTCCAAATTTTGAAAAACGTTTATGTCTAGTACCCAATCTTTGCACTCGTAAACATGATAAATTCAAATCTTCATTACTGTTTGCGTAGAGTGAAAACACGAAATATTCAGCGTAGGTACACAAAAACCTAATTTTCCACCAAACTATTATTGCACACAGCCTGCATATTACTATGGAGGGTAAACCGTACAGTAATGAGACTCCTACAGTAATGGGACAGTCCCAGTTCAAATGGCGAAAATAAGGCTTCAATTCATTTGTTACCTACCAGATTTGCACAGGTGGTGCCTCCATTAAACATCTGAACGTCTACGATCGCCGGGACGCCAAGATACCAGGTGATCGACGTCATCACGCCATTCATCGCCCAGACTACGGATTGACTAGTGAAAATTAATTTTTTGTTTAGAAATCTGTGTTTGCTGTTAAGCTTCTACACCTCACAATTTTCAACATTTTCGGATATTTCAGGTAAGAGAACATTCCTTACAGTTTTCTCTATAGTTTTAGCTAGTTGTTGGTGCATTTTGTTCAAGTCAAGCTTCACTTATGACCCTGTCTCTTTACTGTATGGTAATTTAGATGTTTAGACAGTAATGGCCCACCCGTCCCATTACTGTTTTATTCAATTTTCCGGTTATAATGAGTCACTGAAGAGTACTATTGATTGTAAGATTGTGTGTATAAGAAACTTGAGTATAAAATGAGTCTACACAGTAATGGACGTAGGTGTCTCATTACTGTATTTGGTACTGTCCCATTATACCAATTCTGCCTATTCCACCTTATTTTTCATATTTTTACCTTACAGAAATGCCGAAGTCCCCCCAATACTCTGAAGAGGCTTTGTTGAAGGCAATGGAAGCGTTCAAAGAGGCCGCCAACAACGAAAGTAGTCCTTTTAAAGCTTTACTTAGAATAAAGAATTTCTTGGGTGGTACAAATATAGTAGACCAAGAATCTAGGGAAGAGAACGTCCCTCCAAAAGTTCAAGTAACTACCTCAGACCCCATCCCTGTAATTGAATCCGTACGTGAAGAAGAGGAACTAGTAGATGATGTCCAAGAAGAAATGGATGGTAACCCCACCCCAGGAGGTAGCATTGAACTGAAGAAGATTGTACAAGAGAAAAAATCCCTCCAAAAGTTGCGAGCCCCATCCTTGTGGTTGAATCTACACAGATAGACGAACTAGTACCGGTTCAAGAATCTGCCGTTAACTCTACTCCTGATGAGGATAGTAGGGGTGCCCATCAAAATATTCGATCATTCTTGACAAATATGCCTCGGCCAAGTCGGAAAGGGAAAAGGAACGTCGAAAGACTGAGCTATGCTATTACGTCCGATGAATACCGACAATCTTTGAGAAGAAAGATAGAAGAAAAGGAAATCCGAGAAAAAGAGAAAGAAGAACGGAAGAAGAGAAAAATAGAAAAACGTGAAGAGAAGTTATCTGAAAAAAATTTAAAACGTGTTTCAAATCTTTGCGATACATGCAAAACATGTATACGTAAAAACAAATTACAGTGCAGCAGTTGCAAGAGGAATTTCTACGTTAGGTGCGTCCCTCAGTTCCACAAGGACCACATTCCTGACGCAGAGGACTACCATCTTTACGTGTGTAACCACTGCTATAAAGAAGCAGGGAGTGACGAAGACAATTATAGTTTGGACATTTCGTCTGATAGTGACACAAGTTGTGACATGATGTCAATGGAAGACATTTTGAATGCCTGTTCTTCCAAAATGAAAAGTTAGAGTGCAATAGGGGAAGCTGAAGTTTTATGTTTTAGATTGAAATTTTGTGAAAATTTTTATATTGCAATTTTATTCCAGTTTTATTTGTAAATAAAATATTTTTACCGTTATCCGAGACCACATTTATTCTTTAATAGTTATTTTTCTTTTATTGATAGGGCAAAGCGGTGCTGAGACATTATTTTTCAACACAAATGTGACTTATTTCGAGGTGTCCTATAACTGAATTCAAATGTCTCCTTATAGAATGGTGTGTCCCATTACTATGTTTTTCGACTTTTCACAGTGATATGTAGATATGAAGTATATGAAATGTTGGAAATGAAAAAAATCATAGTTGATTGTTAAGAGGAGATCCTGGGGAATATCTTGGAATATACAGAACCCTTAAAAAGTTGAAAACAACTTACGTAATGCATTTGAAAAATATGAAAGTCCTTAACCGGTCCATTACTGTATGGTTTACCCGACGCATTTCTACTGCTTGCAGAACAAGTCGTGTCCTTGAACATGATCATTATTTTCAATAATGAACTTTTGGAATCGGAAATGAAATTTGTTTGTAACTACCCTCGCAAAATTAGATCGTTTCTGTTTCAAGGACGTATAATCCGAAAATAAAATAAAAAGATTTCTGATCGTGCGCCGGTGCCGTCCGCCGTACTTCGTACTTCCCTTAGTTAACAAGATGGAAAATTAGTGAAATTTGGTTTGTGGGTTCCATTCGGGCTCTAGCTGGTCCGCGAAGCTCGGCGTTACTGCCAGTTATCTCTAAGGGGCGAAAAACAGGGGTTGAGATTTTCAGAAAGCCGTAGCTCGAAAACTTTCAATTGAATGGTATAGTTTTTAAACTGATCTCGAACTACAGAATTTTTGAGACCACCCGGCATGTCTAGCCGTTCATAATGCTCATCGACAAGCTTCGTCAACATGATCGTGAATGAAACGGTATAAATCGGCCCAGCATTGCTAAGGAACACCTGATTATAATCAAGGATGGCTGTATGAAATCGAGTTAGTTGTTCCAAGATATCATTGGAAGAATGATGGTTATCTTGGATTTTGTTGGTAGGTACTTTTGTAACTTGAACAAGCGTTACGCTTCATGAATAACGACAAAGATTAATGAAAGAATTACTGAATCCCCCGCATATTTATGAAACTGTAATTCCCCATCCGGTTCCAGTAGTCGATTTAGGGATTTCCTTGGGAGAGCACGAGTGAAGGTATTGATCCCAGAAAAATCTACGCAGAAGGAGCATCTATACAGTTAAATAATAATTAGTTGCGTAATAATTTCCAATGTTTTTTCAACAGTATGAAACTTGAGGCTTGGCAGTAATTAAAAAGGGATGATATTAGTAGTGAGGTATACCTAAGTTCCAAAATGGGAAAGTACATGTGATTCAACGTTGAAAATCACAGCGAAACCATGAGCAACAGTTGATTGCAGGGTTTTAGAGAATTTTTCGCGTGCACTCGGCAACATCTTACGTAGCACTGAAATTTTTAATCGAACATTGCAGTCCTTATAAAAAGAAGAAGTTCCTGAATAAAAAGTTGAAGTACGTACGTTAGGGTACTTACCTACACAAAATATCATTTGAAATTCACAAAATAAAAAAAACAATAGGCATTTCGAACTTATTAGGAAACCCGCTTCCTTAGGGACTACGGTGTGCGTACAATGTGTACAAAATTCATAGGAGGAAATCATTTTTGTGAAGTGCGGTAGGACTGTGTTTCGCACAACTCCATAGCTGGAAGCTATTTAGGGGGATGGGTTTTGCTTCAGTTCTACACAGTTTACATAACTGTAAACTTCAGCATTCACGATGTCGGAGGCCTGAAACAACACAGGCAAAACCTTCATCGAGGAGTGACACTTCGTAGTATTACAATGCAGAGAGCTGCGATCACTCAAGGAACATATATTCAGACAATATCTTGAACTACATAACTTGATAGAATGTATATAATGGATAATAAAATATAATTATAACTATTTTAGATGTACAATCAAAATATAGTAGGATACCTAATTGGGTAAGACCGTGAGTGATTACTTAGTTACATTAGTGGAGGTGATATACGCGGTAACTCTTTAAAATAATTAGTACCGTCATGAAACAGGAGAACTGAAGCAAAACAATTTCGGAACTCCAGCAACGTAGAGCACAGCTAAGAGATTTTTGCGCAAAAAAATAAAGAAAAACTGCTAGGATCTACTCACGAACAGCAGTAGTCACACAAGGGATCTATTGGCCGAATGGTACCATTGCCAATGGCCTCGGCGTAGGTAAACGCTTGCGTAAAAGTTCGCAACACAGAAAGACATTTTCATGTTGTATCACAAGCTTTATCTTGACAGTAGGTAGGTAACTAACAATCATTCTCGCTTGTTCTTTCTTCATCATCAGAAAGGAAATTGTAACGCTGTTTGGTATGATTTCTTAATTTTGCGCTCTTTCACACAAAAATGTTTTCAAACCATTTTCATTACCTATTTGCTGACTAACTTGTTTACCCACCTTTTTTTTCATCATGCACAACTCAGCTACCGCGAAAGGTACGGGGGTACGGTTAACAAGAAAATATTAAATAAAATCACACGATTCCAACAAGTGGTGAAAGATTTTGTACGAAGAAAAATGGCAAACATGAAGTTCCGTAGAAACGAATCGGTTGTGAGCGAAAATCATCAGAAGTGGTGCATAACGCGTTTTCCTGTCGCTTTTGGTTTATTATTTTCAATAATGAACCATTGGAATCGAGCATGAAAAAAAAATTCTTACCCCCCTCAAAATTTGATAGTTTACGTTTCAAGGTAGGGTAGAATCCAAAACTGCAATAAAAATATTTCTGTCTGTCCGCCTACGCCGTACGCCGTACGGGCCACTTTTCTTAGTTACCATGAAACAAAATTGATGAAATTCGGGTTATAGGTTCCGTTCGGGGTCTAGTGTTGCTCCTCGAAGCTCGACGTTACTGTCAGTCATCTCTAAGGGGTTGAAATTTTCAGAACGCCGTAGCTCGAAAACTTCCGATAGAAGGGTATGGTTTTTTTTACGTTATTAAATTTGTCTTGAGCTAAACAATTTTTTGAGACCACCCGGAGCATCGTACGTCCAGCCGTTCGTGAGCACCGGAAAGTTTCGTCAACACGATCGTGAATCAAACGGTATAAATCCGGCCCGGATATCATAACTACGGAGCACCTGATTATAATCAAGGATGGCTGTATGAAGTCGAGTTGTTTGCTCTGCGATGTTTCATTTTTGACAAGTGATGGACTATCGGATGGACTATTGGATTTTGTTGGTAGGTACTTCTAAATCTTGAACAAACGTTGAAGTATTATTGATTGGTAAATTATTACACAATGGCAAATTATTACACACCGGCAAATTATTACACAACGGTAAATTATTACACAACGGTAAATTATTACACAACGGCTCATCTACCCAGAAGGGGCTGGATTTTGTTGATAGGTACTTTTGCAACTTGAAGTATTATTGATGGGTAAATTATTACACAATGGCAAATTATTACACAACGGTAAATTATTACACAACGGCTCATCTACCCAGAAGGGGCTGGAGTTGGTTGATAGGTACTTTTGCAACTTGAACAACCGTTGAAGTATTATTGATGGGCAAATTATTACACAGCGGTTCATTATTCTACCTCCGTAGAAGGGGAACCTATATAGGTAAATTATTACACAACGGTTTAGGTAGATACCTAGTAACGAGTACGGCGTTAGGTACTAACCAACTGAGGGTCCGCGATCTACATAATATGTAGGTAGTATATATGTTATAAATATAGTACATATGTTATATAGAAGGGTTATCTATACGGAGACCTGTGATCTGTAACAGGAGGGTGATCTGTTCAAAATAATAAACCGTTGTGCAGGGATTTGCAGCGTTTTGGTAACTCTTTTCGAGTATGTGTGCCAAAGTAAAGACATGAAAATGTCAATAACTTACAACCAGTAGGTACCTATAATGAGCAAAATGCTTACCAGATTAACACAGTAAGCACGAGCCCGTATCAGCCTGAAACTCGTCTAAATAGCCGAATCAAAGGTCGATACGCCAAACCTCCAAATGCCCGCAAGGCTGTCACCCCTGAGCCTGAGGCGAGATCAAACCTGTGGTAGAAGGTCGGATGCCCTGGAGCCAGCAGCTTCCCCCCTGGGCTACATTAGTCACGACCATGGACACTGAGGTGCGGGCGGAGGGTGAACGGTCTGAGCGGGTGGTTGGGTTTGTAATGGCTACCCCCAAGAGTACTAATTACCGATCAGGTTTCAAGTTAATCCAACGTCCCCAGAGGTCGTTGCACTCGAATCCACTTTCCAAGGGTCGGAGAGGCGACCTCTGCAAACAAACCGAGCGAATGGACGCGACGCCTCTCATCTGCACTTCACTTAACTTTGGTTTTTACTTTCGAGATAAAGTGCACACCAACATCGATTGTACAACACTAAAGTGCACACTGCCAGCATCGATCGAACCAGCAAGTCGATACGTTTCAATCGCAGCGGCCATAAGTAAGGCAATAAAAATCTCGATAGTACAAAAAGTCGGTACAGAAGGCAGTGCAACAGCCCCCCCCCCCCCCCCCCCATAACGCTCACAAACGGCGCAATGGTCCCGTTGTTGGTAAATAAAATGATTCAGGGGTTAAAGAGCGCATTTTCGAAGACAATTACCACCCTTCCACTAATACATATCAGTAAACACTGAAACAAAAAGAACCACAGAAATCCGAATTTGCCGTATTTGTGCTTCCTGAGGTTTTTTATTTATTCAAATACATAATATTGTTCATTTCTCAAAATTATCTTCTCTAATTTTGTTAATATTTATCTTTACCAACATATGTTCCAACATCGATTGATTTCCAAGTTAAAACAAACTCCACTGCACGCGCAGAAATATAATTAAGTATATTACAATGTTATAAATACTTATGACTTCATAATTTAAAACTTTTTGATGATTTTGAGTAATTTTCAACCATGTTTAGCTTCTTTGACCTACTAATGTAACTTACCCGCTTTTTGATTCGTAAACTGTTCATCTCACACTACCTACAGTTAGCAATTGAAACGAAGATTGATTCAGAATGTTCAAAAACAGATCAGAATTGAAAAATTTATCAAAAATGCAAAATTTTAGTTGCGAAATTGAATTAAAGTAAACAGCCACTCTAAGCATGACTTCACGACCCATTATAATTCACAAAAGGCTACCTGAACGACGGGGGAGGCCAGGAGGAGAGGGCGCCTGGATTTGAACAGACGACTTCAATCTCAGCCCTCCCGGAGACCGAACGCTAGTCCACCGGCTCACTCGTTTCGAGCGATATGGCGGGAAGGACTACAACTTCAGGGCCACGATGTTCGTTATCCTAGAGAAATTCCATCAAATTTGAGGGGATCAGATTGGAAACGCCCGCTGCCCGAATCAACACGAGCCTCAGCGTAAATGAAGATGGCTGCTAGAGAAGTGTTGTGTCGGAGAGGGAAGTTGCATTGTTATTGTGAAGCCAGAGACTGTCGGAAGAGCCCGGATGTGTCTTCGATCAGTTCGGAAAGTACTTGAGGGTTGCCAGAGGTGATGGGAGCTGTATAGCGGGGACGAAATCCTATTAAGTGACCGCGAGGAAGGGTTCTGTGAGGCCCGCACTACAAATAGTGGGACAGACTCGAAACAGCCTCGAAACAATTCTCCCATAACTCCTCACTTTCACCAACACCTCACAGATTCTCCCAGTTAGCGAGTTTTCCCTCGACGGTTTCTTAACGTGATAAATAAATAAGGCTTGATAAATAAATTGTATGAACGTTACCAATTCTTAGTGCGACTTCACGGTACGCCACACCGGTATTTGTAATATTTGTTTGCTCATACTAATTTGTAGTCGTAACGGAGTAGTGACATGCTTGTCATGTCTCAATAACTGGGGTCCAGCCGATTCTTGCAATTTTAGTGTCAACTCATCCACGTCTTCTACCTGACACATCCAACTACAGTTTGTTAATCCTACTCCCTGGGCGGATTGACAATCTTGTTTTTATGATAGTGTCAACTGATCCACAAAACCAATATTAGATGGAGTAATGTAGGAAAAATGGGTATAACTCGTCAAATCAGAAAGAGAATTTCGTCGTAGAGTGCCTGGTTCGCGGATCTAAAGGTGAATAGGACGGTTGAGTCCTCCCACCTCTAGTGATCTGCTCTGTGAAGTACTTGTTGATCAGATTTTCATTCGATTCTTTTTTCTTTAGAACTTTCGATCTTTGACAAATCGGCTCCTCTATACTGTTCAAGGCCAATTCTCTGTCGCTAAGGAGTTCATTAAGCACGTCGACAAACTGGTTATATTTGGGTGGGACGAGCATAGTCGGTTAAATTTTGAAAGAAAACGTCCCCACGCATTCGTTGCACGGATGGTCCAAGAATTCCTGGCAGCGCATATGATTTTTTTTTTTTTTAACGCATTTATTTAGAAAGGTATTGCAATACAAAAAAATGTTACACAAAACAGGAAATGCTACTCCCCACTATAAGTCGTAGACTTGTGCTGTGGGGAGGAGTAATACGTAATCAGCACACTATTTCGATACATTATTCAATTTTCATTATGTAAGTAAATATAGGTAAATTAAAATCAATAGGTATATACATCTGGTAGATCAGAATACACAGGAATTATTCAATTAACTTCTTAAGTTTTAATATTATCTAATGGGTCAGATTGCCTCATTATTATATGTTTTTTCAGTTCTTTTTTGAACTTTTCAATGTCCGCAATAGTGCGGAGCTCATGGGGTAGAGCATTGAATAGTTTTGCTCCCCGGTAATCATACGCCCGCTGGCCATGGTGAGTCTTACGGAAAGGCAGTTTAATAAGAGATTGTCCACAAGTTCTTGTTTTTCCCTCATCTAAGAATTTCAGGTGGCTGCTATGTACATCCTTATACATCTTAATTATAGCTATTTTGTCAATTAGCTCTCCCAATTTGAGTACTGCGAACTCTTTGAAGAGAGCTTCTGTCGAGTATCTCGTCCTTTTTTTAAGTAGGACTTTAATTAAGAGCTTCTGGGTCAGGAATAACGAATCCAGAAGGGACGCGCTACATCCTCCCCAGCCAGATGCACCATAGATCATGAGCGACTGAATGAGCGCATAGTACACCATTCTACGTCTATCAACATCTATAAAGTTCCTCAGCTCCCTACACACATGGATCAACTTTCTCATCGAGGATGTCACTTTTTTCAGGTGTTTGTCCCATCTTAGGTTGTGATCAACTTCCACGCCTAGGTATCGAACAGAAGCAACTTGTTGTATGACTTCACAGCAGCACTGAAGGTTATCTGTACATTCCGGTATATGGCATTTTAGGTTTTTTATCTGCGGGATATCACTTTCTCTAAACGTGAAAGTTAAGAAATTAGTTTTAGAAAAATTGATCTTCATTCCCATACCTTTAAGACAATGAAGGATTTTGGTCAGACATGATTCCGGATTGATGATTGACGGGAAGGTTGCAGTCTGCGCTGCACACAGCCTATCTATGAGGTATTTATTTTAAATGCTTGTAGTTTCGGGTCGACCGTCGGCAGGTTTCAGTCCTTCATTCACAAAATCCTCCACCTCAAAAAATCCTAGGTATGGCATATCGAACACCATACGCAGGAAACGACCGTCTCGATGACGCACAAACGAAATATCTTTTTTGATCATACGCTCTGTATTTTCAGTGAGTAACACTTTTCGCGGTCTTTCATAAGGCTGATCGACGGCTTTACGTTTCACGGAATTACTCCGGCGTAAACGACTTGGGATCATCGGCCACGTGGATGTGCTCTAAATTGCATTAGAGTAATTTCTCACCTCTCATTTTCAATTAGGCCATGCACGCCACCGTGTGACGACAGCGGTACCTTGGGGACACCATCTTTCAAATTCACGTGGTGGGTGCATTTGAAACCATCGACTAATTTAATCACATTCCC
This sequence comes from Leptopterna dolabrata, assembly GCA_954871275.1. Classification (NCBI taxonomy): domain Eukaryota; kingdom Metazoa; phylum Arthropoda; class Insecta; order Hemiptera; family Miridae; genus Leptopterna; species Leptopterna dolabrata. Next base: position 18,331,985 of record OX940975.1, on the reverse strand, counting down.
TAGTTCACTTAACATTTAAACGACCGACAACAACATCAACACAACACACACAACGACATAGAGAAGATTAACATTCAACCTTGAGTGAAATTTTTTGGTTTATATTTTCAATGATGAACCTTGGGAATCGAGCATGAAACAAAATGTTTAACCCCCCCTCAAAATTTGATGGTTTCCGTTTCAAGGTATGTAAAATCCGAATATGCAATAAAAAAATTTCTGCCCGTCCGGCGTACGCCGTACTGAGCACTTTTCTTAATTACCATGAACCAAAATTGACGAAATTCGGTTTATAGTCCCATTTGGGGTCTAGTTGGTCCTCGAAGCTCGGCGTTAATGTCAGTCATCCCTAAGGGGCGAAAAATAGGGGTTGAAGTCTCCAGGACGCCGTTTTCACGAATTTTTTTACGGTTTTAAATAATTCTCGAACTTATGAGTTTTTTAAGATCACCCGGAGCATTGCAAGTCCAGCCGTTCGTTCACAGAAGCCCAGAAGTTTGCACCGACAGGCATTTTCAACAGGATGGTGAATGAAATTTTGTACATTCAGCCCAAATATCATCACTAGGGACGCGCTAACAATCGGGAATTGGCCCAAGATCACCATTGCTAGGGAGCACATGATTATAATCACGGAGTATGAAGTCGAGTTGGTTGTTCTGTGATATTATTTCATTTGAAAAATGATGGCTCTTTTGGAGTTTGTTGGTAGGTAGTGAAACTTGAACAAACGTTGAAGTATTAGTGATGGGTAAATTATTACAACGTGGTAAGTTATTACACAACGGTAAATTATTACACAACGGTTCATTATGCCATCTACGTAGAAGGGGCTGGAGTTTGTTGGTTGGACTTTTGCAACTTTTTTCACTCCACATCAACAATTTGCCTTCAGAACTTCATGATTTGCGTTTCTTTTTGCCATTTTAGTTACTGTTTGTCACCGACAGAATTATTTTAGCAACATTTAACTTATTTTAACAACATTTAAGTAATTATTTTAACAGCATAAAAAAGGTTAACATGTAACCTTGAGTGCAATATTTTTTAAATATCTATTTGATTTACATTATTTTTCGACTTTTGCCCATCTCATGCATATTGTGCACTTTTTCATTCAACTATCATTTCTCTTTTACTTGCTACTATCATTTTAACTCTCGTGTAATTGGGTTCTTCCATAATAAAACAAATAATACAAATGTTTCACGAAAATCCATCGCAATTCTTATAAACAGGTTCAACGCACCATCGGACAACGCTCACGGAACACTGACAAATATTTGGCTGATCGGTGATCACTATTTATGTGGCGGTTAGATAAGATAATTAATGGATGTTAGAAAGGTATCTAAGGTGGAAACTCTGATCTTACTACAACTACATAGTAGAGACTTGGACTTGGATGAATCGAAAGTATAGTTCTAGATTTCGAGCTCCTGGCAGCCAATGGGGCTTCTCTCCTGCGTTTATTTTATTTTTTAAATACAAGTAGGTTCCATTCTAAGAATTTTGATACCAACCGCACTCTCCTACGATGAATAGTTCTTTTTATATGACTTTTCAAATATTCCTTCGTCACAGTTGGCAGGGGGGTCCCACCCTGGCGAGAGGAGTGCAATGACGTAGGAAGAGCTGGAATCTTTGAAAAATCATAGAAAAAGAACTATTCACCGTAGGGGAGTGCGGTTGGTCTCAAAACTCTTAGAATGAAACCTACTTTCATTATTTAAAAATAATATAAACAGCAATTTTTTCATCCATGCGCGTATCCCATTTAGGGAACCTCGGGTCGGCTTATGACAACCGCCAGCTTGTGGATGAATCGACATGCACCCCAATAACTTGGCATAGTTTTCTATCAGCAATCAGATTATTAATAAATTGTCAGTTTGAGGAGTGGTCTATTATATAGGATTCTTATCGCTATAGCGTCCTTATCACTATTACAGACCACTGTTCTAGAATTTTGGGAATGGATCCCTCGCAGAGTTGCTGTTTTGAAGCTTATAAAATAGGTGTGTCACCTGAGTCGAATGTCCTCCCTCGGGGATATTAATTAATTTAATGGCTTATCAGAGTGTATGGTGTTGTTGATGTCTGTGTGGGCGGTCGGCGTGCGTGCCCCAAGACCAAGGACCGTCGCGTTACCGCATTATTCGGATGATTCACGGAAAAGGTCAGCGTATATCGTGAAATATATTTTTCTTTCCCTCTTTGCCTTCTATTTCGCTCTCTCGACTTTCAATCTCGATAATAATCACCATCACCGGTACAAGCCGGCGAGCGAGTTTATCAGAAAAGCAGCCCGCTGTCGCGGAGCGAGGCTTATCGTATTCATTTCACTGTATGTGATGGAAATGATTATGCTGATTGGGTACAGTCGGTCTGTGGATTTCTGGGTTGCGTGGTGTGAGAGTGAATTCTAGCAAGAGTCGGATGTGGAGCAATCTAAGATTGGCTCAATTGTGTATTGAAAAAAAAAAAGCTCAAGCAAATGCAGCATGACGATATGATCGAACTTTCAAGTTGGTAAAATTGAGGTATTCCCAATGATTTTTGACCCCCTATAACAATAACATATACTAGTGTTTACTAGTAATGTATACGAGTAATGCATGCACGAAATGCATGTATGTATATACTAGTAATGTATGCTCGATTATGCTCAAACGGAAAACATTGATCTACGCAGAAGGGTTATCTACACAGGAAAATAATGAACCGTAGACTAGAACATAGAATCTACGAGTATTCAGTGTTCCGTGGGATAGAAAAGCCCTTTTCGGTTATTTTCAAAGCAAGGCCTGAATAAACTAGCGTCTGTAGCACCTTTTTTTCGAGCTGATATTAATAACAATAAAAGAAGATTCAGTAGTTTACTATCTTCCGGTGTTCTATTTTGATCCAATTATGATCGCTAATTTGTATGTGGGTGAAGAGGTTTGGCGGCGATGGGTTCGATCCTTCGATTGGTTCCGGTGAGCGAGCCATAATCGCCCGTTTTTTTTTTTAGAAATATCGAGCCATCAGAAGAGATACATTAGCGGGCTGTATCCGGAAGTGTCAGAGCGGGATGAAGCAAGGCTTTCCGGACAGCAGGCCCAGCCAACGCTTCGGGTGACGCGTGATACGGGGCCTTACATCATCCCATTTGAAATGCACGGAAGAGCATTTCACACTTGTTTCTGTTGTTATTTATGGGAAATACTCCATCCGTTACATATCATATTCATGAATTAGAATTAGAATTTGTTTATTTAGCGAAATAGAGTACAAAAAAGTTAGAAAAATTATTCATATAAATGTAAAATCGAATTCGATGAGAACATTGAGCGCGCTTACTTATGCTTATGCTGATTTGAATGACCAGAATCTGTGACGCGAGGAATCGTTAACTTTCGGAAAGCAGGTAAGAGGCGAACTATGAACGAAACCAAATTATACTTCGACCAAATGGTAGGCCCTTACTTAATATTCAGGCTTAGATACAGAAACTTATGCAAGCTTCCGCTACATCGTATTCTGTTTATCCCTGTCAGATCCAACTTATTTTTAGATTTTATCATTCATGTTAATTTTATGGGATCGTAGACTCTGGAAACGGCATAAAACAATATCTGTCCCTACGCCTTACCTCGCACTTTTCTTAGTTACCATGAACTAAAATTACTGTACGGTTTCTATGAAGTTTTTAGAATGATTACGAATTTTTTTGAGGCCACGGAACTATGTACGTCCAGCCGTTCATTCACAAGAAGTTTGGAAGTTTCGAACCGAAAAGCTTCGTCTACATAAGTGTGAACCATATAGTATACAGAGGTAACTCCAGCTTAGACATCATTGCTGGGAAACAGCTGATTTTATAATCACGCATGGATTTGAGAAATCAAGTTTGTTATTCAGCGATATTATTTCATCTGAGGAATGATAGGTATTTTAGATTTTTTTGATAGGTACTATAGGTAGGTACTTACTTGCTTTAATTTAATTGTTGATAGGGTTTGTCGTACACGGACAAACGAAAACGAATCACCCAAATTACATGAATCCATGGTTAAGCGTCCATCAGAATTTTAAAAACCCTGCAAATTTTTTTTTTTTTACGACGGTTTATCATCTTCCTGTAGGTACATACGAGCATTATGTAGGTACCTCTACTCGTAGATCCCCATTCTGCGTAGATCACTATTTTCTTTACATGAAAATAACAAAACTTTCTGAGGGGTGAGTTCGCGACCTAATTCTGAATATAACCAGCTGTTAGGATCTCAGGAGGCGGTTGAAATAAACATTTATTTCTACACCGATATTTCGGCTAATTTATTTGCTATAAAACAACAGCAATCAGAAAATTAATGACTAAATTGAAGGAACTTATAGTGTACCTAAATATTAACAATCTGTACTACCTAACGGAGTATAGAATAGAGTGGGTAAAGCTAGAAATAATTATTCACTGTACCATAATGGAAACTGTTAAGGAGGTGAGTGAATTAAGGCATCATGATGTCACCACGTAGTTTCAAAATTAATGCTGATGATGGGAGAAAAGGTGAACAATGAGTGAACAGTAATTGAGACAGTGATAAGTTATCACCTTCGATTTGAAGGGTAGCAGGTTACTTTTAGATACGAGTAGGTACAGAAAGTTTGACAGAATCACCGGGATAGGTTATCCTAGTCCATGTCACATGCCCTCGGTTGCTCATGGCTGTGACATACATAATGATAATTTCTGTTACTTATATATTAAGGGGGGAGTAGCTATACTTGAAAAGGATGAAACTGACATGTAGCTGATAAACTACTGATAAACTATGATAGAAAATCTATTGCATTAATACTAAGAAAGTAAACAGTTCGAATATCACAGAAGTGTATACTATATCAATACATATAGTATACATATACTATACTATACTATATACTATGCATATACTATATACTATAGTATACGTATACATATACTATATACATACTCAGGTAGTGGACGTTCAAGTTCCTTCAATTTAGTTATCAATTTTAGGATTTCTTTGTTTTATAGTCCTGGGGATGGCAAGTCGGCTTAGAAAGAACTACCACCTCCCAACATCTAACATCTGAAAACAATAAACCGTTGTGTAACAAATTGCAGCTTTTTGTACTTGTAGCTGGCGGTTTTCTCCTTCTTCTTCTAGTACCAATCAATTGAGTACTACTCCGACGTTTGTCATGTCGACAATGAACATTTATCAAATATTGAGTCGTCTGGCCTCTCTTCTAGAACGCCATTGTTGAACAAGATAACGTTATCGATACCTATCACAGTGTTTCATTAAGTCGACAGAGGGTTAAGTGAGGTGTGTTGGAGTGAAGATGAGGGGTGTCCGAAGAGGGCGCGGCAGCCGGTTTTCAAGGCTTAGGGCGCCGAGGAAGAGGGATAAAAGCCTCCCGTATTTGTCTTAGCCGCAGCTATTTATTTAGACGGGGCGAGGTAGGCACTCAAGTCGGACAGGAAAAGGTGGTGGGAGGAGGAGTAGTTTGATGGTTTATGGGGGGGGGGGGGGGTTGATGGTTGGACGAGTTTTCTCTCTGGTGCGAAAACCGTGTAGGAGTGAAGGATAAGGATGTAGGTATAAGGCGAACCTATTCCCATATCACCTTGGGGGTACAGAGCTTTCCCGATAAACCTCATAAAGACGTACAAGCTCCAGGCCCATCCCTAGGGTTCGAGCACATTATCATAAGGATACACCAAGAAACACTCTCCTCTCATTCGCACTCAGCAATATCAACTGGTTTCTTCCCAACACAGGTTCGTACAAGTATAACATGCACAGTCAACGCTCGAACTATTGTAAAGCATTGAAATTTCGAGATTATTGATCAGAACGGCCATAAAAAACGAAAACTTCCTGGGAAAACTGATTAAAATTTTGAAAACTCACCTCTTCTCGTAAATTGTGGATCAGCTAATATTACCTAGTTATTAGAAGCTAATCAGGTAATAATTATTATGTTCAAATATTAGAGTCCACCTCATTCTTCTTCCTCCCTTCTTCATCCGCATTCCTTTCTCTGAACATGATGGGAAATCAATGTGGTATTTAGCAACATACATACCATAATATCTAATCTACGCATGTTTTTGCTTGAAATAGTTGGTATATAAAAATATGACATCTATTTCTACCACACTTTAGATTACAACATTATATTATTGGACAGCCTCGGTACATGTACGACCTATTACGGTAACATTGTAGATTCTAACTTCATAACTTGTAATGGATGGGGGTTACAACTAGTCGCCCATACAGCGTAGTTTCCCTATCAACTCGGAAAGGTAGGGAGGCAGTGGGACAGCTGCCCCTGAAGGGAAATTGGTTTGATTATAACGCAATGCTTCAAGCAGTTGACGATTCGTTTTCGCGAATCGACCTACCCGTCAGCCGAGTGTCAAAAAGATGGGGAAAGAGCCCGGGTCCAATACAAATTGGACGGATTTCCATATACCACCACAAACTATACTCAGCACTAATTGTGGTGTGAAGAGGAATCAATTGCTGGAGGAATCAATTAGGGCAATCAGAAAAACGCTCCATATTATTACACAATGGTTTATTATTTTCCTGTGTAGACACCCGCTATGATATCCAGATATCAATGATATCTGGCTGCATTTATGTATACTGTATGATTCACACCCATGTTTATGAAGATTTTCGGTTCGAACTTCAGGGACTTTCGAACTTCCCGTGAACCAAAGGATGGACGTTCAATGTTCCGGGTGGGCTCAAAAAATCGTCAAGTTCGGGATCAATTTAAAAACGAATAATTTTAAAATAGTTCGCATTAAAAATGATTCGTTCTGCATGCTCGAATCTGAAAGTGCACTGTAGTAAACCAAACTAGAAGATGGACGAAAATGATAAACAGAAAGAGATTCATTTAATTACGGTGAAACGGGTCTCGTGAAAGATTAGGTGATGAAGTCGACTTGATCCTCACCGACATCAGATTCGGTCCTGTTTATTGTTGTATAATAAGTTTCTAAATGCGTTCAAGCAAAATGGGCAAAGCAATTTGGGCGACTCCAAGATTCGAGACCGCTTCCTTTAAACAGCTACAACTTGGTCCCCTTTTAGCATTTTCTTAATTAAAGGAGCCTTTCTCCCAACAAAAAGGATGGTAATGAATATGTATTACGGTTAAAAACGAGCCTTAGAGGCCGGGTTAATTTTCGGCTACAAAATAAAACACACATGCACATTTTTTTTCTCCTTTCTAATGTACGAGGCCGTTTTCAAGAGTCGCAATGCTTTTTAGAGGGTGGAAAAAGCTAATGAAGGCAGTTCAACCATGGATTATAAGGATGTATTCGCCTTTAGGGTTCGAACGAGGTGGGGGGGGGGGGGGGGGCGCTGAACAATCGAAGAGTTTTTAAAAAGGGTAAAGCAATTAAGGCATTTTCCACCTCTCCTTCGCTTCAGCCTTGTTATAATATTAAATCTGTTATATGAGACTCTAAATCACTGCTGCGCGCAATCTGTTATTATTGAGCCCTTTATAAATAGTCATGGAGGTGGAAATCTCGACAGCGTTGTTTACTGGACTCCTGTAATTAAAATCAACAGGGAAGTGTGTAATAACGGGAATTCTCAATCAACTAATCCCATGAGTGTCTTTTCGTTTATTTTAATTTCGAATCCAGTTACATAACACGAAGTTGCAAGAAGCACGTATTTTATTATGTTGGGAGATTCACAGGGTCACATGCATCGTCCCAGGTATTACCGGTGTCCTTTGGGCAATACAGAGTTGCCATGTGTCCGACAACTGGCTAATTTTTCCTAGTATCTTCTTTGAGTCGTTAACCTGAGAATAGATCTTGTGACTTGAAACGTCGAAGGCATCTACACCAGTCAGGTCACCAGAATTCGCTTTATAGTTATTGGTGTATAGTTATGGTGCCACAAAATCCTTTTTGCTAATCATGGATTTGACGACACGAAGTTTTTATATTATCGTTAGACTGTCAGGAATTCTTGCATACATTTTGGTAACATGATGGCGCCAAAGAGTTGAGCTACGGTGATCTCAGTGGTGCCCATAAATCCAAAAAACTAGCTCATTTCGGGGGATATTGTAGTATAACCTTTCGCATACCTCACCAGCAGTGGTGCCGGTAATTGCAAAAAACAGCTCATTTGGCGTTTCACAACTTGGAACTTCCATTGTTGGATTTGATAACATAATCCGTCAAGCTGTATTTTGTATATTTTTTCTGGGATCATGGACAGCGGCACACTAATGACTTCATGTCACAATTACCAATTTTGTATGTATTCGTGAAACAGGAAAGTTGTTCCTCCATCAGCAGTTTGGAGAGACCGAAACGCGAATTCCAGCAGGTTCTGAAAACCTCTCCTCTATCCAACGTTTTTAAAACATCTTAAATTGACATCTAACTTGTTAATGCTCGAATAGAGATTATTTATAACTGTTGTAGCTCTAATTATTATTATTATATCATCTGTTTTACAGTCCTTGGCTACCAGGAAACTTTGTATTTCCCAAAGTTCTAATCCATTCTATGTGATTGTTTTATGCTGAATAAAGCCTTCGATTATAAGTAATAACATAACGCTGAGTGAGACTTGTTATCCTGCTTCAAAAAACAGTTTGAATAAAATAACCACGAAAGTTTCGTGCAAAGAATAATAGAATAATCTCATATCAATCTCTATTTTAGTAAACAACAATAGACATACTTAGACTCAATCAGGTCGAGAAGACGGGAAGCAAATCCCCAAAATGGAGAAATATCATCGGCAACCATTGCAGGTACTCGAACCAAAGTGTAGCGTGGAGCAATACTGCTCCCAGACTATTCAGATCACAATCACTGGTTTGCAATGTAAAAATATTCATGTTTTGTAATTCCAGTGACACTCCTTAACTAATAATAACCCCCCTATAATAAACCCCTATATAATATCGCCAAGACCTTTAACCCCTAACTATATTACGTAAACTCCCAGGTTTTGTCGTGGAATGAACTGTTGGGAGGAAAGATGTGAGTTATCTATCGCTAAAGCTAATAATTGTCTACAATTTCTACTCTCTATTACTCCTAAGCGCTGCTTGAGGACTCAAGATACGATTACCCTCACCATGGCCCTCAATACCCTCACCTATATAAGTCCCGATCGCCAGACATAATCAACTGGGACGTTACCGAGATGCAGCTACTTACTACAGCTTACCAAATGGATTGAGATGGTGCGAGTGTTTGGTAACAATAACTTACTATATAATTTAAATAATATGAAATATTCTTACAAACAAAGCACTGTAGTAACATAAGAAAGGTGCTGGGCGTGATTCTGTGGAGCTCCATAAAAATTGTTAACATGATCCAATCGGTCGGATCAAACCTCCTCAAGATTTTGCACGATAAAACTGTCCTAGGTAAATTTTACATCGCATGAAAAACTTGAGGGTTACGGAGTGAAGTCAGAAACACCAACCCAATGTGTCGCAGATTGTTATATTATTGTTCATGTTTCGAAGGTGTGAGGCGAAAAGGGGATTCGCTGGAAACAACGCAGTTTTAGTGACAACAAACAAGTTCAGTCAGTCGAGACCTGACTCGCTCGTAACTCAGTTTACGACTCAAGAAAAATAATTCCAGAGCGACGGAAGATTTGCAGCACCAGCTCAGTCATGAAGAATATCAGCAACCCCCCCCCACATCCACATCCGCAAACCACGCAGGTCAGTATCAAGTTTTCTCCCCCCCCCCCCCTCCACCCTTTTTAAAGAAGAAAGAATTATAACCACAACTACTCACGCCAAAGGCTTTAAGGTGCGCTTATCACGTTTTGTAAGTGAAATAAAAGCGATGCCATCAAACTCCTTTTTCTCCTTCCCCAGTTTGTTATAAGCGAAGGAAAACTGAATATGGATGCATTTGCACAACACTGAAAGAAGCACTGAATATTCAGAGCACTGCCGAGTTCCTAGAATGGATGAATTCTTCATTATGGAAGACCGATCACGATGGAATAGCGACAGGAAGGTGGTGGCGGCCGTGGTGGCAGTTTAGTATTTTTTGCTACGCTACAACCTTCGGCGATTTGGAGTTGGGCGAACCTGTTGGGTGAATTCTTACGATTGCTACTACATCCATTGGGATAATATTAATGAATATTTTTAATTCGATTGGTAAACCTTACCTTCCAACAACTAAGTTAATATTCACTTTCCTATAATTATATCAGATGAAATACGTCTAAGTCCTTCCAATATATTTAGCCCTCCCAGTATATTTAGTGTTTCTAGGATCCAAGCTTTCCAAAAAGGGGCCAGCATACTAACTTTAACGTTCGACGTTTAATTCTGAAAACGGCATTTGCTATCTACACCGGAAGGCCGGGCTTACCCTCAATTTGATTCGATTCTGATTCTATTTGTCTGGAAAAGCTGTGACAGAGGGCAGTTATCGAGTCGTTTGTGTTTCCAGTAAAGATGGGGGCGGTCAGGCTGAAACCTAATCGCTATCCTTTATTAACTGGTATCGCTAGTCTAGCAGGGTCCACAGTCACTCTACTCACTCTGTCACAAAGTGAACCAACGAATTCTGAGGGGGCTTAACGGCTTTTTGTTCTTGGTGGAGTGTTCCAGAGTTTCAATGACAAATCACATTAAAAAATAACCCCGTAGCAAGACATGATGAGCGATACATTTCAAAGCAACATTCATGAAGCCTGTCCACGAGTCTTTATCCGCGTTTCAACAAACGTTGTTGATTGGAATGTTACTGATTTAACAGAAATTATTTCTTTGGGTAACTTTCAAGAAAGATTTTTCCTCCATTTATTATCTTTTTTATTGTGCAAAACTATTTATTGCTAGATACGTAATTTTTCTTTACGTCTAAAATTGATTAGAGTTTTTAGTACACTACGCCTATAATTAGCTCTTCTATTTATGGTAATTTTGAAGTTTTCACAATTTAATACTCATAAAATTCATTGTTGACCGACTTATTGTATTCAAGGTTTATTGCCCTCAGTAGTAAGAGACGTCCTTATGTATTTAGTCTGGTCAGAAGAGGGCAATACGCAGCCGAGAATGAAAGGAACCAATTCAAATCCGTTTCAGACCGTCCTGAATCTAAATCCGCAAGAAAAACCCATGGGTGTGTGTGTGTTTGACAGAATCTTGTGTGTGCTTCCCAGGCCGCAATTCTCAACCGATTTGCGTGGTTCTTTCTGTTCGATGGAGAAAACTATCTGTGCCCTACGTCCCCGGAATTTCGAAATTTACTTCTAGAAAGGGGAAGGAGGGTTACGCGGGTTTTGCGACTAAATCTTGTGTGCACTGCCCACGGCTTAATCCTCAACTGATCCACGTGGTTCTTTTTTCTTTGTCGGAAGAAGAAATCAGTTTAGTTGTGCACTACGTCGTCGGCATTTCGAAATTTATTTCTATAGGGGCAGATGGGACAGAACGCGGGATTTTCTGCAAATCTTGTGTCCGCTGCCCGTATTCTCAACTTCTGAAGCTGCCATACGACATAGGTGTATAACAAACAATAGATAGGTAGCAACCTTATCTTGGATCGATAAACCAATCAATTCATTCACAATATTCTTGAGGCATTGTTATGATGATATCATCACCTACTCTACTACAGGTAGTCATAGTTCAATAGGTAAGTTGGTCATATCGCGTAACTGAATTGCACAATTAATTAATATACCTCTGTCAGTAAATAAAGGGATGGGTGTTTTGTAGAAAAATCTGTTGGTTTTGTTTTCTATTTGGTCCCCCACCTTTTCACAGCCGATGCACCGCTACTGATAATAATCATCATCATATATCAGTTACTCATATATACACTTCCAGACTACCTGCCATGAGTGGGAGTGATCGATAATACAACACCATAAGGGACGTCCACTGTAATGCATGCATTACTCTACGGGATGTTTATCAGTATTTACGAAAATTTGGATAAAAATTATACATAGTTTTCAAATCTTGTCATACGATAATATAGGAAGTTATATATTTATACATTCATGTTATGTTGAATATGTTGAAATTATAATGCTATAAAACGGATTCATATCGAAATATTTTCAAAAAACAATACGCTATAAGTAGATATTGAACCCATGAAGTTTCTGAGAATTTGCTAATATTTGTTGACGTTTTATATCAAGGCTGGCGATTAACAAGAATTTTTTTGTTGTTTTTCAGTGAAGCTACGTTTTAATGACTGCGCTATGGAAATACAACGACCGAGACACAATTTATTCCTTACAGTTTATCGCTCCCACTATATCACGGCAAGTCCCTCTTCCTGGTAGGAATTAATTTGTATCTCAGCACTGAAATTAATAAAGTACCTATCGCAGGACTGATCTATGGGCTCGCGGAACCTTTACTCTACACTTGATTCATTTCCCTGAAAAGGTGAGACCACTTTGCATATTACGACGTTATTTGGTATTCTGTGATTTACTAGTTATTAGCATGATATAAAGGAGGAGGATGGAGAGTTTGCCGGTGATATGTACCTCGGTTAATGCAGGTGACCCATATGCAAATTATAGGGAACTTCTCAAGGAAGTCAAGACCTTGGTTTAACCCATCTCTTCCTCTGGTGGTTAGAATTACCCAGAAGGGAGACAGCGTTTCAACTTTACGTCATTATCATTGAGGCGGGTCGGTGTAGGTGCGGAAGGGGGTTACGGGGATGACGAGGCTGCTGCGGTTTTAAAACTTCCCCGGAGTACGACAGGTTACACAGTTGCCACTCGAGACAAGCTCCATCATGAAGGTTCGAGTGTGCGGGATTTAGATCGAGATGATTCATTTGTCACCGTCAAACGCTTGAGGGACTTGCCACCAGATTAAAACAATCAATACGGTTGTGATTGTCGAGAGAATATACTTGGCGGCCTGATGATTAGGTATGCCCTTACAACGCAACCGCCCGCCTCCTGTACTCGAACAGCTAGTGAACACAGATTCCTGTAAGGTTAAGTAATTAAATTTGTTCGTGTTATTCATTCAATTTTTCAATTTCAATTTCAATTTCAATTCCATATTGTTCAATGGAAGGACATTACAGCTGCAATACAATCATTATACCAGAACCGCAGATTTCCTCCAGTAGAGCGTGTTGAGGGATCGGTGTACTCGGCTTAGGGCTTTCCCAGCCCCATCCCCACTCCTACTCAACGCAAGGCCCCCCAGAGGAATCGCACAAATTGATTGATGGAGCCCTTCAACTGACCTCTTCGTTGAAGTATAAAATATTGCTATCATAACAGACAGTCCTGAAGTCTTGACACCCTTCTTTTTGAGCTTGGTTCTGGAAGATTGATCACCAGGTGACTCAGGAAAGGCTAAGTAAACTACGTATTTATATTAAATTTTGAAATGCTAGCATTCACCAAGCCACGATGGAATCTGAGGCTCCTGGTCACTAGTTTCGTCAACCATATTAAGAGGATCTGAGCAGAGAGGCAGAACAACCACAAAAATGGCGATGTAAAATAATATGGTTAGACAACAAAAAACGCTGCAAATCCCTGCACAACGGTTTATTATTTTGTATAGAATACCCTTCTGTTACAGATCACAGCTCTATGTATAGATAACCCGTCTATATAATATAATATGTACTATTCTATGCATAATTATGTAGATCGCAGACCCTCCGTATAGGTTAGTACCTAACCCCGTACTCGTTACTAGGTACCTACCTAAATCACGAGTTAAATGTTGCTAAAATAATTCTGCCGATGACAAACAGTACCTAACAAAAAGAAACACACATAATGAAGTTCTGAAAAGAAATTGTTGATGAGGAGTGAAAAAAGTTGCAAAAGTACCTACCAACAAACTCCAGCCCCTTCTACGTAGATGGTATAATGAACCGTTGTGTAATAATTTACCGTTGAGTAATGATTTACCGTAGTAATAATTTACCCATCAATAATACTTCAACGTTTGTTCAAGTTTCACTACCTACCAACAAACTCCAAAAGAGCCATCATTTTTCAAATTAAATAATATCACAGAACAACCAACTCGACTTCATACTCCGCCAATATAATCAGGTGATCCCTAGCAATGATTCTATCTCCGCCAAATTTCCTATTGTGGGCGCGTCTCTGGTTACGAGATTTGGTTTGAATTGTATACAATTTCATTCACACTGGAGTCGAAAATGCCTGTCGGTGCAAACTTCGGGGCCTTACTGTGAACGAACGGCTGGACGTACGATGCTCCGGATGGTCTTAAAAAACTCGCAAGTTCAAGAACTATTTAAAACCGTAAAAATATTTACGTAAAAAAATGGTATAGGCGTTTTGAAAATTTCAACCCCTATTTTGAACCCCTTAGAGATGACTCACAGTAACGTCGAGCTTCGAGGACCTACTAGACGCCGAACGGAACCTATAACCCGAATTTCATCAATTTTTTTTCATGGTAACTAAGAAAAGTGGCCCGTACGGCGTACGGCGGACAGACAGAAATATTTTTATTGCAATTTTGGATTCTACATACCTTGAAAACCATCAAATTTTGAGGGGGGGTAAGAATTTTTTTTTCATGCTCGATTCCAATGGTTCATTATTGAAAATAATAAACCAAAATTGGCCTATTGGAATAACGCTGCAAATTATTACACAACAGTTTATTATTTACCTGCATCCTAGATGCCCCTTCTGCACAGATAACTGTTCCCTTGGTCAATACCTGCACTCGAGCTCCCCCCCCCCCCCCCCACCCAGGAAAGCCCTAAATCGTGTATTGGAACTGGCCCGGGAATTACCGTTTCATGAAAATGCGCGGGAGTCAATAATTCAATAATTAATTATTTGTTGTTATTCACGAAGCATAACGTTTGTTCTAGCTGCTGTTTAAAAACTTTAAAAAAAACCATGCCCTTCTAATGAAAGTTTTTGAGATACGGGGTTCTGAAAATATCATACCCTATTTTTCAACCCTTAGAGATGACTTACAGTAACCAACTAGACCCCAAACGGGACCTACAAACCAAATTTCATTCATTTCGGTTCACGGTAACTAAGAAAAGTACCTACGAAGTAAGGCGTACGGCGGACGGACAGCATTTTTAAAAACGCATTTTGGTTTATTATTTTCGATAATCAACCTTTGGAATCGAGCATGAAGAAAAAAATAAATAAAATTAACCCCCCCCCTCCCACCCACAAAACTTGACGGTTTACGTTTCAAGTTACGTAGCATCCGAAAACGCAACAGAAAAATTTCTGTGTCCTCCGTACGCCATACTTCGCACTTTCCTTAGTTAACACGAACCACAATTGATGGCGTTTGGTTAGCAGGTCCCATTTGGGGTCTAGTTGGTCCGCGAAGCTCGGCGTTACGTTCTAAAACGTTCAATAGAAGGGTACGATTTTTTACGTTTTAAATCAACTTGAACTAACGAATTTTTGTAGACAACTCGGAGCATTTTACGACCAGCCGTTCGTTTGCACCGAAAAGCTTCGTCAACATGATCACGAATAAAACGCCAAAACGGTATAAATCCGGCCCAGATACTATCGCTAGAGATTACCTGATTATAATCACGGATGGCTGTATGAAGTCGAGTCGGTTGTTCTGTGATATTATTTCATTTGAAAAATTATGGATCTTTTGGATTTTCTTGATAGGTACTTTTGCAACTTGAACAAACGTTGAAGTATTATTGGGTAAATTATTACACAACGGTTAATTATTACAGAGCGGTAAATTATTACACACTTATGCTTCATGAATAAGTACAAATAAATTAGTGACTGAATTACTGAATCCCGCGCATTTGTATGAAACTTTAATTTCTGGGCCGGCTCCATTACTCCATTTAGGGCTTTCCTGGGGGGCGTTCGAAGGTATTGACCACAGAAAACAGTGATCTACGCAGAACAGGCAGCTCAGGTAAATAATAAACCGTTGTGTAATCATTTGCAGCGTTTCGGATTCTACATACCTTGAAACTGAAACCATCAAATTTTGAGGGGGGGGGGGGGGTTAAAATTTCAATTTTTTTTTCATGCTCGATTCCAAGGATTCATTATTAAAACTAATAAACCAAAATGGGAAGATAATTTTTTACCTATCTTAAAATGTCTAATATTATAAAACCTCAAAATTTCCCCCACCTTTTCGTCGGAGCGTCATTTTGAGAAACAGAGAAAACCTATCTCGCTCGAGCCTAAGAGCCACAATTTGGCTCCAATGAAGTGAATTTCAATTTTTAGCGGAGGTAAAAAGACAAATTTTGCAACAAAATGCGAGTGAATTTTAAATAATGGCGCAGAAGGGGGAAGAATAATAGTTGCTGTTTATTCACACGGAGGAAAGCCTCATTCCCAAGTGAGATGAACTTAATTAAAACAGTTATGTGAGGAGTTTTTTCTTATATTAAAATGGGAGGCATAACTGAGCGGGAGAGAATGCGGCTCAGGATTTTATTAATCCCTAGTTAGCAAGAAGTCTCGTTTTAGGTGCGGTCGTCCACAGGTTTTGTATAGTATTAAGTTTCGAGTATTAAACCTGGAACCTTCTCCAGCGCCAATGTAACGTTTTTCCAGGGCAAACAGCACCATTTCTGTCTTGAAATCATCAAGGGATACTGGGTAAAGAGAATTTCGAGTAGATCCACACCTGTTCATCTTTGAGAGCTGGATTTCAATTTCACCGAATTTTGAATTTTAATAATGGCAAGTGGATTGGAAATAATTTCAACTGGATGTAAATGGAAAATCAGAAAAGATTTCGATAGATCGCCTTGAGCCAGCATAATAACTCCTGGCAAGTGAAGATTCTCCTGAAATCGAACAGCCAGAAACAAGAGCAAATGGTACGATTGAGCCAAGGACCCGATCCGGCCGAATGGTCCGATTCCCAGCAAGAGGGAACCACACACCTCGAATACTCCAATTTTATTAAATTTAATCACCTGTTATTAGAATAATGATTAGTGTGATTAGAAACCAAAAATACAATTTTAGTTGACGCGAATGAGCACGACTGCAGTTAGCAGATACAAATAATCACGACGTGATATATTATGATGTATTATCATGGGATGCCTCACAGGAATTATATTATTATAAGGTACCTTATGGTACATTATAATGTATAGATACCGTAGTATGATATCGCTAAACAAGTTCGATAATTGGGTAAAGAAGAATCAAGTATAGATTATAATTCAAATCTTCTAATAATGGTCAACATAATTATTATTGGTTACAGCATAATTTTGATAGGATTGCAGTTCGGGTTATAACCTTCGAAATACGAAAGCAACGACAACCGGGATGGCCGGATAAGACTGTTAAAACGTACATCAGCAGTAGATTACGAAATGAGGTGCAAGACTGAAAATCTGGAACTCACCTCTGCTGGAGGTTCAGCAAAAACCAAGCAGACGAGTTGCGCTTCGTTTCCTTCGCCCGTGTGTACCCAGCTCTTCTCCACATCTATTTCAGGAGGAACTGGAACATTAAACAAAAAATGTCAACTTAGAAAAGAAACAGGTTGTCAGAAAAGTACGTAGGTATCCAACAGTAATAAATTACATTCCCCGTCAATAAGCCATCCACTTTTTTGCTGAAAAGCAACTCGTGGATTAAATTTTTCATAAACCCCTAGGTCAACAATGGTGAAAAGGAGGGTTGAATATTCCGCAGCGCTATAGCTGGGGAACTGTAACTGGAATATTTCAAATTTCAAGTACGCATACAACTTCATTAAAATGAGCAAGAACCGAACAATAATTAGAATAATTATTATTGTTGGTTGATGAGTCCACTACACTTTACATTATGTCCAGTACCGCTGCACCACCTTTAATTTTCTCGTGTAGTGAATCTTCACACGCATTGCCTTTTGCATTGACAATGACGTTTGTTGAAGGAGTCACAAGAACATCAGCTGACCATCACATCAGTCAAGCTAAAGAATCCGAGGGAAGACCAACACAGCTGTTGGGTATCCAACTTACACCTAGCCACCTTTACCTATTACCTTTTACCTAGTATTACCTTTTACCTAGTCACATTCCTTCAGCTGAATAAAGCTTACAGCTGTGTTAACGGAATGTTAATGATAAAACAAATGCGAGGACGTTGGACAGCACGCCTGCGCAGATTCGCCCGTGGCTCGAGGGGGAACATTATTGAGGTGCTACTAGCTCACTATGCTTCTCTGGCCATGGATACTACCAGGCGCACCTCTATAGAACGGGCAAGGTGGCAAGACCGAGCTGTTGGTGTTGTGGATGTGAAACCGATGTTGCTGGCATGTCCACGATGGGCAAACATGAAAGGCTGGAAGAGATGATGGGAAGTGCCACACCATAGAATCTGATAAATAAGATGTTGGGAAATCAGGACCACTGGGAAGCAGTTGCAACATTTGCAAGTGACCCACTGCATACTAAAGAGAGAGAGAAAGGAGAAGAAATAACAGAAGAGTGATACAATATCGCCGAAGGAGATTCAAATATGAAAGCCTGAAGCCAAATGAATGAATTGTGCCTTGAAGTAATGCTGAAAAAGGTAAGGTTGGAAGTCAATAGAAGTAGGAAAGAGTAGGTGCGGTTTTAGTCGGTAGTTCCTGTAATGGAGGAGCCCGACATTTCTTGGCGTGATCGGGACCCGCCAATAGTCCGTAAAAGACGATTTCCACACAACTCCCACCGGAAAAAGAAGTACCTACCAAGGAAAAACCTACACCCTACAGCACTCTACCGATGACCAGATAAGTAGCTGGTGCACGTATCCATCAGTGGGCCAGATGCCAACTACCCACAACATTCGGGCACAGAAAGATTCAAGGAAATGTTTCCAGACGCACACACGAAATTAAAAACGCTGCAAAGTCCTTGTCACATGAGTTTATTATTCTACTGGACATACACAGAGATGCTGGTTATTAATTTATTGTTTCTTTCATGCGCAATAACTGAAATAGCTATTTTTTATGGTTTCCACCACTTTTGACCTCCAAAAACACGAATAGGTTCACCTGTTGATACTACTCTTAGTGTTACTATACAAATTTATGGTGATTTCGACAATTTCCCGGGTTTTGACTAATAAAAACTGAATTTTGGGAGCTGAACCTTCGTTACAAACGACTTCATATTCGGTCTTCTCGCCCTAAAAAACATGGGAAACAAACCAAAAACTCACAAGCTCATGTTCACTAACACA
Organism: Leptopterna dolabrata; assembly: GCA_954871275.1. NCBI lineage: Eukaryota > Metazoa > Arthropoda > Insecta > Hemiptera > Miridae > Leptopterna > Leptopterna dolabrata. The sequence goes on along the minus strand of OX940975.1, from coordinate 18,312,723 downwards.
TTTTTTTTAACCCTCGAAAACCCCTATTTTTGCATCCCCTCGGTGTATTCCGATAGGGCTGCCGAGCTTCGGAGCACAACTAGGACCCAAATATGTCCCCAAATGGGGATCCAAACTATTTGCAGAAGAATGACGATTTTAGACCAAATTTTAAGGCTGAAACTTCGTTACAACTTCAATTTTCCACTCTCTGATAACAATCGACTTCATATTCGGTCTCCTCGTCCTAAAGAAAACATAGAAAACGATACCTCACAAGCTCATGTTACTGAAACGCCAAAAATCCCCATTTTTACATGCATTTTGATTAGAATGTGAATCCTACAGGGACTAAATGTTCAAATAACGAGATGAATTAACTTTAAGCTTGCGAGTAAAAAACGTTCCCCCGGGATACACCCAAACGGTTAGCCAGGGCTTATTTAAAAAAAATATATTTACCTATATCATAATGACAATATAATAATAAATGAATAGTAACGCCTAATTATTATTATTATTACGTACTTACATAGCGGACAGTTTGGTGTATTATTGTCAATAAAAAACCTTTGGAATCGAGCCAGGTGTTCGTATTGATGAAATATTAACTCCCTCGCCCCCAACTAAGTACAGAACCCGCACAATGAAAACGTCCAGGGAATAGGCGACCCTGAGGGGACTGACAAGTAGGTCCCTACATCATAGAAACGCTCAAGTTAATCCCTTACATCCCCGTCCAAGCAAGTCTTCAGTTTATGAATGTTTCACTCCGCTGATTGACCAAACTTGGGGGCCACCCTCAGACATCTCATCCGGTCCATCAGCTGCAGTCTGTTTCATTAATATTCACTCCTACTTATTTGCTCCTACCCCGCCCCGTACGATGCATACTAATGGGGATTTTAATAGAGATGTAACTCGGCCGTTATTCACTTCATTAAGTCATCGCATTCTGGGTGGGTAATCGTTTTGCGTCTAATTACCTGACTGTATATTTACAGTTCAAAAGCCAATTAGTAGAAAGCCCACAACCTCTGGGTGTACAAACTTGAAGTTCTTCAAAACGGTTCTTTATAAATAATTTAGGTAAGAAAAGCAATAAAATACCGACAACCCGAAATTCCGACCCCAAGGACTGTAGCAGAGGTGACACTATTGAAGATGCAAGTCACAAAGACTTATCGGTTTGAGAATTATGTCGAGGATTTTTCCGTTTAGAACATTTCTAACAGCTTCTCAAGAACAGAATGGTACAATTTCAAATTAAGCACTTCACCTGTGAATAAACATGACAGCTAGAAGTTTTAAATCCAATACTACGGCTTGACTGCGTTGATGAGTTAACGACGCTAGCGGGCGTTGCTATATTAGCAATCTATACCTACCGATCTTCATTGACTTCTTACTTGTAGATGTCGATGTATTATGTATATGGATTATTGTTTGCAGTGTTCTACCTCATGTTAGGTAGACTATTCTGCGATCTAAGAGAAAACGAAACTCCAGACACTTGTTTCAAAAGGGAACAGAAGTTATCCCGGTTTTGGCTCATTTTGTCACCTTATTTTTCTACGTTGTTTCTCATTCTGCTACGCTAAAACCGGTACCTTATTCCAGTATTCTATCCTTTCTTTATCGTTCTGATTATATTACAATCTTTTTATGCTATTGATCAAACAGTTTTTATTATCACCATTATTATTGTCGATTCAAGAATGTCATGCAAGTGGGACGTTCATGTTGAGTTATTATGCACTGACACCAGCGGCGCTAGTTGTCAGTTGAACTACATTGAGGTATTGATCACCCTCCAAATTTGATTTTCGTAAGACCCAAACTTCACAATTTGACGGCGCCACATCCGGCGCTTTGGTGCCGCTCCTCGGCATCTTCGTGGCAACAAAACCAACAGGTGGTGCAAATCCTGACAATCCAACGCGTATGCCGACAAAATTGTAAGCCTTAAGACGTAGTATTAGTTTTTTTTCAAATTCAACGGCGATGTATTGTCACTCTCCAAAACTCCATAGTGAGTTCTGGCGGTCTGACCAGTATGCACTTGAAGTTTCAAGTCATATGACGAAGAAAACTAATTTAAACACAAAAATTTTTCCACTTCATGGAAAAACATTGAATCATGGATATGTTTTTGGGCGCTGTATTTTCACATCCACTTTTCAATGTTTTTCCATGAATTGGAAAACTGATATAAATTTTTGAATTGATTGATAATGAAAAAAGTGCAATTGGTAAAATTTATTGTACCTTCCAATCGCTACCTTCCAATTCGTTCAATAAAATGGTTTGTGCTCATTTCATTATTGTTTCGCTGGGTATTGTCGGTAACTACACACGCACATCTCCAAATTGTTTATCGGTTGCAGCGTTGCATTTTTTTCGGTCGCAAATTTTAGAATGACCCCCCAGGGCAAAAACATATCCATGTTAAAAGGAGTTATTGAAAGGTTGTCTATTTCCACTAATACACGAAAAAACGCGAAAAATACACTGTTGCCGGTTATGGTGATCAAACCATCGTCAGTAACAAACAATAACTTACTGTTTGTTATTGTTTGTTACTGACGATCACCGAAACTGACAACAGCGTATTTTTCGTGTATTAGTGGAAACAGACAACCTTTTGTTAAGGCTAATGTGGACTGCCTTTCTTTGAAATGGGTTTCCACGATTTCTTCGCGAGTGATTTAGTTCGTATCATATGACGGTTCGGGCAAGCACCTGTAATGTGACTATACCACCTGAGGTAAAATACTTATCAACGAATAAGCTTCTCTGACGTTCCACTGCTAACTTGGATTTCTGATAGGCTGGTTGCAAGTATTCAAAAACTATAGCGGTTTGCTCAATTTCATTGAGAAATTAGGAATAACGGTCCTTCGGAAGGACTGATGCTATCAAGTAAATGTGTTTGAGGAGGGGCAGTTAGGCTAACATACCTAAATCTATGTGACAGCAGCTGTAGGTTTTGAGATCTCACACATTTCACAGTGACAGCACCGGGCTGCGGGCAGGCTCCCGTCGACATTCTGATAGTAAACAAATCTCCTAACGCAGAAATGATCGCGCTCAAATGGGATTTGAGGAGCGAGCCCGGAGCAAAGACGACGGATGGAGGGTTAAGTGAAGCGATAAGGAGAAAAGAAGCTTCTACCGATGGAGAGCTCTGATAAGCAGACACGAGATAAATTAGACCGGCGGCAGCACTCACTCTGGAACAGGCTGGGAAGGCTGCGAGAGGGGTTGAACCTTGGAAAGGTGACAATGAAAAACTACGGGATCATTAGACGACTGGTGCTATGTAAGGCGAGACAGGCGAGTGGAGGTAAGAAGGGCTAGCGTGTCCGTTATCTTAGTAACGTGGGAGCCTTGCATAACTCAAGCGGTGGCAAGCTAGGGCACGCAGGGTTTCGCTAGAAGTAGGCGATGGATCCTTATCGGCGGACCACCATTATTAAAAATCTTTACATGATTATATCCAAATATTTCAGGCTCCCTGATAAACGCGTGGGGAGCGATATCTGCAGTCGGTACTCAAAAATGTTTTCTCCGTAACGAGATTTGTTTGTTTGGTATTCTAGACAACTTCCAACATACTCGTAGGACGAGAAATCATATCAAAAATAAGAAAGGAAGTAAGAACGTACTTCGAAAGTTCTTAGAAAAAATGTATGCTACAAATCATTAAACATTAACGAACAGTGAAGAATGTTGCTGATATAATTGCCGATTGATCTGGAATGAAATAAATTAATCAGTCAGTATTTTCTTCCATGCCACCTAGGTCCAACACCTCCCTCACCATCATTCATTCTCTCCCTGAAGTACATCTGTACAACCTGACAATCACTCTTGACGCCTCTTCAAAAACAGAGTGAATGAATATGACAATGATTAATCTCGGAGCTAAGAAGAGTAGTAACTTACTTGCCCATGATGGATCAGAAACCATAAATCAGAAAACTAGAGGTTTGAACGGCCGATCTACTTACAGGTCCATTCAGGTCTATATTGGTACAAAGGCCACTAGGCGGAAACGAGCAAATTTTCTTCGAGAGGAAACGAAATAGTCTTTCGGGACGATTCTACTGCCCTGCATTGATGAATGCCATAATAAACCGCGCTCAGAGCCATCATTAAGGACCGAAAGGTAAGGGCTTATTAGTATTCAACCCTTCGGGCCCCGCGTAAAAGTTTACTAGTAAGATACAAGAGGGATTTTATAGCAGCTGCAAAGAGAGCTGAGGAAACCCAGGGATGGGTTAGTGCTTTATACTGGATGGGTATAATGAACCTCGGAGCAGACCGGTAGAAAAGCCATCCGTATTATTCTACTCACATCCTCTCGGCTGCTGAGCTTGGGCGGTTCATTAGTCATTGACGTCCTTTCGTACGGTACAGCATCCTGTTTCTATACATAGCCGTCTCTCGCGGATTTTAATGCCCTCCCCCGCTACCACCCGGACGAGACTCTTCCCTTGAATAGGAATCTTCCCCCATCCTCGTTAAGTGTGTTTGAACTGCCTGAGCCATTTAAAGGGCGACCCAATCGTCTGGCCACTGATGGACCGTAGACAATGTAATCCACCAAATCATATTAACAGTTGCCGAGATTGGTAGATCCGATAAACTTTATTCGCTGCACCAGAGAAATAAGCAGGGCTTCCAGGCCGCCTAAACCATCGCCAGAGGACATGCCGATTCGTGTATACCTATATTACTAGTAGGTACCTACTAAACTAGTCCGCCAAGAAAACCTCCAAAGCGACCAAGAACACTGTTTACACGGCAACACAATTAGTGTCCCCCCCCCCCCCCCCACCCACCCACCTAACTCGGCACTCCAGGGGGTCCCCGGTGGTGATTTTTCGTAAACCAATTCTCGAGGGGCCCCTGAAGATGTATACGAAATTTCAACCCTCGGGACCATCAGGTACCTACCGGAGTTATAAAGTTAGATAATAGTTCTTTTCGAGTTTTTCTGCTTCTTCTTCTTGTTTCAATCTCATTGTTCTTTGGCAGGGTGAAAATAGTAAGTAAAAAATGTTCAGCCCTACTTCATCAATGGAAAAAGATGTGATACCCCCTCCCCCCACTACCATAAAAAACTCTGTTGTAAAAATCCACCCGCCAAAAAATTAAGTAGGTACTGAGTAGGTAGTACTGAATTGTTAGTAAGTAGGTAGTAATGAGTACGTAATAAGTACCTAGTACTGAGTAGGTACCAAGTATATAGTAAGTAGGTACTGAGAAAATTTTTAGCCTAGGTACTGGGGAAAAATGTTAACCTACTTCGTCAATGCAAAAATATGTGACACCCCCCCCCCCCCCCCAAGCCTATTGTAAAAATTATGCATCGCACCTCGCTCTTGGATGTGCATATTATAGAAACCTGCCCCCCCCCCCCCCCCCCCCGCACCATGAAATACCTTTTAACTCTGGCTGGCGCGCACCTTTTTGCCATCCAGGCGAGGATTACTGCATATAACTGAAAGTGTTTAGTTACTTCTAGTTATATGCAGTCAACCTCAATGTTGATAAAATTTGACGAAAACGGTGTACCTAAACCAAATGAAATAACCTGCTTCAAATGAATTATAGCTGTTCAAGGCTGTGTATGGTTGTGAATCGGAGTACTTTACAAAATTCTCGTTTATTATTTTCGATAATAAACCTTTTGAATCGACCACTGAGAAATTTTTAATGTCCCCTCAAAATTTGATGGTTTCCATTCAAGTTTCGCACTTAGTGCGTGTCCTTAGTTACCACTGGACGAAATTTAATGAAATTTGGTTTGCAGGTCCCATTTGGGGTCTAGTAGTTGGTTCGCGAAGCTCGGCGTTATTGTCAGTCATCTACAAGGATGAAAAATAGGGGTTGAAATTTCCAGGGCGCCGTTATCTCGATTTTCTTAAACGTTTTTAAATTGATCTCCAACTTGGGAACTTTCGAGACCACCCGGAGCATTGTAAGTCCAGCCGTTTGTTTCCGGTAAGACCCTCATTATTCAACATGATCGTGAATATATCATTGTTCGGGAACACCTGATTACAGTCACGCATGGCTGTGCGAAAACGAGTTGGTTTCCTTGGTTGTTCCGTGACATTATTTTTTCATTTGAAGAATGATGGTTATTTCGGATTTCATTGATAGGTACCTAGCTACTTTTGTAAATTTAACAAACGTTATGCTTCATGAATAACAGCAAACGATTAATTATAGAATTCTTGAATCCAACTCATATTTATGTCTCTTGGGGGAAGCCGAAGGTAGGTACTGACCACAGAAAACAGTAGTGATCTACGCAGAAGGGGCATCTATAAATACAGGTAAATAATGAACCGTACAGGTAAATAATGAACCGTTAAGTAATAATTTGCAGCGTTTTTTACAACGGTTTATCATCTTTGTGATAATATGATGATGATTGCTAAAGTTAGCCGCACATGTACTGTTCCATTGCGGCCTTGATAATTAATTGGAACTGTATGAACTCATCTACATTCAAAGCTTAAACTTGAGCCAGTAATTACGAGGGAGAGGCGTTGTGGAATTCATAGAAGGTCATGTGGATTCACCCTCCGACTCCACAAAGCTCCTCGAGAAGGATAAAGGATTGACATGTCGGGCATCAATTAGGACCTGCTCGACGTCGGAATTAGTAGACCCTGACATTGTCCTGGAACTCCCTTTGCCTCGACCTCTTTCACGAGGCTTTGATGCAGGAGCTTTGAGTTGAAGAATGGAGCGGAAAACTATACTTTACAGTCCATCTCTGGTCAGCTGTCCCCTCCGCCTCTAATCAAACCTCTCTCTGACTACGGGATCTTATACTGTCCTGCTGAGTTAAAGTGCAGTAACTTCAAAATTATCGTATTAGAGAAAAAATAATTTCCGTTTTTATGTAGGGCCACCTTCTAAAAACTTTTTTTTCGCAAGGAGTATCATCATAAACTGTAACTTGGATATATGAATAGTCGTAGCGCGTTCAAAATGGGGGTTTCAGCGCCATTTGAACGAAAATGGTGGATGCTGTATTCTAATGTAGTAAATTATTTCACATTACTAGGCTGAAACCATTTTTTCACATTTTACATTTCAGCGTACTAATGTGAAATAATTTACTAGGTATGTTAGAAGACAGTATCCACGGTTTTAGTTCAAATGGTGCTAAAACCCCCATTTTGAACGCAATACGACTATTCACCTATCCAACTTACATCATATTATGATGGTACTCCTTGCGAAACAATTTTTTTTGAAAAGAAGGTGGCTCTACATAAATGCAGTAGCTGCCATACACAATGGCTGCTGCTGCAGTTTAGCCTAACAGTAATTTATTCTACTCTATAATAAACAACCAAACAAGACTGTTTATTTGAAACTTTTATTCACGGTGTGAAAACCGTTACCTGTTGATTGTTCTGCTTGTTTACTCGAATCTTTAATTTTTTCCCAAAAAGGCTTGTTTATAATTTTTTTTATTTCTCTCGTTAAATTCGTGATTTTTTTTGGATTTTTTTTAAAGGTTTGTCAGTGGGCAGTTCTCGAGTCGTTCGTGTTTCCGGTGAAGATGGGGGCGATCAGGCTGAAACCTAATCTTCATCCCTTCTTAACTGGTGATAATGATGTAGAAGGGGGACTCTCGAGGGTCCACCGCCACTCGTCTCACTCTGTCACAAAGCAGAACGAAGATAAATAAAAAATTCCAAAGGTTCTTTATTGAAAATAATAAACCAATAAATGAATTTGTCGTGAGTCCCTCCCGGGAACACTCCTATATTATTGAGTTCTCACCAACATTCAAACGCCAAACTAAAGCTCCGTAAATAAAGATATGAGTGGGGACAGGCGACAGAACCCAGGGTTACTCAACCTGGGGCCCCACTACCAGCTCCCTGCAAGGAGCTGGAGGGAGAGGCCCCCAAGTACTATAAAACCCCGGATCCTGGCGCTCAAGCTTCATTCGACACTTCCTCTAACCAGCTCTCTCTTCTCTCTCTTACCTTACCTCCCAGATGATCGGTTGACTACAGCCGCCTGGGAATTTCACCTCCTCTCTCCTCCTCCTTGTCTAGATGATCGGTTGAATACAGCCGCCTAGACAAGGGACCTCTCCTTTCCTCTCCTTCACCTAGATGAACGGTTGACTACAGCCGCCTAGGTGAAATTCCCTCATCCCACCTCTCTCTCCTCCTAAAGTCGTAGATGTTCGGTTGACTACAGCCGCCTGCGACTTTTCCTTCTTTACCTACATTCACTCACTCACCTTATTTCCACACCGCCGTGATGAAAATTCTAAATTCATCACAGTGGTGAACCCGACGTTCACTCAACCTTCTTCCTTCCCACCTTCCCACCTCATGTGTCGCCCCAGTCAAATAGTTCGGTGTCCCAAATTTTAAATTCAAATTTCAACCAGTCAGTGTAAATTCGCAATTCTTGGCCCAAACCTCACCGCTCACCTCTCAACTCAACGCACCACCGCTCCCGCCGATTGCGAATTTCAAAATTCAAAACCACGTCAAATTTTTTAATTTTAGTTACAGAAATGGACCCGAACTCACCGACGCCGCCGCTCCTGCGACCAGCCACACTGCAGCCGCCCGCCGCTGCGACATCCGACGCATTGGCCGCCAACCCTTTCTCCACGCTCTCCCCGCCGACCTCTGCACACATCTCCACTGTCCAGCACCACATAGAGACCACAGGACCACCCATCACCGCAAAAGCCCGCCGCCTACACCCCCTTCAGTTGTCAAAAACCCGCCAACACTTCGACAAACTCATTGCCGACGGTATCGTCCGCCCCTCAAAATCCCCTTGGGCTTCTCCGCTCCACATCGTGCAGAAGCCCAATGGGGATATCCGCCCCTGCGGGGACTACCGGCGGCTTAACTCTAAAACCACACCGGACCTCTATAATGTCCCCCACCTGCGAGACTTTTCGTCACATCTCCATGGCGCCACCATCTTTTCCACCCTTGATATTTCACGAGCGTTCCATCACATCAACATCCACCCCCCCGACGTCCCGAAAACCGCAATAATTACCCCGTTCGGTTTATTTGAATATGTGAAAATGGGCTTCGGGTTAAGGAACGCGGCGCAAACTTGGCAGCGGTATATGGACAGTATCCTGCGAGGCCTACCGTTCGTATTTTGCTTCCTCGACGATATCCTGATCGCCTCCAAGACACCGGAAGAACACCTCGCCCACCTACAGCAAGTACTAGACATCTTTTCTACCGAAGGCCTCCTCGTCAACACGGACAAATGTGTCCTCGGCCAACCCTCCGTCCGCTGCCTCGGCCACCAAGTATCCTCGGAAGGCATCACACCCCTCCCGGACAAGGTCCACGCAATCATGGACTTCCCGCAACCCCGCACGGTCACCGAGCTCCGCCGCTTCCTGGGTATGCTAAATTTTTACCGTAGACACATAAAACACGCCGCTCAACATCAACAACCACTCATACACGCCATTCCCCAACCCTCCAAAAAAAATGATAACCGCCCCATCACCTGGACCCCCCAACTTTCCGCCTCCTTCAAAATTTGCAAACAGGACCTAGTAGACGCCGCTCTATTAGCCCACCCCGACCCTCACGCTCCCCTTTCCATCACTACCGATGCGTCCGATTGGGCCATCGGGGCAGTGCTCCAACAGCACACCGGCGCCACCCCTCAACCCATTGGCTTCTTTTCGAAAACTTTATCCCCCACCCAAAAAAATTACTCTACCTTCGACAGAGAACTCCTCGCCATCCACGAAGCCATCAAGCACTTTCGTGACTTCGTGGAGGGCAGGCAGTTCTCTGTCATTACAGATCACAAGCCCCTGACCCACGCCCTCCTTCAGAACCGCAAGTCCGCCTCCCCGCGTCGCCTCCGGCAGCTCGAGTTTATCGGACAATTCACGTCCGATATCCGATATTTGCCAGGGGCCGACAACTGCGTGGCGGACGCGCTCTCCCGACCCACCCCTACCCCCGCGCCGGTGGCGGAGCTGCTGCCATTCCCTTCCCCTCAATCCATCAAATCAAAACAAGATCCAACCTCTGACCCCGCCCTCTCCAACCTTATTTCCGCATCCAAGTTGGAACAGCTGCCTCCCCTCGACCTCTGGTGCGACGTAACGGCCGATTCACCGCGCCCTTACGTCCCACCGGGGTTGAGGAGGCAGCTGTTCCTCCACTACCATTCCCTTCACCATCCTGGCATTCGGGCGAGCCGGGACCTCATCAAGACGCGGTACTTCTGGCCCCATATGAATACAGATATTCGTAACTGGGTTCTGGGGTGCCAGAAGTGCCAGCGTTTCAAAGTCTCGGCCCACCCGCATGTCCCTCCTCAACCAATCCCCGACTCCCTCCCGTGGGAGCATGTACATTTGGATTTAGTGGGCCCCCTTCCCCCGTCCGAGGGGAAGAAATACTGCCTCACGATGATCGATCGTGCCACCAACTGGGTGGAGTGCATCCCCCTCTCCACCATCACCGCGGACGCCGTCGCAACGGCTTTCCTCTCTCAATGGGTTAGCCGTTACGGTTGTCCGCGGACAGTCACGGTCGATCAAGGGAGGCAGTTTGAATCGGCCCACTTCTCCGAATTGTTACGCTCCCTCGGGATCCAAAAAATCCACACTACCCCTTACCATCCCCAATCCAACGGGAAAATAGAGCGGTGGCACTCGGTCCTGAAGCAAGCCATTTCTACATCAGCAAATTCCCCTTCCTGGACAAAATCTCTCCCCTACATTTTACTCAGCCTTCGAACATCCGCCCGTCCTTCAGACCAAACTAGCCCCGCACAGAACGCCTTTAAAGACCCACTACGTTTACCGGCCGACATTTTCACTCCACACCACACACCGTCAATTAACAGGGAACCACTACACTCAACAACACCGACAAACGACACCACTTATCCCAAACGATTTTTCACCACCACACACATGTACCTGAAAGAGCCCGGCATCCGTAAACTTTCCAACCACTTTACGCCGGGCCCTTTCAAGTCATCCGCACAACACATACCACCGCAACCCTGTTAATTGACGGCAAACCACATACAGTCCCGTTAGCCAGGTGCAAACCCGCACCTGTGCTAACCCCAACACCTAACAGTATCAGTCTCCCACCGTCCGTTCACGATGCAACGTCACCTCTTCCCGCAACACCCGTCACCTCCGTCGTTTCCGGATTTCGACTCGGATCCGGAAATGGCGGCGATTCTCCGGGACGTTTTTGTCCCGGACCCACTTTCCCCCCTACCCCCTTCGCCCGGGCCTACCACACCGCTTTATTTTTCTCCGCCACGAAAAAGCCACGGGGGTACACCCTCCCTACACCCCCACCGACCCCCTGATGGATTCCATCCTTCACGAGTTCCGCCTTGCGGAACTCATGCCTCCCCCGCCCCCCGTTCAAATTCCAACCCCCCCCGTCAATTTCAACAAACCACCTCCCGTACCCGTTCAAATTCCAAACCCCCCCATACCATCCAAAAACCCACCACCCCCCGCTCAACCAACAATTTCAAAGCCCCCCGTTTTAATTCCCCCCCAATTTTCCATCTTCGACCCCCCTCCCTCCCCTCCATCGTCGGGGATATCCCCAATAGTTCCCGCCGGGACGAAACGGCCCGGGCGGCGGAACGGACGGAGGGAGCGTCCCCACACCCCCCTCGTCCCGGCGGCCAAATCCCCCGCCCCGCTATGAGCAATCACGGCGGGGCCTTGAGATTCCAGGACAGTGCTGGTGTCTCATCAACCCACTCGCACTGTACCGAAACTCGAGGCCCCCCCGTGGCCGCCTCACCACGTCGACCGCCGGCGACTGCCCCCAACACACTACACTCACACACACACACACACAACCACTCGCCACACACTAACCACACCCAGGAAACGGCGGATTCTCGCGACAGCCTCCCACATGTTGACCAAATCTTTGCACACCCCTCAACTTTTGTAAATACCTCTGTATCTTCTGTAAATACTCCTTCATCTTTTGTACATACTCACCCGTCATCTATAAATACTCATCCATCAACTGTAAATACTCATTCATCCTCTGTACATACTCCATCCTCATCATTGTAAATACTAAAACACACATTGATCACATTTATAAATGCGAAATGTTTATATCTGTCGACTCATCATCACCCAATAGTTATGCCTTATGTACTTACTCTATCTTATACTCTACTTACCATGTCTTATACTCTACTTAATCTGCCTTATGTACGTACTCTATCTTATACTCTACTTACCATCTACTTACTCTATGTTTACCATTCCTTCCCATGTACTTACCTTATATATGCTACCCTTCCCATCTACTTACATACGCTTAAGCCTCCTAGCTTTTAAGACTGGCCTTCAGCCCAACCGCCTGTTTGCATCGGCCTTCAGCCCCTGTCACCTTGCGCCTTCAGCACCACCTTTGTTTGCCGTAGCCCTCAGCTCCTGTCACCTTGCGCCTTCAGCTCCACCTTTTGTTTGCCGTAGCCCTCAGCTCCTGTCACCTTGCGCCTTCAGCTCCACAAATCTTGGTTCAAACTGGGGGGACCTCTGTCGTGAGTCCCTCCCGGGAACACTCCTATATTATTAAGTTCTCACCAACATTCAAACGCCAAACTAAAGCTCCGTAAATAAAGATATGAGTGGGGACAGGCGACAGAACCCAGGGTTACTCAACCTGGGGCCCCACTACCAGCTCCCTGCAAGGAGCTGGAGGGAGAGGCCCCCAAGTACTATAAAACCCCGGATCCTGGCGCTCAAGCTTCATTCGACACTTCCTCTAACCAGCTCTCTCTTCTCTCTCTTACCTTACCTCCCAGATGATCGGTTGACTACAGCCGCCTGGGAATTTCACCTCCTCTCTCCTCCTCCTTGTCTAGATGATCGGTTGAATACAGCCGCCTAGACAAGGGACCTCTCCTTTCCTCTCCTTCACCTAGATGAACGGTTGACTACAGCCGCCTAGGTGAAATTCCCTCATCCCACCTCTCTCTCCTCCTAAAGTCGTAGATGTTCGGTTGACTACAGCCGCCTGCGACTTTTCCTTCTTTACCTACATTCACTCACTCACCTTATTTCCACACCGCCGTGATGAAAATTCTAAATTCATCACAGAATTGAAGGTAAAACTTCGGTGTTCGGTGCTTCTTATCAACAGTCAATTAACTATTGATTTCTGGAAATGATTATCTGGGGATGATTATGTCATGAGAACACAGGAAGCAGGGCGCGCGGGTATATCGATAGTATACACGGAAATCTATAGTAGTTGATAAGAATCACTAAATTTCTGCCGAATTAAATTGTGGTAAAACACTAAAGAGTAAGGAGCTGCCTAATTAGTACATTTATTATAATTAATAATCGTAACTCTTTGGTAAAAAAATGCAAACTACAGAATTATCAAAACTGTATAATAAAATGAAACTTTATTTACATTCCCAACTGATCAACTAATTTTTCAGAATGGAACTTACTGAGCTTTCCTTCTGCCTTCCACCTTAAACCGCGAACCGAAAATTAAACTCACGAGACAAATAAACATGAAGGGAAAACCAAATTGACAAGGACGAACGACACCATTTCAGAATGTAGGTAATTCACTTACTGCGGCGTCATTTCCGCGCCCTAGACTCAAACAGTAAATCCATAATTTATAACTAGGTAGCGAAATGGGTTACTGCAAAGTAGATGGGCAACAAATTTTGGTGGCGTGTACAGCAAAAATTACAGTAGTTTTCAATGAGGAACTACCTTCTCCAGTAGATTATTTTCATATGATACAGTACATACCTAAGAACCCCCCAAGTGTTTTAACTCGAAATCACGAAAAACTGGAGTTACTGGCAGTGCAGGGCAAAGCTTTTCCCGATCGCCTTCCGAAAGGGACCTTCAAGGAGGACTCACATGGAACGGAATCTTAGGAAAAGGTTCTGGCCATGCAATGAATTATCGAAATAAGCTACCAACTCAATTCAACAACAATAACATCATCGAATAATTTCCAAAGTTTTAATAAAACGCTGCAAATCCCTGCACAACGGTTTATTATTTTGTATAGAATACCCTTCTGTTACAGATCACAGCTCTATGTATAGATAACCCTTCTATATAATATGATATGTACTATTCTATTATATACATATTATGTAGATCGCAGACCCTCCGTAGGTTAGTACCTAACCCCGTACTCGTTACTAGGTACCTACCTAAATCACGAGTTAAATGTTGCTAAAATAATTCTGCCGATGACAAACAGTACCTAACAAAAAGAAACACACATAATGAAGTTCTGAAAAGAAATTGTTGATGAGGAGTAGTACCTACCAACAAACCTTCTACGTAGATGGTATAATGAACCGTTGTGTAATAATTTACCGTTGAGTAATGATTTACCGTAGTAATAATTTACCCATCAATAATACTTCAACGTTTGTTCAAGTTTCACTACCTACCAACAAACTCCAAAAGAGCCATCATTTTTCAAGCGAAATAATATCACAGAACAACCAACTCGACTTCATACTCCGCCAATATAATCAGGTGATCCCTACCAATGATTGGCCGTATTCACAAATTCCTATTGCGGGCGCGTCTCTGGTTACGAGATTTGGTTTGAATATTGTATACAATTTCATTCACACTGGAGTCGAAAATGCCTGTCGGTGCAAACTTCGGGGCCTTACTGTGAACGAACGGCTGGACGTACGATGCTCCGGGTGGTCTTAAAAAACTCGCAAGTTCAAGAACTATTTAACACCGTAAAAATATTTACGTAAAAAAAATGGTATAGGCGTTTTGAAAATTTCAACCCCTATTTTGAACCCCTTAGAGATGACTCACAGTAACGTCGAGCTTCGAGGACCAACTAGACCCCGAACGGAACCTATAACCCGAATTTCATCAATTTTTTTTCATGGTAACTAAGAAAAGTGGCCCGTACGGCGTACGGCGTACGGCGGACAGACAGAAATATTTTTATTGCAGTTTTGGATTCTACATACCTTGAAACGTAAACCATCAAATTTTGAGGGGGGGTAAGAATTTTTTTTTTCATGCTCGATTCCAATGGTTCATTATTGAAAATAATAAACCAAAACTATCCCCAATTAAGAATTTATTTATTTACCCAATAGACTTTTTTAAATTCAATAATGGTTTATTCTACAGAATTAGGTATCATCTCCCACCATTTCCGGTGATCACAACATCACGGTATTATTCAACTTGTATACATTTTAAAAGAGAGATACAATTTTTGGCGCAAGCGCAAAACGTTTTTGGACATGGAAATCGTTTTTCTGTCTTGTCGCCACCCTAAACCAATTTATGTGGCCTTGAAAAAATTTTTGGTTATTTTAAACATGCTTGAATAAACGCATACCTAAACTCTCAGCCAATGTGGTCGAGCCTCTAGTGAGATTCTACGATAAGAGATGGCGCTGCGATCGCTTTAAAGAACATCCATTCCATTCATACAACTTGCTGGAATTTCTCCGATTTTCGATTTTATTTTCAATAGGTCATGTACCTTTGGAGTCGAGCACGGGAAAAAAGAAGGGGAGCCCCCTCCAACAAATTTTCAAAAGCCGCACAATGGTTGAACAGTGGAAAAACCCCAATTTCAAAAGATGCTTGAAAGTGCCTTTCGCCGACTTGATATTGGTGTAGATACTCGAGTACACAAACTGGTATTGAGTACTGTTAGTACTCAGTATACTAACAAAAAATCCGAACTGGTGCGGCAAAGTGCGGCAGGGGTCTTTAACTTCAAATAAGCCGAACAAAGTACTCGTAGGTACGTAAAACTGCGAAATTTGGCATGCGAGCGGGGAGGTGTCTATAAGTAAATTTTATTGCAGAAATACTTCCTTCAGCTTTGAAATGTAGAATTAACCCTTCCTAGTTGTCCTGGCTGGTGGAATTCACCAACATGGCACTAACATCGCAAAAATAAGAAAAATCTCTCAGGATACGGCTGAAACGATTGATCATGTGCTGGCAATACTCTAGAAGTCTAGATCGATCCAAGTTCACCAATATGAATGACCTCCATTCAGAACATTTTCGAAGGAAGATATGGAGCGTGCCGTGTTTTTTTTTTATTTTTTGTTTTTAGGCCATTTCCGACCACTGTGCGCCGTAGTTGAAAACTTTCAAGTGAAGGGTATGGTTTTTATGAAGTTTTTTAATCGATTAACGATTTTTTGAGACCTTCCAGAACATTGTACGTACAGCCGTTCACAGTAAGGCCGCGAATTATAAACCAAAAACCTTCGTCAACATGAGCCCAGATATCATTGCTAGGGAACAGCTGATTATAATCACGCATGGCCTTATAAAATCGAGTTTGTAGTTCCGTGTTAATTATGATTTTATTTGCAGAAAAAAAGTTGTTTTGGGTTTTGATGATAGCTACAAGTTTGTTGATCACGGCCGAACGAATCGTCCAAATCAACTGAAAATCTGGAAATATGTCGAAGGTTCTACTCGACCATCAGAAATTCAAAAATGATCCGGTGGGGGGTGAGGGATTTGTGGTGTCGTAATGTAGCGTTACAGGAGATGTGGGCGGTCAAATTTATGTAACTGTAATTTATTGCTGAACGTTAGAGAGCCTATACTTCGAGTCTGGTGGTATCAACCGCAAGAACGACCCTATAAATCAGGGTCTTACACTAATGAGAATTCAATGAAGTACCTACGCAGAAAGGGTATCTATACAGGAAAAAAATAAGGAGTTATGTAATAATTTGCAGTGGTCAATGGAATCGAAAACCTAGAAACAACGAACACTTGAATATGCGATTCAAAATATCAAGTAAGAAGTGGAACTGATAGTTTTGCGTTCTCGATAGTCTCGAACCGGGAACCGGATTCGCTGTCTCTGCCACTCTTCACCGGTCAGTCATACTGGATGCTAGAAACTCCCGTTTACGCATTACCCTCGACCTCCCGTCCAAGAGAACCCGGTTTCGTTCTTAATCAACATTCGGATGACCTTATCACCTGTACTGCAACGCGCATGACCGTTTTCTGAACGTCACTGAATCATGAATATTTCGCCAATGACTTCCCCCTCGAAAACGGCGCACTCCCTCGTTCCCACCGCATCGACCGCCTCGTGGAGAAAGTAATTAATCTTCTCGCGTTTACAACAATTCGTCGATATTAATTGACAACTTTAGAATATTTTTGTCTCAGCGTTTGCGGGATTGAAACGAGATGGTAATGTCCGCAAAGTAAATATATTGAAAAAACTGGATTAAAACCCCAACTGAAGGTCAGTATCGGTAGACTTTCGGGGACCGTACGTTTTACAGTAGACAGCACGTTTTTCCGAAAAACACAAGTCAAAAACGTAACTCTGTTCTAGGATGAAAAACTCGAATGCTGAATATCCAACGTAAGTTCCATGAGAAAGTTACGCGTTCACGTAACTCCGGACATGTTTTGAAGCGAGGTTAACGTAATAATTTGTCGATGATATATAATTTATCCGACAAGTTAACCTCTATTCTGTGATACTAGCTCGTGACCTAATTATTCAGTAACAGTAAAGTAACAGTAATTGTCGTGGTACCCTTCAAAACTCTACATTTACTACTCCTATGTAATAGGTAAAGATTTAACCAAATAAACAAGGAGAACGACGAGCTGAGTGACGCCTCGGGAAAAGGACCAGAAGGGTCCCCTCCATCGAGCTCCCCAACGATTCTCAACGGTCGCAACGGCCGTTGACAGACGGGCGAGGTGCAGGCACCTATATATACCGCCCAGCTCTTCATTCGACCGACCACTCTCCGACTTGCGACTTCTCTCTCGAACACCTTACTCTCTCTCTACCTCTCTCTCTCTCTCTCTCTCTCTCTCTCTCTCCTACCCTTCCTTGCACTTGCTGTGGTGATAACCGCGGGGTGCTCCGTTCTTGAATACTCGCTGTGGTGATAACCACGAGACGCCTCCTTCTCGTCTAGCACCTGCTGTGGTAATAACCGCGGGAAGCCTCTCTCTCCTCTGGCACGTGCCGTGGTGATAACCGCGGGGTGCTAGTCTCCTCTCCAACTGACGCCTGCTGTGGTGAAAACAGCGTTAGACGTCCTTCAACCAATCAAATACTAACCTATCAACACAGTAATTATTCCGATTTGGTGGTTTTCTATGAGTTCTGAACAATTTCTAGAAGAGCAATCATGCCCTTTTACTGCGCAACCGTACCCATGAGACCTTGGGTACGGTGAGACCTTGGGTCCTTTGTATAATTTTAAATACTCGGAATACTTGCGAATTATAAGGCACTCACTTACCGTGCTCATGGCTTTCGAATGGCAATGCTCAAGATGAACAGGACACGAACCACATGGAGTTATAGGTTCCAAATATACCCAAAGAGAGGGGTATCAAACTTGCGGCCCGTGAGCATCTTTCATGCGGCCCGCGGAGCAGCGCGAAGCCCTTTGTAAACTTCGAGGTTTTTTATTTTTAATTTGAATTGAACACGGGCAATTTGTTGCGTGTAAATGCTTCATATCCGACGAATCAGATGTGCTTTGGTGCGCTTCCCGCCCGTCGGGTCAGGCTTGTGGTCGAACCGGCTAATTGTATTTACACAGGTGTCACGATGTGACGATCCTGATGGCTGATCCGGTACCGATCGGTAAGTAGGTAAGTGATAGCGCCTGATTTGATTGTCTGACAGGTGTTGTGCGCTGTATAAGTATTTTTTGTGTGAAAAACAGCGGTTTTCATCGGTGTTAGTGGTCTCATCAATAACAACATCAAGCTCAACAGTATGAAGAGAAGGGCTGAAGAAGAGAAGAGACAGTTTCGAGTGAGATGGGAACTAAATTATTTTTGCATGATGGTCAAGGAAAAAATTGTTTTCCTGATTTGTTCAAATAACATTGCTGTCCCACCTACAAAACTCTTGCCGACGCTGTGAAAGTGACTCAAAACTCATTTGTTCTAAAGTTTGAAGAACATACGAAAGAAAAACGGTGCCAGATTTCTGGCCAGATCCTGAAAAAACAATAATGATGGCAAATAATCATTTTCAATATTAATACTTTCTAAAGTTGAAATACGATATTTGAAGTTCAAAACGTATTTTCCAACCATTTTATTATGTACTAACCTTTATTTAAGTACATCGATTTTGATTTACGACCCCCAAATAGACTCAAACAATTCAATTAAATAAAAGGAATAAAAACAATAGAATTAATAAAAATGAGATTTGTGAAATTTTGTTTGTGGGTCGGTGTGTGGGGGGGGGAGGGGGAGGAGGGGTTAAAATGACGTACGGCGCCTGGGCCTTACTCCTCCTGTCTTTCTACAAAACTCGGGAGTGACGCGATAGCGTAGCCGTGGAGATCGAATTTGGTTATCCGCGAAGAAGTTTACTTATCGAGTTACGGAGTACGTTGCTTTGAGATGCGCGACACGCATCTTTCCAATAGTTACGTGGTGCTGGACAACAAGTCTTGAAAACGCTAAAACTTACGTCTCGAACGTACCTAACACTTGCGTTGACGTTCTCTCTCCCGACAACTCTCTGTTCTCAGATGACAATCACGGAACATTTATGACTCGTCACTTGTGATCCTCTTAACAAGCTCTTAATTTAGTAAATTCGCGAAATGTCTGTAAAGTACCTACTCAATTTTGAGTGACCAGATCGGTTCCAACCCTCAATTTCGAGTCCAGTCAATCTGGCGCGTTGTGAAGTACAACGCAAGTCGTTAGTTTGAATGAATGATTAGTTATTAATGAAGGTTTCTTCACCGAAACGACTGGTGATTCCCAACATGTTACAATCATTCCCTCCCTCGCCAGATATCCTTCGACCCACGCCGGTGGATTTAAAATTGGAGAAAGGAACAAGGAAGAGGATCTTGGTGATTCTCTTTACGATTTCTCATATTTCACAGCAGCTCTCATTCCTTAATTAGTTCCCTCGAACCCCACCGCCAACCCCCCGATCCCGGTAAAGGCCGCTCCACAATATCGACTTGACGCTGCAAAATAAATGAGTTTTTAATGTACTCCTTCTCTTTTTTCATTTTTCCATTCCAAACCGCGTGAGCGGCGTTCAAAATATTCGAGCGCTTTTAGTTTTTTCTTTTGTATAGATGGATTTTTCAATCTCCCCCCCCCCCCCCCCACATCTTCAGCAACTTAAATACCTGGATTAAGAGTTTGCCCTTCTCACTCAACCTCCTTGAAAAGCCGCAATAAAAAAACTCCAAACGGCCATCCCTTCATCTTTTGCATAGAATCAGAATCGGGGACAGGGATCCAGAGAAAAGTCCTAAAACTGGAAATTTAAACTCTGTAAAGACCTGCAAAGAACAAAAACTATGCACATTATTACATAACGGCTTATTATTTACCTGTTTAGATTCCCCTTCTCCTTAGATCACTGTTTTCTGTGACCAGTACCTACCCTCGACCCCCCCCCCCCTCCAGGAAAGCCCTAAGTCGAGTATTGACGAGAGTCCTGGAACCAAATTTCATAATTACATTCAATAATTCGATCATTAATATTATTTGTTGGTATTCATGAAGCATAACGTTTGTTCAAGTTGCAAAAGTAGGTACCTACCTATAAAAAAATCCAAAAGATCCATAATTTTTCAAACGGAATAATATCACAGAACAACCAACTCGACTTCATACAGCCATCCGTGATGGTAATCAGGTGCTCCCCTGCAATTATATCTGGGCCGGATTTATACCGTTTCGTTCACGATCATGTTGACGAAGCTTTTCGGTGCAAACGAACGGCTGGTCGTACAATGTTCCGGGTGGTCTCAAAAAATCTTGAGTTCAAGATAAATTTAAAAAAGTTAAAACAAAAAAATCATACCCCTTTACTGAAAGTTTTCGCGCCACGGCGTTCTGACAACTTCAACCCCTATTATTCACCCCTTAAAGATGGCTGACAGTAACCTAGCTTCGCGGACCAATTAGACCGCAAATCGGACCAACAAACAAAATTTCATTAATTTTGGGTCATGGCAACTAAGAAAATTGCGAAGTACGGCGTACGGCCAGACATTTTTATTCCATTTTCAAATTCTACATACGCTGAAACAGAAACCATCAAGTTTTGAGGGGAGTTAAAAAAAAGAAAATTTTTCATGCTAGATTCCGAAGGTTTATTACTGAAAATAATTATTGTCATTTTTAGCATAGCTTACCCTTTTGCGCATTGATTTTCAAAATCTCGATGAAATTTCCATGAGTTACTCCTATTATATTATAGCCACTCATATGGATGTCATCAAACTTTTTCGAAACGAAAGTCAGGTTCAAGGAAAGAACTATTGACGTAATTATAACTACCCATTTCAACACTATCATAACAACAATAATGACTGTAGTTTTCAATGATACAACCAGTAGTACGTACATATCGTCAGAATTCGGGTACAGAAAGTTCTGTGATGCCTCGCCACTTGAAGTTTTTGTGTAATAATAGTGGTATTTTACTGTAGTAAATTTAAATGACTATTTCAACGGCACCAACGTCTAACGAACTCTGCTTTCAAACGACAACTCGACTACATAGGACCACCGTCAAATTAGGTTTTCCAGCCTTTGGGATACGATTTTCGCTCAGCCTGACAATTACGCATGCTATTATCGCTATGTGCGGAGTTGCGATGTTGTAAGGACGTCGAGGCCCTCGAAGAACCAACTTTCGCGGGTTCTATGGTCACCCTGTTTAAGACCGCGGAATCCCAGCTTGATTACAAAGCTTTCAAGTGGACTTCGGGGAGAACAGCGCATTCTTACGCTTCAGTAGTTGGAAAGTAACAGGCCGGATGATGGGGCTTCTGACCACTCGGGGCGAGTCGACCGGTGGCAGGGAATCTAACCGCATCTCCACTTACTCGAAGCTGGAGCCACGATGTAAAACTTTTGATCATTGGTAGTACCATTTAATGGTCTTGATTCACCTGTTTACACTTTTTCCAATGTTATTATACACATTGATGGTGATTTCAGACATTTTTCCAGGTTTTTGACTTAAAAAAAAAAACAATTTTGAGAGCTGAACCTTTGGTAAAACCTCAATTTCCGCGTCTTTGGTCAAAATCGACTTCATATTCGGTCTTCTCGTCCCCAAAAACATGGAAAAAGATACCTTAAAAGCTCATGTTACTAACATGTTGCTAAAACGCCAAAATTATGTACCTATTTTTACACACATTTTCACTCATAACACCCCTGGGTATATTCCGATCGGGCTGAAAAGTCGGGACACAACTAGGGCCCAAATGGAGCATGTGTGCGAAAGAACGAATTTTTTAGACCGAAAATGAAGCCGGTACACGTTATACGGCGTACGGACATTGCATTTTTGGAATCTACTCACCTTGAAACGGAAAAGAAAAAATTTTGAGGGGGTGTTATACAAATTTTTTGCTGAGCGAATACATAGGTGTATTATTCACAGAATAATAAACCAAAAGGAGTGTATCTAATTTGTGTTTTAGGGGCCAAAATTAATGGAAACCATCAGAAATAGCTATTTTGATTATTACGCATAATAGAAACAATAAATGAACAGCCAACATTTTTGAAGGTAGGTATGTCCAGGAGAATAATAAACCCATGTGACAAGGACTTTGCAGCGTTTTATGAGGCAAACACCTGGAAAATCGTTTTGAAACACCATAAATTTGTATAATATCACTAGAAAAAGTGTCAACACGTGGATCAAGACGATTAAATGGCACTACCAATGATCAAAGATAGGTAATTTGAAGAAAAAAAGAAAAAAAAAAGGAGTGTACCTACCTAATTTGTGTTTTGGGGGCCAAAATTGGTGGAAACCATCAGAAATAGCTCTTTCAATTATTTCACATGAAAGAAACAATAAATGCACAGCCAACATTTCTGTAGGTATGTCCAATAGAATAATAAACCCATGTGACAAGGACTTTGCAGCGTTTTTTGGAGCTAACTCAGATTTCACGACTCAGACGCAACGAGTCGTAAACATGACACACCTAAATTCACCTCAGGCTCAGTTTTGTCCACTGCAACGTACTCAAGTTGATTCCCTTAGTTTGTCTTTCATTTTATCGACTCGAGAAGATTGTTGATCTATCTGGGTTAAGTAGTTGTCAGTTTACAGCAGGCGTTCCTTAATCTCCTACGGTCGAAACTTTTTCACCCTTGTAATTACTTTTATACACCTTGTCATCAACTGGAGGACCTCCCGAAGTTCATGCAGACCCCCTAGCACACTGTTCAACTAAGTTTCTGGTGGTGTCACCACAATCTTTAGACTCTCTATCCCCCTTTTCCTGTTAATTCTCGGCTACACGCAGCATCCCTGTTACATCCTCCCACCCCCGCTCTTTATCAAGACTCGTTCTTTCCGACTTCTACCCTAAATATTGACCTTACGGAGAAGTTTGGCGAGGAGTCGCATTGTTTTTGATTGGCTCCTTCCTTTTCTTGCCCAACGCTTTTTCGGATCTTCGACGAGGTCCCGAAGAAATAGTTCTAACCAGATTGGCGGCGTACGTGCTCTGAGTTGACGCCTTCGGTCGGTTCTGTTGACCGAACGCTCCACCTTTGGGTTTGAGGTCGGTGCTGAGACCTTATCCGGACGTAAGAACAAACTTCGTGATCGCTTAACAACTTCAACCCAAGTACGGACTCTCCAGATTTAGTAGGCAAATACCACCTGAATCAGAATCGCTCACTGCGCAGGATGTGCTCGCAATGCTGCCCTGGCAATGGCTGTGACAGCTCATACACATTCTATACACATAGGTGCCAACGATCGCGTATATGCACACAGGCTACTAAGAGTTCCATCCGAATTCCAGGGGACCACGAGGGAACTCAATCAAATAATTTGTTCAGTTACAGTCCCATCTTATTGATTTTGATATGGGACCATATTGGAGCCAACCCCCTATCTGCCCTCAGAATTTCAGCCCATTGCAACCATTTTTGGTTTATTATTTTCGATGATGAACCTTTTGAATCGAGAATGAAAAAAAAAATTAATTCCCCCCCTCCCCGTAATTTGATGGTTTTTGCTGTAAAGTATTACTTAGAATCCGAAAGTGTAATAACATTAGCAGGAATTCTAAACAGGAAAATAATCAATCTTTGTGAAATAATTAACAGCGTCTTCGTATAGATATCCTCGTAGAAAAGATATAATATTACAGTTCACCCCTCAGCGTATTTTAATTTAATTTCTGTGTTCTACTTAAAATCTTGTACGAATCCCGTTATGTTTACTGCGATAATGATTTCGAATGTTTAGGATGCAGTTCGCAGTGATTAGTGCGTGATTCAGAATATATATCAAGAGAGAGAAGAATCTTTTAACGTGCCGTCCTGTCTCGCCTTCCGACGGCTCTTCGTCCCTTCGAGATTTCTACGCCCCCGCCAAATTTGTGAATCGCCATTTTTCTACTACCGTCCCGGTCATCAGTATCCTGGACCCCAACAAACTTTCTTTTGGATTTCAACCTGTAAGTATCTGTCAAACCCGACTGTCTCCCCAGCCTCGTCTTCTTAAACCACGATCGCGGAAATCAAGAATTTGGATTTTGCTCACAGGTTCGAATCGAAGGAAGCACCTCATTTCGTCTTCATTCGACCCCATCCCATCGACGACTCGATTTTGGTCACCAGCACTTCCTCAAATTCCAGCCCGAATCCCATCTGGTCAGCACACATTACGTCTGCCACCCTGGTATTACGGTGTGCTGCACCATATAATTATGGTGTCCTGGTACATAATTATATCAAGATCCGACGTAAGCTTCGCCAATATACTAGGTAACTTAACTGACAGTCCTTGTGCTCCATCGTCCATCGTCAGGTCAACTTCACCGTGACTAACTTTCACTCGAACTATTACAAAATTCAGTCGAAAATTGATAAATTGTCAATGCGGACTTTACTCATTGTAAAAGGTTATTTATTGGTAAAGGTTATTTTCATTGTAAATATTTCCATCCGGAGCTCCGTTAGGTATCTTTCTTTTCTCATTATTTAGGATTACCATCATACTTGATTCTCCTTTCAATAAAGGTTCAGGAAGATATTTGTGTTTGGCCTTTGTCACCCACTTCTTATATTGTTCACAAAACAAAATTATATTTGCTCATGCGCTTATATAGGTAAGTTGCCTCCAATCCGATGAAGTTAGGACCCTAACCGCACCTACTCTTCGAATTTCAGCTCACTATTTCATTAATTTCATAATTCATCATTTCATTTGAACTCAATTCCAGCTCCGAATTTCTTTCGTTTAGTTTATGCGTGTGGAAAGGACAAGTACATCAGTTCAGATGAAATAATTAACTACCTTTGTATATAACAGTTCCGTCTAGAACACTGTTCTGTACGCAATACCTACTCATAAGATGTCGATAACTACCGCCAATACAAAATCAAGCTAAATCCGTCAGTAAAGTTCGTCTTTGCCTCAGCTAACGTTTCCTCAAAAACCAAGTTCTGACGAAATGAGGAGTCGGAAACTGGCTCATATCATCCGGTTCGTAAAAGGGCATGACAGGGACGGAATACCTGCGGCTTGTTAAATTCATAGCAAACTTTTCAAATCTCAGGACTCACTTGAGCACAAGTTGAAATGATTCATTCGCATACACGACAAACAAGTCACAGAAGAAATCACATTTGAGAAATTTAGAGGTCCAAAGTCATAGTTTGAACCAAAGATGAGAGCAACCGGAAAAAATCAACCAATAAAACAATATCTGTAATTCGGTAAAGAACTCACATTGGACATTGAGTTGTATCTCTTTGGTAGCGGGTTGACCTACGCCGTTCGAGGCCGTGCACTGATAAGTACCGGCATCGTGTCGGCTCGTGTGCTGCAATGTCAACTGAGCGCCCTCGTAGTTCTTTTCTCCAGACGGCAAGAGATTGTTCTGAAACAAAAGAGAAATGCTTTCATTGCACAAAGCACGACGAAGGGCTTATTTATTTCTCAGGGTTTTACATTGTTATCTTGCAGTCGACTAAGAACGTATGTTCACATGGTGTCTGGGATGGCTGTTGGGTGAATTTTATTTTTTATTTATTTTTGTAACACTAAGTTATTGTCTTTTAGTTCGAGGCAGGGGCCTATTGTGTATCAGGCTCTTTTATTATGACTGGTGTTATTCATGAACATAAAGATAAACTCTGGAAAAAAAAGATAACTTGCAACACGTTAAGTGACAGCCAAGCTATAATTTGAGTCCCTGATTTTTCATGATGTACATCAAAGCTATAATAATAGTCAACTACTCAAAGGCAAAACCTATCAAACGCACTCAGCTATCATAAGTCTCATGATTCATACTCCGAGTGCTCAAAGGCAGAGTATTAGTGCTTTTATTCTACTTAATTTACACCACTGATCCACCGGACGTGAAAATCCTGGACATCGGTGAAGATGATAAATGAGGCCCCTAGATGCAAAACCGGACTTATGCAAAAAAATCGATTTTCGTTTTTCTATCTTATTCAACAGAAAACCATAGGGCGCATTAGCCTGTACAATCTTAGTTTCAAAAACGGCTTCCTTCCGCCTTGAAATCGATCCAGAAGGTGAGCCTCAGTTTCAAAACCAGCCTTATGCAAGTTGCGAGTTTTCCCGCTAGGAGCTCCCCGTTCTCTCGGAATGCGTGTGAGGCACCTGCTGGGGTTGTCCTTGCTTGTTTTTGTTTACAGTCCAGTGTCCACGTTCAGTGCATGATCCACTTCGTATGTTCCTTCCGTCGAGATTTTCATTGTCTTCCCGTTCCCGATATTGTGTTTGGAAAGTGATTAGGTATGGAGGTTCATCCGTCTCCCGTGGATCCCCAGCTTGCGAGGAAGAGGAAACGCAACGTCGAACAATGGAAGAGGAATCAGGAGAAGAGAATGCGTTACAGTGCTCTACAGCCGAATTTGCCAGTTTTACCTCGATGCAATCACAAGAAAACTTTTGAGTGCAATAACCTTAGTTTAACCGATGCTGCCTCATTTCGCGCTAAGTTTTATTCGCACCAAACTAAACTCGATCAAGATTCGTTCATCCTCAAGTACACCAAGAGTGCCGTACCTAAGCGACGAATTGGGGACCACTGTGAACCCAAAGACTTGGTAACTTCATTTTTTGTACCAACTCGAGAGGGCACCCTGCAGGTATGTAAAAAGATTTTCCTTAAAATTCTTGACCTTGGTAAACACCGCGTTCTTGGCGTAGTTAAGAGGCACCTGAGCCAGGGCACAATGCCATCCGAGACTCGTGGGGGCGACAGGCGTTCCCAAATGAACACTAACCGGCGGATTGCTGTCAAAGCTTTCATTGAGAGCTTCTACTGCATCGAAAGCCACTACTGCAGAAGTCAGACTATCGTTAGGAAGTATCTGCCAAGTGACCTGTCAATCGGAAAAATGTGGAAAATGTACCAAGATCAATGTAATGATGCGGATTTATTGGTTAAGGAGTGCTATTTTCGCAACATTTTTGTAACCGAGTACAATCTCGGATTTGGCTCCCCTCGCACCGACACGTGTTCAACTTGCACCCAATTCGCCGAAAAATTAAAAACTGAAGGGGATGTCGAGAGAAAAAACCACCTGCAATTGCAATTGAGGCTACACAAAGCCAAAGCTAAGGCGTTTTACACTAAATTGAAAGAGAGAAAAAATGGGATGCTCACGATGACCTTTGACTGCCAAAAAAATCAGATGCTGCCGAAGATACCTGACCAAGCGGCCTACTATAGCCGAAAAATTTCTACTTTCAATTTCACCATTGTGTGTGGTGATTCCAAGGCGTCCCTCACGTCAGAAAATGTGTTCATCTACGTATGGAATGAGACAATGTTTTCGAAAGGAGCAAACGAGATTGCTTCCACCGTTTTCCATCGGCTAAGGAACACTAATTTTGATGGTGTCAAAATCTTACGGCTCGTGGCCGACGGTTGTGGCGGCCAAAATAAAAACTCAATCATGATGACGATGTTGTTTTTTTGGTTCGGTAGGTACGCTCCCCCTCAGCTTGAGCTGATAGAGATTCTGTTTCCTATGGTTGGACATTCTTTCCTTCCCCCCGACCGTGTGTTCGGAAACATTGAGCGGGAGTTGAAGAAGTTGGAGGTAATTGTCAGCCCAGATGAGTACGTGGAGGTATTCAAAAATCATGGGACCATTGAGCACTTGGGGACTCCAGACTGTCCAAATTTCGACTGGAAAAATGAAAGCAAACTGGCAGTGAAAAACGTCCAACAATGGCACTTCAAGTTTAACCCAACCAAGAGATTTTTTATTAAGAAATCGGGACAGAGCATTTTGATTAAGGGAGAGCCAAACTACAACGCAGAAGCAGGTGCGTTTAAAAACGTTTTCAAAGCTGGGAAAAAAGCTCAAAATATCAGACCCGACGAGATAATCCAAGGCAACCCTATAACACCAGCGAAAATAAGAGATATTCATAATTTGCTCGTAAAACGTTTCGGGGACCAATGGATGGAGAATGAAACCTTGAATTTCTATCGAAACCTCCGTTCCAACCCAGATGCTGCTGAAGAACAGCCTGACTGTCTTGACACACCTGATGAGCCTGAAGAAGTGTGAAAGTCGCAATATTTTTTACTTGATTATTTTTTGTCGTTACCAAGAATTTTTCGTTACCGAGAAACCAATGAGAGCTTGTAGAAAAAGTGAAATTTTGATGCTCTGTTTTACTAAAAAAATTTATGAAACGCATCTTGACGTGAGAGTTGAAGATAAAAACAGCTGTTTTTTAAAACTAAGAATTTTTTTTTTACTAAAAGTTTATCGTGTTTTCACTGAAATTTTAATTTTGATTACTCAAATTATTTTTAAATAAAGGTTTTTTGAGATTGGTTAGCTTGGCTTACGTTTTTATTCCATCCTTAGTCATTTCAAAAATGCATTTCAAATTGAATGAGGTTCCAAAACGGACTAATACAATTTTAGTTTCAAAATCGGACTTTTGCAAATTTCAATAAGCCATAACTATTGACTGAATGAATTTAAAATTTTGAAATTTTGGCTAATTAATGCTGTAACTATTTGCAATCATGAGAAATTATTAGATCTTACAGAAATACAGTGACTCTCCTGAAAACAGTTTTTTGTGTCTCCTGAAAAAATTGGTTTTTTGCATAAGTCCGGTTTTGCATCTAGGGGCCTCAAATCTGCTACACGGTTACTGTTATGGTGATCATACGGCACCTACCTAAGGTTGCTGCCACAGTTATACAGATTTGATAGGTGTCAGGGCGCTAAAAGACGTCGAAGTCGGAGACACTTCCTAATTTTCCATCAAATATCACCTCTAAAAGGAAGCGTAGGCGGAAAAGGGCGCTGGAATTAATCAAGAAAATTAAAGCCCGTCAGCGCCTGCAGCGCTCCCACAACGGCTCTGGTTCGTCCTCTCAATCGCCAGTTTCCTTAATCCTTTGAAAGTAGATGCACCTGTACCGGCCCCATCTTCCTTTCCTTTGTCCCCGCGTTATCACCTCATTCCAGAAACCCTCCCGTCCGAGCTGGGCCCATAATGGAACCATTTACACGTTTAATTCGCCTGAAAATTATTCTCATTCATACAATTTATTAGGGGTTGCGGGACCGTGAAATTCGTCCGATTCCTTCAGTACAATGCAATATAAACCTCTTTTGTGATATCTGAAATTACACCCAGTGGAGATTAGGTGCATAGGAAAAGCCGGGGTAAAGGTTCAAATTGAGTTTCGAAATTAAGGGCGTGTTTCAGTAGAAATCCTGCAAGCAGCCGCCACTCATATAACTCATGACTTGTGCTCTTTGCTGCAGACTGAGAAGCTGGTGAAATAAATGCAAAACTTTGGCCTACCATTGTATTTCTCTACAGCAACTCGTTCCATTGGTTAAAACTCCATACAGTCGTATGAAAATCCTATAATTGGCTTCAAATTTATCTTCTCAATGAAAATTGAAGGCACAGACGAAGGAAATTCTCATGCTCCATTTTGAAAATGTAGAAGTCATAGAAAATTGATCATTTTGGTTCACAGGTATTTTCCAACGATGAACGATGAACCTTGTTAAATCTCCATACACTAGGAGATTTTTATTCAATTTTTGATATTTGAAGATGAGGCGTGTTCTTGAACAGCCTAAATAAAGACAAATTCCATGAATAAGGTACATATTAGTTAATGTTCACTAAATAACTAACAGATTAAGGTGAAAAGAATCTTTTTTCCAACACTTGAAAAAGAAAACGAGACACTGTTAAGAACTTCACAGCCAGTTCAGTGTTCGGCGTCCCAATTTTAGGTGAGGTAGAAAAGGTAATAAACAAGACGCAAGCCAATTTATAGGACAACTGCATGTGTTGAGGGTCGTTAAATTATGGAAATATCTGACATACGAAACTAATATAAAATCTAATAAAATGTAATAATCTTTACAAAGACTGAGGGAAATGTTTGGACAAAATTGAGTATAGCAACAATTTAGCGCTGATTCTAAATGAGGCGCATGTTCCTGTACCTAAAATAGCCTATTAAATACGACTTTAAAAAAATGAAAAATAAAATAAAAATGTCTCATTTTGCAAATTTTTACCCACTAAACTGATTTTCGTATGAGAGAAAAGTAGTTTGAAAATTTGTCTAGTTGAATATCACGAAATTCTTCGTCAAAGGAGATCAACTCGAAGTCTCCAGCAACGTAACCATCATTTTTGGCGATTTTTCTGTTTTGAATGAAGAAGTTTTGTAAGTTTTTGGCTTCTTGATTGAAAGCATAGGGAACAGTGACTTTGAAAAATCGCCCGTTGAATTTTATCCAAAACGGAAAGAATCAATAGGTAACACTAATGAATCAATCGGACACGATATGTAAGATGGAACATAACGTTTTCATGTATTTGGAAGTAGTGAAATTAATTTTAAAACCAAATTTCTCTATAATAACAAAACCGAAAAAGTACGTCCGTACGCGTTTTATAATGTGACCGTTTGCCGTATTCCGTAGCAAAATCCAATATCAATTCCGGAAGCGACTACCAAGTTAACGAAATTACCTTTTCCGACGAATCAAAGGAGTTGGAGGATCGATTCTAAACACAGCCGTTTTGATAGCATTAATTTTCAATCGACACCCAGTTTTTATTAAAGTCTTCCAAAGCTTCCCTGGCTTTCCTATGTAGGTGGGTAATTACTGAAGTTGTTCATAGCACGACAAAAATACTCCTTTGTGTTCTCTCCTGCTGTATATAATTACTTTTATTAATAAAGAGGAAACCTTCCGGAGTGCTTTTTCCTCTCTTCCTTCCTAGATAATTTACTCCTTTTGTCTATTTCACTTCAAAAGTATCTGACGCAATAACCGTAGTACAGTTCCGAAATTATTGTTAAGTTTGTATATAAATTTCGCTCGGTCTCTGAGATAATATCAAACAATTCATTTGTTCTAAGATATAATATGTAATTATGTATTCAACTAGATACTAGGTACATACAGACTAGATACGATATAATCATAATTCAGACAATCCATTGCCAAGTTAATTTAACTTTTTCCACCATAGAATTTTACCGTCAAGCGCCCCAAGAAAACAAATAAAAGTTCTAGTCATGCAGCATGACCTTATGAGCAGATTTCTGACGCTGTGTTAACACTATTTTGGTTTATTTTCAATAATGAATCTTTGGAATCGAGCATGAAAAAAAATGGGAAAAAAAACACCATCAAAATTTTACGGTTTACGTTTCAAGGTATGTAGAGAAAATGCAATAAAAAACTGTGTCCGTCCGCCGTACTTAGGGCAACAACCCTTACAAACGGTTTCTCACACAACTGTTTATTACACAACGGTTTATCATTTACCTTATGCTTCATGAATTAATAAATGATTGAATTATTGATGTGCATTTTTATCAATCTGGTATTCCCGGCCCGGCTCCAGTACTCGATTTAGGGCTTTCGTTGGGGAAGCTGGAGGGTAAGTATTGACCACAGAAAACTGATCTACGCAGGAGGGGCATATACAGATAAATAAGTAACCGTTATATAATCATTTGCAGCGTTTTTTAATGATTCTATGCTATTTTTGACCCACGTAAACTGCAATTCACACCCCCTTTTTGTGACAGGTTATTTCATCGTGAGAATATTGTCTTTTTCAGTCTCAAATCACCACTCCCATTCCAAATTTGGTGAATGATGGGATTTGATGGGATGATGATTTGGGTGATTTTCCGATTGCAGCCTTTTTTACTGATTTGCAATGATTTTAAACCCCTTGAATTTAGCCTTTCTTTTGTAGGTACGCATTTTTTACCAATTAAACTCGAATTCGACCGACTTATATTTTCCAAAACTTGTCGACCTCCGCTTACCCTCGTCTGCCATTAGAAACATTCTGCCAAATTCAGAACTTTTTATCTCGTAGCCAAAGTCATGTATCGTCTGGAATGACACACAAATACATACATACACCAGTATTATTATAATTATGTATAATATACAACTTTCTATAATCAACTCCAGGTATGGATTCAAATTGCTCTGAAAATCAAGAGAACTGAAAGTTCTCAGAAATCTGGTAGAAAAGTTCCAGTCGTGTAGCGTGACCAATTCAGCGAATTCTCGGAGTTCCATCCTCGCTGATTTCGAGGGAATTAATTCAATTTTATGGTCCACAAAAGTGGTACCAATTTGCAACCTATAGCAACTCAAATTCGACCACTTTTTATTCTAAAATATTTTGAAGTCATACTTTTGATTGCCATTGACATTTTGGTTAAACTGTGTCACCATTGTACACCACTTATGGTGAAAACTCAAGTTTGATCCCGTTTTTATTTCAGAAAACTGCTCATTTTGAACTCATTCTCCTGTTAGTTATATTAGGTACCTACGAATATCTTGGCGAAATTTGAACTTTTTATCTCTCTGGCAAAGTCAGGTAACGTCTCGGCACATACACAAAAATACAAATATTTATGTACAATAGAAAAAAAGTAACACTCTAGGAATGGATTCGGGATGCTTTCAAACGGAAAATAATCCAGAGTCCTCAAAACTACGTGTAGGTTCTAAAAATTTTGGATACTTTGCCAAAGCTTAAAAGTAGGTATTTTCTTTCGGAAAATTCCGTTGACAGCGGAAGAGAAGCAGGATTCAAATGTTTTCGCGCCAATTCCGACGGCGTATTTGCCGGAACTGCGCAAACTTCGATGAAGTAAGCAGAGAGAAAGCTGAGAGAATCCCGTGGACGGGGGGGGGGGGGGGGGGGCTGGAGAAAGATATTTTACGGCTTATTTAAATTCTCAGTTCAAGTAACTGGGAAGTGGAAGAACTTATGACGGTACTTTAAAGAGTTGGAGTAATGGAGTGAATCTGCCGCAGCCGGTGACAGAAAGGAGACGTGGGGGAAAACGTGGCGTGGCGGGTACCCCCCCATCTCAGAACCCTCGGAGGCTAAGGAGAATATTATACCTCGGCCTTGGTGGAATTTATCCGCGCAGTAACTTCTTATCCGTCTGCTGAAGAGTTTTTGTCTCCTCTCCTCCTTCCTCATAAAGGATTATTATTCATAATTCTTCGGACTTCGAGGATAAGTCTGTTACAGGTCAGTAGCCTTATGGGTCGGGCGATCTTGAAAGCATCCAGTACGTAAGTTTAACTGCTCGAATAATTTGCTTTATCTAAGTCGAATGAAGTTGTGTATTTTGGGTACAAGAAGTTGAATGTTCCCGCATCCCGATTTTTTGGTTTATTATTTTTATAACTGGATGTACAAACCCGACATTTTCGCGATTGTTTCCTTTTTTTTTATTTTATTTTTTGTGTGAAATAGCAATTGCCTCAAGCATCTTCAAGCATCGTGCTGAGAATAAAATCTAGAACTGGCGTATCGTCTGTGGTCTGTGCTGCCTCCCTCCACAGTCGGGGGGACGGATTCGGAATTTCTGAAACGGCAGATTTTTCTCAAAATATGCATAAACATTATGGACCCTTTGGAAAGGGGTATACGCATCGCGTCCAAGCGGTCTATAATATTTTTTGAAAGTAAGTAGGTTCGGTACTGAGAACTTCGACACCAACCGTTCCAAACGTCAGAATGGGCAATATCGTGGTTTAGAAATTCTCCTTTTTTGGCCTAATTCTGTTCAATAACTGAAATTAACACTTACTGATCACATAATGAGGTGTTTATGTCGGAAAGTGTAGGCAAAAAAGGGGTGTGAAATTTAAATTTCCAAGTGCCCGCTAGAAATGACGTATTAGGTAAATGGCGGAGTAGTTCAACTAAATCCCACTTAGAGCGCTAGTGCGTCATTGTAATCGATGTACAGACCGCAATGGATGGATGGAACTGCAAATATATAAATACATTTAAAAAAACATGGCCTCAAAATCAAACCGCGAGGAGGTTCACGAAAATTCACAGCAAAGGTTCTTAAAGGTTGCAAGGCTTGCAATTTCTAGTGTTGGCTTGTTGGCAGCATGGAGAACCTTCGCCTCCAAAGCCAATCAGATGTCAATAGACCTAATACATCAATTCTTGCTTCAATATTGCTTTAATCACTTTCATTTAAAAAACGCTGCAAACCTTGTCAAATGGGTTTATTATTCTACTAGACATGCCTGCAGAAATTTTGGCTGTTCATTTATTATTTGTTTCATGGGAAATAATTGAAATAGCAATTTCTGATGGTTTCCATCAATTCGGTCCCCAAAACACGAGCGGTCCTTTTTTCCAAATTATCTTGGATCATTGGTAGTGCCATTTACATAATTTTCTTGATTCACCTGTAGAAACCTTTTTCTATTGTTAATACATATACAAATTTATGGTGATTTCAGAAATTTGCCAGGTTTTTGACTCATAAAAAATCAATTTTGAGGACAGAACCTTTGGTAGAACCTCAATTTTCTACTCTTTGGTCAAAATCGACTTCAATATTCGGTCTTCTCGTCCCAAAAAAAACATGGAAACCGATACCTCAAAAGCTCAATCATATTACTAAATAATTCATCATAATTTTCACTCAGAACACCCCTGGGTATATTCCGATAGGGCTGCAAAGTTTCGGGACACAACTAGGGCCCAAATGGAGCCTGCGTACGAAAGAACGAATTTTTTAGAACGAAAATGAAGCCGGTACACGTGATACGGCGGACGGCGTACGAAGGACGAACATTGCAGTTTTGCAACCTACGCACCTTGAAACGTAAAAGAAAAAATTTTGATGTGGTGCTACAAACATTTTTTTTATGAGAGAATACATAGGTGTATTATTCACAGAATCAGCTTATAATTCAGAAATACAGCTTATTTTTGTAAACGGGATTCAAACTACCATTTTGGCAAGAGTTCTGAATATTTTTTCCAAAAAAAATTGTACATGAAAATCCCTCATTGGTGGAAACTTTGAAAAATCATAGAAATAGAACTACCTACTTACCGTAGGACAGTGCGGTTGGTGTCAAAAATTTCGGGATGGAATCTACCTA
Source organism: Leptopterna dolabrata (assembly GCA_954871275.1). Lineage (NCBI taxonomy): Eukaryota > Metazoa > Arthropoda > Insecta > Hemiptera > Miridae > Leptopterna > Leptopterna dolabrata. The sequence goes on along the minus strand of OX940975.1, from coordinate 18,277,172 downwards.
TAGGTATTTTAAAAAATAAAAAATAAATACGAGCGCATACCCCACACTGTTTCACCGATAATTCGATAATGGGCCAACCGGTACAAACCTTGCACACCATCGCAGTACTTACATTCTACATCCGACACCCACCTGGTTGGACCTCCTCGGTTTTAGTGAAATTCGATGGTTTAGACACGGCCCCTCCCGCTCACTGAAACCCAAACCTCCTTGAAATTGACAATCGGAGAACCCTGCCATTTAAAACGCTAGCCATTCGATACGCAGCCATTTAAAACGGCTAGAATCGACAATCACGAGCCCAAATTGCATGACATATGAACCACATTAGTTTTTCCTCCTGATCACAGTGATTATCTGCGTGCTTTGTCGTGTTTCGAGGGGATCGGGGACCAAGTCGAGCGTAAAGGTCAAAGGGCACCGATTGGTTTGTTCATGTTGATACAAAACCAAACAATCCGACCCCTTTGGAGTGTTGATTAGCTCTGGGGTTCACATCCAAAGCCATTAGGTCTCCGCTCCGATACAGAAAACGGATGAAGCCGGTCGTTGAATTGATCAAGGAGAACGAGGCATAGGACAAGGGCAGGGAACAGAAAAAAGGCAAATTATGAACATCAAAAGCTGGGAAACAACGAGGTCATTATGTGAAAATCAACGGCAAACTTGGCTTACCGTGCAAATATGAGAGATGATGATTTTAATAATAAATGTGATGTTAATTGGAAATTTTCACACTGTACTGTTGATTGAATGGCTGACTATCGACTTCTCCTAACTGAATCACTCGCGACGAACTCGTGGATAGAAACCCATTTCAAAGAATAAGTTATTGAAAGGTTGTCTATTTCCAATAATACGAAAAATACACTGTTATACCGGTTTCAGTGATCAAAACAATGTCAGTAACAAACAATAACTGAAGGCCTGGAGAGAGCCTGGAGAGGCTGGAGAGAGGTGACCTTACAAATAGTCCAAAAAGTGAAAGGTGGTCGACTGGGATTGGCTGTGAAGATGAAAGGAGAAGGGGGTAGATTCTGATTGGCCATAGGAGTGAATGCCAAAAAGTGAAAAGAAAATAGGGTGGACATGTGGGGGGGGGGGGGGGGGGGCTGTTACAGAAATGAACGCAATAATGGAGAAAAACTTAAAAGAATTACATCATTCAGAGATTTACCCAACCTACCACTCTTAATAAATTCGAATTTTTCAAGTACATCCAACATGCTCCCTTTCGGGCAGAAATGAAGGAACTCAACAAACTGTCTGTCTGTAAGATCAATATTGAAGCTATGGCCGGATTCATTCAAGTGACGTGCAAAGGCCGAATCACCCGAGTATCCCTGAAATCTTTTTCATGTTCGTCCATCCTTTCATATGGAACGTTGGCAAGGCAGCTGTAGCATACATTGAAAGAAAATGAAATAAAAGAATTAAATAATAAATTAATTAAACGCATCGAAAGTAAATAAATTAAATTAACAATTAAAATATTCATATTCATAAATATTTTCAATAATATTCAATAATATTTTATATGTTTAAGTATTTTCATTAATATTTTCAATTAATATATTTATTTTAACTAATAAATGAATTTAACGCATAGTTTTGAAAACACTGCAAAACGAGGGTTAGCCGGTGGCCGAGCACGCGCCCTATAACTTGGTGGTTGGGATTTGGACGGCGACTGCGACGCCCAACCTAGGGCGGTGAGATAATAGGTTTGCCATGACGAAATTATCAAAACAAATTCTGGTCGTTTGAAGAGGACAGCCGAACACAACCGCGCCGCCCGCAGGGCAGTTTGAGTTTAGTCGCCTGAAATTGCTGTTTACTCTCTTTTTCATATTATTTGTTTTGCACTTTGTGCAATCCCTCTTGTTTGCTGACCACGAAGTGATTATTGCCCAGGATAGACATGATGCGGTGTACATGTTGAGGTAGATTAACGAGGCATTTGAGGCAGCAGGCCAGAAGGTGGCCCGGTGCCGGTTTGGACATCATAAAGTCCGCGGAAAAGTTCGAGTACCTTGGCTTAGTACTCGACACATCTGGCACCTGTGATCAACAGGCGAATTCAGCGGGCACGAAAGTGCAATAAGCTTCTTGACTAGGATCCTCGGGAGTCGGGGGACATGCATCTACCCAATAAGAAAATACATATAGGATGCAATGTATCCTCACTTACAGAGGCGGAGGTTGGCTCCTTACCCGAAGAAGTAGACAGCGACTGTGGACAGTGGAGAAGAATAGGCTGCGGCAAAGATGCAGGGTATCCAGACTGGAGAGTGTGGGTAACTCAACTGTTCGCGAGGTTATGGATCAGCTAGAACTATAGTGCACGGCTTCCAAGGGGCAGCGAGACCCGCAATGCATTGTCTAACCGACCAATTGATGGAACTTAACTAGGCCCCAGATATTCCCTATGGATTTCATCTTATTAATGGGGATTAATGGTAGCCACAGCGCATGCGCAAACGAAAAATCCTTTATAATCGCCAATATTTTTCAAACGATTCTTCCGATTACATTCAAATTATGAGGGAAGTTGATGTTGGACCATGGAGTGCCATGCCTGCAACATTGTGAATGCTTAACCAGCAAGGCAATGCAATATGTTTTAGCATAGCTCAGCTGGGCTCCCATTTTCGCAACGCGGACTATAGCGACAGATCGATAGGAAAAATAACTCTGGAAAGGCATTTGAGGAGAATGGCTGACTACAGATGGCCGCAGAAAGTCTTGAGCTGGTCACCATCAGGCCGAAGAAGAATGAGGCGACCAGGGGTCCAAGGGAAAATGTGGACTCCATGCCGCAACTGGATGAAAAGCGGATCTGGAGGGTCCCCTAATAAGGGGAAAATCAATAAAAAATAAAACACAACATCGTTCCGTTCTCAACCAGTAAATCTGCCTCTCCTCAACTGCACCTCTCCATACAAATCCCGGTGTTTGTCATAGTTTCGACGAACTCATCAAACTTGGCATCATCTATTCGTCCATAAACAGCACGGGCAACTTGTCTACGATGAACGTTTCTAGGGTTCAAACTTCGTCACTTCCATATTCTTCAAGCAGCAGCAGAATAGTCAGCAGTTCCAAGTTCAGACCCATGCAGCTCGAGCGCTGTTCATCTGGCTGTTCTTTCTGAATTCAGTTTCTCCAATTCTTATTCCTTAGGTCACTAAATAAGGGCCATTAATGGCGTGACCAAAAATCATGACCGCCAATAACTTCCTGCCCACACAAGGTAGGTACCTCAAGGCGACCCGCCGCGGTAGGCGGTTAGCCGCATAATTTCGCCTCGTCTTGTCGGCGTTTTCCGCCTACCGCCAACGAGCGCGGTTTGGAAGGGAAAACACGGACGCAGGCAGCTACTGAAGAACCTTGGCAACCGCTGAAAGTGGCTGGCCCTTGTCTTTTGGTTAGATGGGATGGCGGTTCCCCTTCCAGTATGTCAGTCATCAAATCGCCCAGTACGTCAACTGGAGGCGGAAGCGACTTTTTTTAACCTTTTTTCGGCGGTTGCGTTTTTACCGCCCGTATCTCATTAGGCTAAGAAAGTATCCTATAGCTAGTATTTATTGTCAGCATTGATGAACAAAAATTAATAGGAAGGATTGGTCAAAATCACCTCTCGTAAATTTTTGCGTCATTTCGTCCTTCTCGCAAATGGAACCCATTAAACAATATCCGCCTGAACGGAGGTGAACGCCTGGAAATGATCACTGCGATTGGGACAGTAAACTAATTTGGTTCACATGGCACGAAATAAATTTCGCCGGTGATTTTCTACTCCCGTTTTAAATGAACCCCACATCAAATATCGAACCCTTCGACCCGTTAAGTCGAGAAAGGTTTGGATTCCAGGGAAACCGTTGGGCGAGAGGAGCAGTTTCGAATGAATTTCGCTGGACCATCATTAAAACCAGTGTGTAGTGGCCGGGGTGGGGGAAGGGAGAGGGACCTGTTAGTTCAACCAGGTGTTTGTGAGATGTGGAATGGGTTTTCAGTGAGATGGAAGTGTAGCGATATATCTTTTCCTGTAGGGCCGGTGGTGGAGGGAGATGGAAAGGGGGCAATGAATGTTGGCGAGCGGTGGGGCATTAAGTCAAATGTGTGTAGCGCCCAGGGCTCCCTGATTTATCCGCTTCGCTTAACCTCCTGGGATCCCACGGGAAGAATTAATTATACGTTAGCCAGGTTACCTCTCTTTGTGTTTCTTATGTTTACCGCCAGGTTTCGCGGTGGCCGAAAAGTCCCCGAATAGTCGCAGGTGGCGCCCTTGTGAGGCCAATTCATTAACAGGGAAACAGTGAGCGAATTTGTCACTGTATATTTCAACCTTTGTCCGGCGTTCATTACTTTTCCTCAACTGAAAGCTTACATTACACGAGCCAATTGTATACCTATCAACTTGAATGAGATTTTCTGGGGAGTGACGGACAAATGATGTGCAGACCCCGACAAGCTCTTCCAGATCCTTGGAGATCATAGCGTTTAAGAAACAGGCTAGGCACACAGATTAAACCGGAATAATCGACGATCTTCATTTTGTTTACGTTGAAAATCCCGATTCTAAAAATAAAGTACAGTTCCAGTTTACAATATGCGGAGTCAACTTAAAAAGGTGCAAATTATTTTATTTTTACCTTTAAAGATGCCCCTTCTGCGCAGATTACTGTTTTCTGCCCCCCCCCCCCCACAGACACAGAGAAGTCCACAATCGAGTACTGGAGCCGGCCGGGGAATGACAGTTACATGAATCTTCAGTGGACTCAACAATAATTCTGTAACTGATTATTTGTTGTTATTTATGAAGTATAACGTTTGCTCAATTACAAAAGTACATCTATCAACAAAATCCAAAGTAACCACCATTCTTCAAAAAATGGAATAATTACTATCAAGGAACAACCAACGATTTCATACTGCCATGAGTGATTATGATCAGGTGTTCCGTAGCAATGAAATCTGGGCTGGGCGTATACCGTTTCATTTAGATCATCTCATGTGGCTTCCTCCAGTGGCCTCCACAGTCCATGACTGAGCTTCGGGCCCATCGCAGTGAGTTCCTCGAGCTCATGGAGTTCCAGCTTTGGGAGGAAGATCGCTCAAGCCTCTGTTCGGAAAGATACAACTCGTATTACAAGAATCTGGTCCTGCTGGAAGAAGCCCAACCATACCTTTCGCTTCAGGGAGTTCCTTTTCTGTTCAAGCAGGTGATTGCACAAATGCGCATGGCGGGTGAATACTGTTTCTCCATTAGGATCGCCAGATATAACTATAAATTTCGCTCAAAGGAGCTTTGTACGGTGTGCAAACCTTAACGAGCTGGAGGATCTGTTCCACGTTTTGGCACGCTGCCCAATTTACGGATCGTCAAGAGCCCACTTCCTGCCGGAAATGGTGGGGACGTCTCTGGAGCTGTTTTGGGGGTGCCGGTCGTGGGAGATCTCTCCTGATCGAATGAAGGGGATATTTTGTTTCATGAAACAGATTTGCAGATTAAGGGAATTTTGCTTATTAGAATGATTTTTATTTTATTGTATTTTTTTGTTTTTTGATCACCTTGCTTTGTTAGGTCTTGCATTGTCATGCCATACACTTTCCACCAACTTCTCTGTTTGCGCATGCTCCACTTAATTCATTTTAGAGTTACTAGTCAATGATGTTTGTGATACGTACTGTGATGTTTAAAGTTGCCTGTAATAGCTCAAGTCTCATCCCATCCTACGAGTATAACGTAGTAATTACTCGGATGTTAGTTGTTAATCAATTGTTAATAATCAACAGGTACCTATCAACTTAATGAGCTGGAAACCCCATGTACTGGATTTAAAAAATCATGTACATTATATAAAATAAAATAAATAAATAATTTAGATCATGTTGACGAAGCTTTTCGGTGTCACGAAAGGGGCTGGACGTACAATACTCCGGGTGGTCTCAAAAAATTCGAGATAAATTTAAAAACGGTAAAAAAACCATGCTCTTCTATTGAAAGTTGTTGAGCTACGGAGTTCTGAAAATTTCAATCCCTATTTTTCACCCCTTAGAGATGACTGACAGTAACGCCGAGCTTCGCGGACCAACTAGACCCCAAACGGGACCTACAAACCGAATTCCATTAATTATGGTTCAGGGTAACTAAGGAAAGTGCGAAGTACGGTGGACGGCTTACGGAAGCAATTTATTACCCCGTTTTCGGATTCTCCGTACCTTAAAACGGAAACCAACAAAATTTGAAAGGGGAGATTTTTTTTTTTTTTTCGTGCTCCATTCCAGAGGTTTATTACTGAAAATAATGAACGAAAAGTTCACGATCAGTAGTCCAGTAAGTTTAGCAAACGAAAACCTGATCACAAGAGACACAGAGATTTGACGAAAAACAAGTCAAAAGGCTCAGGGATACCCTGATGGTGTCGGGGTTGAGTTATACGAGATAACGAGGGGTGGCGCTCCTAACAAAACGGCATAACTCGTTACTCTACAGCCCCATTGGAGACAGTGGCAACTATCGGAAACTAGAGACGGACGTGGAAGTTCCCTTGTAGCAAGTACTTCCACTGAATCCTTGGAGAATGGAAAACTATGCAAGGAGAGGAATACTACGAGTACAATTCCAGAAGTCCTTGAGTGAGTGGCCAACGGTCAGAGCAAGCCAATTTAGTATTTTTTCCTTATAATCGGATCCTCAGTCCTGTGCGAGCAGCGAATAATAATTTCGTGATTTCGCCTGAGGGCACAAGTGGGCAATAATCTGACTCATAAACCCACCGCTGCGTGAATAAGTAGAAATGAGAGAGGAAACGGTGGAAGAGAACTAAAAAAAGCTTGGGGCGTCCATTGTGGAGGAGGGAAAAATTCCCGGAGACTGGAAGAAAAAAGGAAAAGTTCAATATTTAACAGACTTATCAAGGACCTTAACGAGAGGTGACGAATGTAATGAGGAGCGTCCCCAACCCACGGGTCTGAAATTGACTGAGATTACCCTTGAATCGCTTTCCGAGCTGTCAACTGATGAGGAAATTCGATATAGTCGGAAGAAATCTACCATCGTCTCTTTTCAAATACAGTGAAACCTCAGTAAGTGGATATTCGCCTCTATGAGTCGAACTCCCTAGCTTCATCACCTCTATAAGTCAAACTCCCTAGTGTCATCACCACTATGAGTCGAACCCCCAAGCGTCATCACCTCTATGAGCCGAAATCCCTTGTGTCATCACCTCTATGAGTTGAACTCCCTAGTGTCATCACCTCTATGAGTCGAACTCCCTAGTGTCACCACCTCTACGAGTCGAACTCCCTAGCATCATCACCTCTACGAGTCGAACCCCCAAGCGTCATCACCTCTATGAGTCGAACTCCCTAGCGCCATCACCTCTACGAGTCGAACTCCCTAGCTTCATGACCTCAACTAGCCGAACTCCCTAGCGTCATCACCTCTATGAGTCGAATTCCCCAGTGTCATGACCTCTATGAGTCAAACTCCCTAGCGTCATGACCTCTATGAGTCGAATTCCCTAGCGTCATCACCTCTATGAGTCTAATTCCCTAGCGTCATGACCTCTAAGAGTCGAATTCCCTAGCGTCATCACCTCTATGAGTCGAATTTCCTAGCGACATCACCTCTATGAGTCGAATTCCCTAGCGTCATCACCTCTATGAGTCTAATTCCCTAGCGTCATGACCTCTAAGAGTCGAATTCCCTAGCGTCATCACCTCTATGAGTCGAATTCCCTAGCGTCATCACCTCTATGAGTCTAATTCCCTAGCGCCATCACTTCTGTGAGTCGAATTCCCAAGCGTCATCACCTCTATGAGTCGAACAATTTTGATCGAGTGTCGCACGTGTCCAATTAATGTTCGCTTGTGTTGTTTGACTGCAATGATGAGATGAGAAGAAAGGCAAATGAGATCAGTTGTTCGTCTGTGTTCTTTCCAACAACAATAAAACTTTCATAGGACCCTGCATTCATCAACGATGATTGGCAACTCGTTTCATCCATGTGTTTCGGAAAACGTGGACTTCGTGGAGGTAGACTGTGATCTACTCATACGTGAACCCACTTCTGAGGAGAGATTTCTGGCAAAAGTCTTGAATAAAGAAGAAGCTGACGACGTACGTGACGACGACGATGACGAAGAAATGCCCTCCAAAGAACCACAAGCAGCTCGGGAGGCCGCAAATGATGTGAACACAGTTTGTGCCTTTTTGGAAACTTGCGAGGACTTCGACCAACAGACGTTCACACCTGACTAAATTGTCCATACTGTTCCAGACGAAAGGAACCAAGATACATAAGACGGTTGTAGATCATTTCAAAGATGTTTGAGGATATGTGACATGTTAATACGTAAATTAAATACACAGCATTTAGAAATATGAAATTGATTTTGCACCTTTAATCGACTAAAAGCTATAACATTTGAGAGCTAGATAAGTCGAACATTAAACTCAATAACTCGATATTCAATGAGTCGAATTGTAGATATGTCGAACAAACTGTAGTGGTCGCTATAGCAGATTGACTTATCGGGGTCTGACTGAAGACGAAAAGTGCGAGTGAATGAGTATTTCACTCGACATATTTATCCCAAGGTCTACCGATTAAATTTGTTGCTATATCAACAGCGATTTACCGTTTGAGTACATCAACGATTGACAATTTTTCGATTCCCTCCCGTTTCAGAGCATTGTGAATCCATACTTGGATTTTAACAAAAATAAATACATTTATATAGGTACTTAACATAATTAGGAAACACAATCAGTGTAACAGTACTGCCCGCTAAAACTTGAGGGATCGATTTTACAACTAGTTTGCTACAAAAAGTTCATCAAGGACTTTTTCGAAGAACGCTTCGTTTTAGAGATATTTTGATTTAAAAATGTTTTCGTGTTCTCGACATTCTATCACAAAAATGGCCATAACGCCCTTAATTTACAGTGCGAAACTGAAACTGATTGTACCGTCAGAAACAGCGTTAACGTTTCTATAAGAATACGTCCCTACCATACATTTTGGAGCCATTCAGCGGGCGAACAGGTGGACTGAAGAGAAAAGTTTCTCCAACTGTCAAAAATCACTATTTTACCAAACGGCTCTACGTCTCGAAAGTAGCGAGCGCCTAAACGTGCACGTGTCGGGAAAAACTGTCTCAAAAGCTCAGCTTTCCAACGGTGTGGTTATTTTTCATTTTACTACACTAATTAGGGGAGAAAATTGCGTGTGAATACAGGAAAACGTGTGTTTTTCGAGGAACTGGAAGAGTTAGGTACCGTTTTCTACTTCATTTTCACGCCGTATCAAATGGCGACTTCGCCGAACCTCCCCGACAACAAATGAAATGGGTTGAAAATCGTCAAACATTTTCCTGCTTTCAAGTTTCCAACGTCGACCTAAACGGAAACCATGGCTTTTTTCTTTTTTTTTCCTACATGGTCGATTCCGAAAGTTCATTATATTGAAAATAATACAGGTACCTAGGTACCAAAACTTGCTAAAAACGGTCAGAAATTGATGTCACCATAAATTGTACCAACAGAACGGATGAAAAATGTAACCATAATGTATGCAATGGCATACAAAAAGTTTAATTTGAAGATGACGAATTTAAAAAAAATAAAATTGGTCATATTATTTGAGTTTTTGCGAGTTAAAAAATCCAAAATTCCGTAAAAACGGCTGGAATTATAATTACATTATACTTAATTTACGAATGTGGAATAAAATGGGAAATGAGGCAGAAAGAGACTATCTGAACAATAAGGGAGCAGGCAGTTGATAAAATGTTGCAAATGTAGCCAAAACGGTTGCAAAATCACTAACGAATGTATGAGTTCAAATATGAGCAAATTTGAGAAAAATAAGTGGGTCAAACTTGTTTTTCGCTTCAAAAATCGCTTAAAATCGGGTGGAATCGCCAAAAAATGGTTCAAAAAGAAGTCATAAAGAGTGGTAAAGACTGGTGACAAATTTTAATATAAATGACAAGCGGAATTATAAGTTTTAATGATGGTCCATTTTGGTTTGAACAGTAAGTGGTTCAAATTTAAGTTGCTGTGGTTCAAATAAAAGGGGGAACATTTCAAAAGTGTTTAAGGAGTGATGCAAAAAATTTGCTATTAAATAACCAAAATGTATTTAGGATAGTACTCCGAAAGGTCGTGCATATCGTCCCCTTTATGCCAAAACCATGAATGTGCTAAAAATCGAATTTTGAGTTTGGCATCACCTAGGATAGGTACCTACTGACCGCCTCTACTTATTAAAAATCTCTTGAAAAATGGTTAAAATGAACATTTTAAGGCTTAACTGCGTGGAACTCGATCCATGAATGTGATTACTACGTTTCCTTGGTATGCCAAAACCATGAATGTGGTGCTACTTGCACATTCATCATTTTGGCATAATTTACTAGTGAACTATCCGTTTCCATAACAATGAATGTGTCACATTCATCATTTTAGCATGAAGCCAATTTATCGAAACCGCCCTTTCTTTGCGTCAATTTTTAATAGGTCGTCTATTTTTTCGGCCTCTCCAACCAAGTCGTCTGTGTTTTGTTTTTCCAGCTGCCCTTTGAAATGAGGCACCCATTTGATGGTTTCCGTTTCAAGGTATGTAGACTAGAATCCGAAAATGCAATAAAAACATTTCTGTCTGTCCGCCGTACGCCGTACTTCGCACTTTCCTTACCATGAACCAAAATTGGTGAAATTTGGTTTGTAGTCCCATTTGGGGTCTAGTTGGTTCGCGAGGCTCGGCGTTACTGTCAGTCATCTAAGAGGTGAAAAAGTTGAGTGAGCCCTTATTTCTCGGGTGTGATTTATCGGCCCGGCAAAATAGAGGTTACTCCCTACATAAAAGGCGGGCATAACAGCTTTTAATTCAAACACACGTCCAAAAAATACTTCGCACATCAAAAAACGCTGCAAAGTCCTTGTCACATGGGTTTATTATTCTATTGGACATACCTACAGAAAGGTTGGCTGTTCATTAATTGTTTCTTTCATGCGTAATAATCGAAATAGCTACTTCTGATGGTTTCCATCAATTTTGGCCCCCAAAACACAAATTAGGTAGGTACGATCTTTTTTTTTTTTTTTAACTATCTCTGATCATTGGTAGTGCCATTTAATCGTCCTGAACCACGTCTTGACACTTTTTCCAGTGTTATTATACAAACTGATGGTGATTTCAGACGATTTCCCAGGTTTTTCACTCATAAAAAATCAATTCTGGGAGCTGAACATTTGGTAGAACTCAATTTTCCACTCTTTGGTCAAAATCGACTTCATATTCGGTCTTCTCGTCCCCAAAAACATAGAAAACGATATCTCAGAAGCTCATGTTACCAATATGTTGCTAAAACGTGAAAAGTACCTATTTTTACACACATTTTCACTCATAACACCCCTGGGTATATTCCGATCGGGCTGAAAAGTTTCGGGACACAACTAGGGCCCAAATGGAGCATGTGTGCGAAAGAACGATTTTTTTAGACCGAAAATGAAGCCTGTACACGTGATACGGCGGACGGCGGACGGCGTACGGCGGACGGACATTGCATTTTTGGAATCTATGCACCTTGAAACGTAAAAGAAAATAGTTTGAGGGGGTGTTATAAAAATTTTTTGCTGAGCGAATACATAGGTGTATTATTCACAGAATAATAAACCAAAAGGGAATCGCACGGCTAATTTGGGAGTCGCACGGCTAATTTGGGAGACGCCCGTCTAATAAGGTGATTCAACGTTCAAATTTGTTATTGCCCTTCCAGAAATTGATTATAACGGCAGAAGAAGGATTCTCACTTGAAATAGCTGTGCAAAACCCCTTTTTTGCTGTGCCAACCCCCTTTCTGATGTGTGATTGAATAATACGCTGGTATTGATCACCTATTTAGCCGTGATTGGAGTCAATATTGACGTTTACTTTATGCTGGGAGTTTTACTTTTTCTGAAGTGAAGATAATCTTTTTAGATGGAGATTCGCAGAAGGGAAAATACCTTTTTTTTGCCGTGCAGTTAAATATATCCCTTATTTCTCTCCTCCTCATCCTATGAAGCTGAAATTTGGCAGGGAGCCTCCTTAGGGCTGCGGGGGGTGGGGCATTTTTTTTTTTCATTTCTGGGCATTTTAGCGTTTGATGAAAAGTCGTTCAATTCGAGTCGTACTGCCAAGATGCCCGACCGTAGGTATCTAACGGATTTCTGGCGCGAAAAACAAACCTGCTGTTTCTTGCATGCTGCAGCAAAGCTAATAACATGTCTCCTGCAGAGACTCGTAGTGAGCATTTTATATGCTTCGTGGATCATTATAGAGTTTCCCCATACACGATTTGAAATAAGCAAAGCAAGGACCCAAAGGAATTTATATGCTCCACGAAGCATATAAAATGTCACTACAAATGTCTACAGGAGACATGTTAGCTTTGCTACAGCATGCAAGAATTTTGCTTACCACTCACTGAATATTGTGATAATAACATAGTTTTCATGATGAAATTTGATCTGCCAAAACCATGAAAGTGAAATATTCATCTTAGGTAAATCTGGTATGCCAAAACCACGAATGTGCTATAAAGTAAAGAGGAGAGGGGCTATGGTCGTGAAATTATTTTTTGGTCAATTACTAGCAGATCTATGACCAGAAAGTGGAAGAACGGACGGACGGTTCTACGCGTTCTGTAGAATTCAAACAAAATTTAAAATCCGTTTTTAAAAAATTATTCTCGAAACTACTAAATTGCACATTCATGGTTTTGGCATAAAGGGGACGATATGGTCATGCTGCGTGGTTGGAAATTTTCTCCATTTTGAATACAATGGGTTAGTCCCTACTTTTCTATTTCCCCCTAAGGAAATGAGAAACCCTTCCGGGGGGGGGGGGGGGGGGATGTTGCAATGAGAGTGTCCTCAGGCGTTGTGGTTCACATATTGCACACCACAGCTTCCTGCATAAGAAGCAATTTACGGCTTTGAGAAAGCGGCAGGGACAGGAAGTGGGCGGTGTGGGCGGGTGGGACGTAAAACGGTGTCGTTTGTGTGTGTAAATGTGTGGGGGGGGGGGGGGGGTGGAGGTGGGCTGAGTGGCGCCGCGAAGAGGGGTCCCAGGGGCGTCGGGGTTGACCACGTTAATGGTCGGTGTTGTGGCGGGGGGGGGGGGGGGGGTAGTGGAGGTGCGTCGTATTAGTTAAGGTCGACTGTGACCCTAATTATGAGGACCGTAAATAACAAGTTTACCACCTGATAACTCGGAACACGTTCTCTCAATTCCCCCCTCCCCGCTACACACGTAACCGCCGAGACCCTTCTGCCCCGAACCATTCACAAACCGGTTTAACCGGGGACCGAACTTTGGTTTATTGAGTCCCTCGAAACACAGTCAAAGCCCCAACATTCAGATCCGAGTGTTTGGTCTTAGTAATGGAAACGTACAAACACAGTTCAGTGGCTGATGTTAACCCGGAAAGAAAAGTTGACTGTGAGGATAATTTAACCTTTGATCAATCAGGATTCCTACCTTTGCCTTTCATTCGAAAATAACGCGCCATTGCAATGGGTCCAAAATTTATAGCGCATCGATTTTTGCCATGGTTATGACCGGGGACGGTCAAAATTTGCATCACGCGATCCCACCCCTAACCACCGACAACCCTGTTGTGATTAGCGAATTTTTATTTTCAAAGCAAATGATGAAACTTGGTTCGTTCCAAAATGCCGTTTTATTCGTTCATAATGACTGGTTCGTTACCCAGCCATGATCGCAATGTGCAGTGGTCCAAATTTAAAAATTTTTTGTTGAAACAAATTTGAAAAATAAATTAACAAAATCAGCAACAAAGGCATGTGGGGGTGTTGTCAAACATGTTTTTCGGGGCGCACAATCGATTGCAACTAGTCCCAGTTCGATTAGGCGCACCCATCGTACCGAATTTACGAAATTTGTAGTCCGAAATCCTAAATTCCCCCTAACCCTCGTCCACAACAACTGGTTGATTCAACTCTGTTTACCGAGCTTGAAATGTCTTTCCACCCTTCACTGTTACAGGGGGGGGGGGGGGGGTTTACCTGTGGGTTACCAGGGGGTCCCCTACAGGTTGGTTACCAGGGAGACCCCAACAGATGGGTTCTCACGTGACGGGGGGGGGGGGGGGGGCTGCAGATGCGTTGCCAGGGAGGCCACCTACAGGTTGGTTCCCAGGGGGAACCCAACAGATGGGTTACCATGGGGGTCCCTACAGGTGGGTTAACAGGAAGGCCACCTCTACAGGTGGGTTACCAGGGGGGCCCTACAGACAGGTAGGTTACCAGGAGGCCCCCTACAGGTCGGTCACCAGGAGGCCCGACAGATGGGTTACCACGTGGGTTACCAGGACCCCCCACAGGCAGGTGACCAGTGGGGGGGGGGGGGAGGGCTACAAAGAGCTAGTTACTAGGGGGTTCCCTACAGGTCGATTACCAGGAGGGCCCTCTATAGGTGGGTTACCAGGAGAGGGCCCTCCCAACAGGAAGGTTACCAGGGGGTCCCAACAGGTGGGTTACCAGGAGGGCCCCGACAGATGGGTTACAGGGGGGGGGGGCTACAGATGAGTTACCAGGGGCGCCCAACCAGGGGGGCCCCAGGGCCACCAGCCCTACCCTACTCGATGCCAAGGTCAGAAACCATCTGGAATGATACATAAACGTACATATTATGAAGATTGTAGAAACCTAAGGATGGATTCTCGAGGCTCTGAAAGGTGAAAGAATTGAAAAGATTTTCCAACTCATATTCATAATCTAAACACTTCAAACCAATCGCGATTCAATGAAGGAGTTGAATCGTGTTTGTAGCGTGATCATCTCACGTTTTCAAAACATTTCTATTCCCGACGAACCCCGTGACCAACGTTCGCAGAAGCAACATGGATAGGGATTTTGTCCGACGTTGGATAAGCCACGTGATGCAAACCAGCACTGGCGATGGACAGAGAGAGGCTGGCCAGAGCCCACTCCGGCCGAGGGGGTTCGGCCATCAGCGGCTATCTTACAGAAGTCAGGAGTCTTCGAGATAGATTGGTAGCTGAGTGGTAACGACCCTTCCTGCGAGACGTTAGATCATTGGATCGAGGCTGCTTAGGGAGAATGTTTTTTACACTTTCGAAAGATCAATTTTTGTTGCGTTACGGCTTCGAAACCATAATTTTCTTGACAGACTATTGATTTGAACAGCTTCTATAATTATTATTTTAACAAACGATTGATGGAGTAGTACTACGTTCTTTACTTTCTAGGTACCTACCTGCCTAAACCAAGCTGTTTAGCCCCAGGTTTTCGCTGCACAATTAATAATCGTTGCCAGATAGGTGACCGAAATTTAGGGGCCATAACCTTAGCGACGACTAAATTTGCAAGAAAATGGTATATTTAAAAATTTGCTCACACACAAATTTGGGAGGGCAACGAAATGAAAATAATGTTAACATAAGCAAAAAATATATATTTTATTCATTTACGAGATTCCAATTCACAGCTTCTGACTATTCCCATAATTATCACAAAATATATAGTTATTTTCCTTGGAGAAATCAACGATAATGACAAAATTATACACTAGTCTCAGAGTATTACCCACCCTCTTGAAAATTTTATTCTAGAGAAAGCTTATCAAATCGCAATAGGTACTTAGTACAATTTAGAATCTTTTAGGTTATAACTAGGTACATAGATTAGTGTTATAATACTGAACGAGAAAAAAAAATTCGAGAGGAAAATTGCCCGAGGCAACGACTTCATTTTTCACGAAAATACCACATGTAATCAACCTTTTAATGTATCATTAAATGAATTTTATTCATTTACGAGATTACAATTCTTTTTCAAAGCTGGTTAATGGGAGTTAGAAGGACGATTGAGATCCAGGTGTTTTTGAAACCATTGAGAAACGCAAGCTTACAACTGCCCTCAGTTGTTTCTGATGAGAAAACTTATCTTAATTCTGGTACACCTGAAGATGTAGTCTGTGGGCAGTTGAAAGCTTGTGTTTCTCAATGGTTTCAAAAACACCTGGATCTCAATCGTCCTTCAAACTCCCATTAACCAGCGTTGTATTAATCAATGAGTAGGTACCTACTGATATTAAAGTGATAAGGATACGCGCCGACTGCGGAGGGCGGGAACGATGGATGGATAAATAGATGGATCCGAACTTCCACGCCGAACCCCCTCGGCCGGAGTGGGCTCTGGCCAGACTCTCCTATTGAGTTCTTGGAGCAGGACAGCAGAAAATCTGGAGGCCTACGTTTAAGTTTTGTTTTAAGGAGCAATTTGAAGTTCTGTCTGTTGTTGATCCTTTTGGTTTAATATTCTGTGAATAATACACCTATGTATTCGCTCAGCAAAAAATGTTTATAACACCCCCTCAAAATTTTTTCTTTTCCGTTTCAAGGTGCGTAGATTCCAAAAATTCAATGTCCGTCCGCCGTCCGCCGTACGCCGTCCGCCGTATCACGTGTACAGGCTTCATTTTCGGTCTAAAAAAGTCGTTCTTTCGCACACATGCTCCATTTGGGTCCTAGTTGTGTCCCGAAACTTTTCAGCCCGATCGGAATATACCCAGGGGTGTTATGAGTGAAAATGTGTATAAAAATAGGTGCTTTTGAGGTATCGTTTTCCATGTTTTCGGGGACGAGAAGATCGAATATGAAGTCAATTTTGACCAAGGAGTGGAAAATTGAGGTTGTACCAGATGTTCAGCTCCCAAAATTGATTTTTTATGAGTCAAAAACCTGCGAGATCGTCTGAAATCACCATCAATTTGTATAATAACACTGGACGTAGTATCAACACGTGGATCAAGACGATTAAATGGTACTATCAATGATCAAAGATAATTTGAAAAAAAAAAAAAACGAGCGTACCTACCTAATTCAAGTTTTGGGGGCCAAAATTGGTGGAAACCACAGAAATAGCTATTTCGATTATTACGCATGAAAGAGACAATAAATGAACGGCCAACATTTCTGTAGGTAAGTCCAGTAGAATAATAAACCCATGTGACAAGGACTTTGCAGCGTTTTTTTCCTGTCGCTGGGCTGTAAATCTCCGCCAGAACCAACAAAAGTCAGCCGCCACACCTGGATCTCTCCTTGTCTGGACGTAACTTGGAAAAGGTATGTCACAGAACTCGACTGGTTCCTTGTCTTACTCACTTGACGAATTTTCCGATTTATAAGGAGGTCATGCACCTCGAGTCCCAGGTGAGCAACATCAAATAGGCTGTTCCTAATGTTCGCAGGCTGATTTGCGGATTTCCTCTCGATCTACTTGTCTTCTGACCGTGACGCCTGCAGTGCTCATATTACTGGCGAACGATAAATTGTTGCAGCATTTAACTGTTTTTTTATCTAGTCAGTCCGTGCTTCTGCCTGATATTAATTTATAAATTCCATCTACATAGTTAAGTACCAGCCTAGTCAATTGATTCCTGCGCAACTGAGTCTGTGATATTAATATTTTTATATTTCGCGTTGTAATTTGCAGTGGTACCACTTAGCAAGAAAATAAAGGCCTGTAGGAGTTAAGATTAATGAGCTGGTCGTGATGATGTGCGATTGTGGGAAGGAATTGCAATAAGATCGCTGATACATTATAATAAACTATTTATTGTTCTACAGTACTCGAATTTGGTGAGTCAATTGTTCAATCAATTTTGTATAGTCATAAGGGAGTAGATCAGAGATAGAACGGAATTTTAGATTCGGGAATAAATTGATATTGCATGAAGTTTGATTTTGCCTATCCATTGTTACTGGAGACCTAACTGCCTGGCGCCCAAATTTATACTTTACCTTGAAGGCAACTCTGGGTACTTCCCAGGTTAGGCGAGGTGATCTGCGACCCTATCATTGTCTCAGCCGGTGGAGGGGGAAGTGACACTAAGTGCTTTGGGAAAGCGCAGTAGGCCGTTCAGAATCGATGGCACTTGAGGAGTAAACGACGCTTCACTTATCCCCGGTTAAGCTATGCAATTCCCAGCTGCACTCGAGCGTCGCAGCTGACTCAGCTCCAGCAACGCCGATCTTCAGGTTTCCCTCATTGGGACGTGCAAGATGCGTTCAACTCCAAAAGTTAGCTCCCACCAGTTCACTCACTTCTGGGATTCGTTCTTACGGACACGTTCACCCGTTCAACGTAAAACGAAAAGAAATTTGGTTTGCAGTTCCCATTCGGGGTCTAGTTGGTCCGCAAAGGTCGGCGTTACTGTCATCTCTATGGGGTGAAGAGGAAGAATAGGGATTAGAATTTCCAGGACGCAGTTATTTCGAGTTTTTTTACGACATTTTGGTTTATTATTTTCAATAATGAACCATTGGAATCGAGCATGAAAAAAAAAAATTCTTACCCCCCCTCAAAATTTGATGGTTTACGTTTCAAGGTATGTAGAATCCAAAACTGCAATAAAAATATTTCTGTCTGTCCGCCGTACGCCGTAACGCCGTACGGGCCACTTTTCTTAGTTACCATGAAAGAAAATTGATGAAATTCGGGTTATAGGTTCCGTTCGCTGTCTAGTTGGTCCTCGAAGCTCGACGTTACTGTGAGTCATCTCTAAGGGGTTCAAAATAGGGGTTGAAATTTTCAAAACGCCTATACCATTTTTTTACGTGAATATTTTTACGGTTTTAAATAGTTCTTGAACATGCGAGTTTTTTAAGACCATCCGGAGCGTCGTACGTCCAGCCGTTCGTTCACAGTAAGGCCCCGAAGTTTGCACCGACAGGCATTTTCGACTCCAGTGTGAATGAAATTGTATACAATTCAAACCAAATCTCGTAACCAGAGACGCGCCCACAATAGGAATTTGTGAATACGGCCAATCATTGGTAGGGATCACCTGATTATATTGGCGGAGTATGAAGTCGAGTTGGTTGTTCTGTGATATTATTTCGCTTGAAAAATGATGGCTCTTTTGGAGTTTGTTGGTAGGTAGTGAAACTTGAACAAACGTTGAAGTATTATTGATGGGTAAATTATTACTACGGTAAATCATTACTCAACGGTAAATTATTACACAACGGTTCATTATACCATCTACGTTTTTCACTCCTCATCAACAATTTCTTTTCAGAACTTCATTATGTGTGTTTCTTTTTGTTAGGTACTGTTTGTCATCGGCAGAATTATTTTAGCAACATTTAACTCGTGATTTAGGTAGGTACCTAGTAACGAGTACGGGGTTAGGTACTAACCTACGGAGGGTCTGCGATCTACATAATATGTATATAATAGAATAGTACATATCATATTATATAGAAGGGTTATCTATACATAGAGCTGTGATCTGTAACAGAAGGGTATTCTATACAAAATAATAAACCGTTGTGCAGGGATTTGCAGCGTTTTTAATTGATTTCGAACGTGAGAAATTTGTTGAGACCACCAGGTGCACTGTACGTCCAGCCGTTCGTTTGCACCGAAAAGCATCGTCAACATGATCGTCAACAAAACTGTATAAATCCGGCCCTGATAAATCATTGCGAGGGATCACGTGATTATAATCACGGTTGGCTGTATTAAGTCAAGTTGGTTGTTCCCTGATATTATTTCATTTGAAGAATGATGGCTCTTTTGGATTTTGTTGATAGCTAGTTTTGTAACTTGAACAATGCTATGCTTCATGAATAACAACAAATAATATTAATGAATGAACTGACTCCTGCGCATTTTTATGAAACTGTAATTTCGGGCCAGCTCCAGTACTCGATTTAGGGATTTCCTGGGGAGAGCTCGAGGTTAGGTATCGACCACTACTGAAAACAGTGATCTACGCAGAAGGGGCATCTATACAGGTATATAATAAGGCGTTGCGTAATAATTTGCGGCGTTTTAAAAACAAGTCAACATTATGTCATCTTAGTTTAATAGCAGTTCGTGTGTGACTTGACAAGTGTGTTGACTCTGAAAATCCAATCGCCCTTTTAGAAATTTAGAAAATATTCATTAAAAACCACAGTCATGCAGCATGGCTATAAGAGCGAATTTTCGAAGAAATAACTGATTTTATGTAAAACTGTTTTATCTCAAGAAATAACCACGTTCCTTCATCTTCAAAGTGCTCCAGTTTGAGAACGGAATGAGATATCGCAATTCTGATTTCACCATCGTGTTCAGCGTAGAAAAACCTTTAAAATGAGGTGTCACTTGTCAGACTGTTTCATTTTGGGAATTTATGGGTAATTCTTCCCCCCTAAAACTCCCCAAAACTCCCCCTCAGAGTGACCCGATTCTGCCCATCTTCGAACTTAGCCTGTCGATTGCCAAGACAGATTTTTCGTGCAAATTTGAACTTTTTATCTCAATTCTGTCGAGAGTTATCGTCTGGAATGACACATACATATATAAATATATAAATATATATATAAATATATATATACATATATATATATATATATATAAATATATATATATATATATACATATAATTTTTGGTGTCTTTCGGCAGTGAATTCAGGATGGTCTGAAACGGATTTTGGTATAAAAATCTTTCGGAAATTCGAGTTTTAAAAATTTTGGACCGAGAACAATAGCTTCCTTTTCTTCGAAAATTCGCTAAAAAAGTAGCAGATTGGGACTGGTGAGGTTTGAGGGACCTGTAGGTATTGTATGGGTTGCTCAAATCAATATAATATTAACATCTTCTCGGTGGATCGCTGGCATTTTACAATGGTAGTGGTTTTCATAGCAGGTAGACTACCAGTTCACCCTTTTTTAGGCGAAATGGGTACCTATTCATTCAGTTGCTGGAAAGCCGACACAATTCATCGATATCTATAAACACAAAATGAATGTTTCTTCGGTTTTCCACTTTACCATTCATCCGATCGCGATGAAACTTGGTTGAGTTGCGCCCACGAAGCTTTTTGAATAAATTAGTAGAAATATTTTACTATCTGACCCGTGAGTCTTTTACACGTATAGTACGTGGCTCACGCGTAGGAAAACCTCCTATTGTACGCAACAGACAAGGAAAAAAAATGGTATCCATAAGCACTTCAATGAACAAAACGCTGCGAATTATTACACAACGGTTTATTATTTACATGTACAGATGTCCTTTCTGCGTAGATCACTGTTTTCTGTAGCCGTTACCACAGCGAGAAAGCAAATGGTTTCGTTTGGTGAGTTCTGGAGGACACCGATGCAAACTGACTTTGGAATAAATCGCGGGGGGGGGGGGGGGATCTCCCTCTTTTTTTTTTTTAAATCTATATCAATCCCCCTGCACCTTTTTTGATCTATACCTCTGCGCAAACCTGACTATAAAACGTACCAGTTTGCTGACGATACAGCAGTCCTGATCAAGGGAAGCTCTTGGGAAGATTATATCGGGGTTCACAAACTGCTCCTGATCTGATTGAGGACTGGTTTGCCGCGAGTCGTTTGACGTTGAATGAGCGTAAAACGAAATACATGGCATTCGGTAGCAAAGCCACCCTTCCAACTCAACCTGGCCCTGGTAGCTCATAAATGTACGTCGATCGAAAGAGTACCACAGTATCGTTAGCTGGGTATTGTGATTGACGACTATTTGAATTGCAAGGGGCAAACAGACGCACTGCATGCGAAAATGCGTAAATTTGTTTATATTTTCTATCATATTCGTGACACATTAAATACTGGTAGGCTACTTCTGCTGTATATCACACTGGTTCAGCCTGTTCTGCAATATGGCATTTCAATAAGAGATGGCACTATCCGACAAACTTGAAATAAATTAATGTCAGACAGCGATCGATCATCAAGGTAATAGGTACTGAACAAGCCTCGGCTGTACTCAACTAGCAGAATATAATATATCAGGAAATGAAAGTATTTACACCACGCCAGCTCTTCATCAAATCCCTACTCTTACTTTTCCATAGCGACCCATTAATGGTCAATGACGTTGTGGTTCATAATTACCTAACGCGACTCCGGTTAGAGGGCAATTACGTGATTCCGAAGCCTTCTCTTACTCTCTTCACGAGAGACTCTCTTCTCTATATCTTATGTATTATTGCTACGAAACGTGAGTGTAGAGCCAAAAACTCCCAGCATGTTCGCAAGGACAACTTATAAGAAAAATATTTTTGCCTGGTTCATTAAACCCAGTAGTGTGTGAGGACACAATGACGAGTAACTATGTGTAATACAATCGAATTCGCTTAATGTAGGCACGTCGGGACCAGACCCACTTGCCCACATCAAGCGGTTGCCCCTTAAACCGAAACGGGAAGACAGTCTTTAAAAAAAATCGGAAAACATAAAATAGCGTAATGCATTTCGCCAAGTCAACATGAGTTATTCAATTATAAATAATTCGGGTCAGGAAAACCTGAAAAACATTACTTATTGAATGTAGTGGTTCCCCTCAAATCTCTACAGTAACCACTCCTATGTATAATGTAGGAAGATTTAACCAAATAAACGAAGGGAACGATAAGCCGGGTGACGCTAAGGGAGAAGGGTCCTTCCCATCAACCGCCATCGCCCTCAACGGTCATAACGGCCGATTGTGGACGGGGGACGGGTGAAAAGGGGCCTCTATAAGCAGACGTCCTAGCCCAGCACGTCATTCGACCGATCAACCCTCGACATGCGACTTTTCCCTCACCCTCTCTCTTCTACCTTTCCTTGCACTCGCTGTGGTGAAATCCGCGGGGTACTCTCCTTCTCCTTTGGCCCCTGCTGTGGCGAAAACCGCGAAGTGCTAGCCTCCACCTTCCAGGCGTCTGCTGTGGTGAAAACCGCGGGGATTCAGCAAAAGACTCCTGCAGAGCACATCCTTCCTCATCCTTTCTCATCCAACCTCTCACCTCACCATAACCTATCCAAATCCAGCTCACCCGCCATGTCGTAAGCCGACCACACCCACTCATAACAATGAAGTAAGAGGTGATGACGCACTGTCTTGACTTATCAACGCGCGTTTGACTGACGAAGTCAACGCAAGATTCGAGCTGATCAGATGGACTACTTTCATTACCTACCCAATTGCATGAAAAACTTCCACAATGTTTCGTTACATTTTTGTGCTTCTCTCACTGTTACTGGTGGATCAGTAGCCTGATCGGTGTCCTCTTCTTCCTCAGTTGGGTCAAATTACAGAGGAAACAATCATATTGGATCTCCGAACTGCACACATAAACCGACCTACTGCCACCATTACCCGCGGTTTTCAACATTTGTCCATGTCGTGAGTCCCTCCCGGGAACACTCCTATCATATTAAGTTCTCACCAATATTCAAACGCCAAACTAAAAGCTCCGTAAATAAAGACATGAGTGGGGACAGGCGACAGAACCCAGGGTTACTCAACCTGGGGCCCCACTACCAGCTCCCAGCAAGGAGCTGGAGGGAGAGGCCCCCAAGTACTATATAACCCCGGATCCTGGCGCTCAAGCTTCATTCGACACTTCCTCTAACCAGCTCTCTCTTCTCTCTCTTACCTTACCTCCCAGATGATCGGTTGACTACAGCCGCCTGGGAATTTCACCTCCTCTCTCCTCCTCCTTGTCTAGATGATCGGTTGAATACAGCCGCCTAGACAAGGGACCTCTCCTCTCCTTTCCTTTACCTAGATGAACGGTTGACTACAGCCGCCTAGGTAAAATTCCCTCATCCACCTCTCTCTCCTCCAAAGTCGTAGATGTTCGGTTGACTACAGCCGCCTGCGACTTTTCCTCACCTTCCTTCCACACCACCTCTCTCTCCTCCAAAAGTCGTAGATGTTCGGTTGACTACAGCCGCCTGCGACTTTTCCTCCTTTTCTCTCCTTTACCTAAATTCACTCACTCACCTTCCTTCCACGCCACCGTGATGAGAATTTTAAATTCATCACAGTGGTGAACCCGACGTTCACTCAACCTTCTTCCTTCCCACCTTCCCACCTAATGTGTCGCCCCAGTCAAGTAGTTCGGTGTCCCCAATTTTAAAACTCACATTTAAAAATTTAAAATTCAAACAGTCTGATAATTTTCGCAATTTTGGCCCACCCTCAACCGCACGGAGACCACACAGCCCTCACATCTCCGCCCAACCACACACACTTCCGCTTCCCTTAACTGCGAATTTCAAATTCAACAAATTTGAATTTTGAGTTACAGCTATGGACCCGAACTCACCATCGCCCCCGCTCCTGCGACCAGCCACGCTGCAGCCGCCCGCCGCTGCGACAACTGACGCAACGGCCGCAACCAACAACATCCTCCGTCGTCAGGCGCGCTGCTACCGGCAGCTTCTCTACGCCGCCAACGGTACCACCATCCCCTCGTACGGGACGTACCGCTCCTCAGTTCATATGAGCGGGCTCGCGTACGAGTGGGAGTTTACCGTGGCGGACGTGGAGAAGGCGATCCTGGGGGCCGATTTTCTTGCCTATTTCGGTCTCCAGGTCGACGTCCGGAACGCGCGCCTGATCGACCCCGCCACCAAAACACCCATACCCGGATTCATACACGCCATTCCCCAACCCTCCAAAAAAAATGATAACCGCCCCATCACCTGGACCCCCCAACTCTCCTCCGCCTTCAAAATTTGCAAACAGGACCTAGTAGACGCCGCTCTATTAGCCCACCCCGACCCTCACGCTCCCCTTTCCATCACTACCGATGCGTCCGATTGGGCCATCGGGGCAGTGCTCCAACAGCACACCGGCGCCACCCCCCAACCCATTGGCTTCTTTTCCAAAACCTTATCCCCCACCCAGAAAAACTACTCTACCTTCGACAGGGAACTCCTCGCCATCCACGAAGCCATAAAACACTTTCGTGACTTCGTGGAGGGCAGGCAGTTCTCTGTCATTACAGACCATAAGCCCCTGACCCACGCCCTCCTTCAAAATCGCAAGTCCGCCTCCCCGCGTCGCCTCCGGCAGCTCGAGTTTATCGGACAGTTTACGTCCGATATTCGATATCTGCCGGGGGCCGACAACTGCGTGGCGGACGCCCTCTCCAGACCCACCCCTGTCCCGGCGCCGGTGGCGGAGTTGCTGCCATTCCCTTCCCCTCAATCCATCAAATCACACCAAGATCCCACCTCTGACCCCGCCCTCTCCAACCTCATTTCCGCATCCAAGTTGGAGCAGCTGCCCCCCCTCGACCTCTGGTGCGACGTAACGGCCGATTCACCGCGCCCTTACGTCCCACCGGGGTTGAGGAGGCAGTTGTTCCTCCACTACCATTCCCTTCACCATCCTGGCATTCGGGCGAGCCGGGACCTCATCAAGACGCGGTACTTCTGGCCCCATATGAATACAGATATTCGTAACTGGGTTCTGGGGTGCCAGAAGTGCCAGCGTTTCAAAGTCTCGGCCCACCCGCATGTCCCTCCTCAACCCATTCCCGACTCCCTGCCGTGGGAACACGTTCATCTGGATTTAGTGGGCCCCCTTCCCCCGTCCGAGGGGAAAAAATACTGCCTCACGATGATCGACCGTGCCACCAACTGGGTGGAATGCATTCCACTCTCAAACATCACCGCGGACACCGTCGCAACGGCTTTCCTTTCTCAATGGGTTAGCCGTTACGGTTGTCCGCGGACAGTCACGGTCGATCAAGGGAGGCAGTTCGAGTCCGCCCACTTTTCCGATTTACTACGTTCCCTCGGCATACACAAAATTCACACTACCCCATACCATCCCCAATCCAACGGGAAAATAGAGCGGTGGCACTCGGTCCTGAAACAAGCCATTTCTACATCGACAAATTCCCCTTCCTGGACAAAATCCCTCCCCTACATTTTGCTCAGCCTTCGAACATCCGCCCGTCCTTCAGACCAAACTAGCCCCGCACAAAACGCCTTTAAAGACCCGCTACGTTTACCGGCCGATATTTTCACTCCACACCACACACCGTCAATTAACAGGGAACCACTACACTCAACAACACCGACAAACGACACCACTTATCCCAAACGATTTTTCACCACAACACACATGTACCTGAAAGAGCCCGGCATCCATAAAACTTTCCAACCACTTTACGCCGGGCCCTTTCAAGTCATTCGCACAACACATACCACCGCAACCCTGTTAATTGACGGCAAACCACATACAGTCCCGTTAGCCAGGTGTAAACCCGCACCTGTGCTAACCCAACCCACTGACACTATCAGTCTCCCGCCGTCCGTTCGCTATGTCGCACCTCTCCCCGATGCACCAGTCACCTCCGTCGCCGTTTCCGGACTTCGGTTAGGATCCGGAAATGGCGGCGATTCTCCGGGACGTTTTTGTCCCGGACCCGCTTTCCCCCCTACCCCCCTCGCCCGGGCCTACCACACCGCTTTATTTTGTTCCGCCACGGATCTCCGGGTTACCTCCCCGGCCCCGACGATGGAAGTACCCCCAGTGGCGAATTCTACGCGAATTTCGCGTAGCACAAGCCACGGGGGTACACCCCCCCTACACCCCAACCGACCCCCTGATGGATTCCATCCGTCACGAGTTCCGCCTTGCGGAACTCATGCCTCCCCCGCCTCCCGTTCAAATTTCAGCCCCCCCTGTCCAAATTTCAGCCCCCCCTGTTCAAATTTCGACCATTCAGCTTCACAACCCCCCCATACCATCCAAAAACCCAACACCCCCCGCCCAACCGCCAATTTCGGAGCCCCCCGTTTTAATTCCCCCCCAATTTTCCATCTTCGATCCCCCCCCCTCCCCTCCATCGTCGGGGATATCCCCAATAGTTCCCGCCGGGACGAAACGGCCCGGGCGACGGAACGGACGGAGGGAGCGTCCCCACGCCCCCCTCGTCCCGGCGGCCAAGTCCCCCGCCCCGCTATGAGAAATCACGGCGGGGCCTTGAGATTCCGGGACAGCGCTGGTGTCTCATCAACCCACTCGCACTGTACCGGAACTCGAGGCCCCTCCGTGGCCGCCTCAACGCGTCGGCCGCCGGCGACTGCCCCCAACACACTATACTCACACACACACACACACACACAACCACTCGCCACACCACACCCAGGAACCGGCGGATCCTCGCAACCGCCTCCCACACAGTGACCAAATGTGTGTACATACCTCTGTACTATCTGTATATACTAATTCATCTGTAAATACTGTAAATACTCACCCGTCATCTGTAACTACTCATTCATCCTCTGTACATACTCCATCTCATTGTAAATATTGTTCATCTCATTGTACATATTGTTCATCTACCTCATCTCGCCCTTGCCGATCACTTCCCTAAACGCCAATGTTTAGGGATCATGACCACTGCACTGTACATTCTCCCGCCATCTCATCCTACTTATACTACCTTGTTACCTACCTTATGTTCTACCTGCTCACTTATCATCTAACATATTACTACTTATCATCTACTATGTTACTTATCATCTACCATGTTTCTACTACTAACTCTACCATGTTACTACTAGTTTTTAAGCACCGCCTTCAGCTCAACCTCTGTTTGCATCGGCCCTCAGCCCCTGTCTCTTTGCGCCTTCCGCGCCTCCTCTTGTTTGCCGTAGCCCTCAGCTCCTGTCAGTTTTGCGCCTTCAGCGACCACCTCTTGTTTGCCGTAGCCCTCAGCTCCTGTCATCTTGCGCCTTCAGCACCAATATTGGTTCAAACTGGGGGGACCTCTGTCGTGAGTCCCTCCCGGGAACACTCCTATCATATTAAGTTCTCACCAATATTCAAACGCCAAACTAAAAGCTCCGTAAATAAAGACATGAGTGGGGACAGGCGACAGAACCCAGGGTTACTCAACCTGGGGCCCCACTACCAGCTCCCAGCAAGGAGCTGGAGGGAGAGGCCCCCAAGTACTATATAACCCCGGATCCTGGCGCTCAAGCTTCATTCGACACTTCCTCTAACCAGCTCTCTCTTCTCTCTCTTACCTTACCTCCCAGATGATCGGTTGACTACAGCCGCCTGGGAATTTCACCTCCTCTCTCCTCCTCCTTGTCTAGATGATCGGTTGAATACAGCCGCCTAGACAAGGGACCTCTCCTCTCCTTTCCTTTACCTAGATGAACGGTTGACTACAGCCGCCTAGGTAAAATTCCCTCATCCACCTCTCTCTCCTCCAAAGTCGTAGATGTTCGGTTGACTACA
This sequence comes from Leptopterna dolabrata, assembly GCA_954871275.1. NCBI lineage: Eukaryota > Metazoa > Arthropoda > Insecta > Hemiptera > Miridae > Leptopterna > Leptopterna dolabrata. The sequence goes on along the minus strand of OX940975.1, from coordinate 18,249,069 downwards.
GCCGCCTGCGACTTTTCCTCACCTTCCTTCCACACCACCTCTCTCTCCTCCAAAAGTCGTAGATGTTCGGTTGACTACAGCCGCCTGCGACTTTTCCTCCTTTTCTCTCCTTTACCTAAATTCACTCACTCACCTTCCTTCCACGCCACCGTGATGAGAATTTTAAATTCATCACAGTCCACATACATGGGGATTGGGAACTGAGCGTTTGACAAATAGGCGGATGCCCACTCTAACCGGTGGCTCTATTAAGCGGATTTGACTGTAACTTAAATCACTTGCAGCGGAGTAGTGGAAATCCATAGCAAAAAACTACAGGATAAAAATAGAATAGCCTATTTCCACGTAAACTAACAAACTGTAGACCGGTTTCGGTTGTTAAACCATCATCAGTGCACAATAGTTTCTATTGTCTAATAGAATCTATTGTGCACTGATGATGGTTTAACAACCGAAACTGGTCTACAGTTTGTTAGTTTACGTGGAAATAGACTATTCTATTTTTATCCTGTAGTTTTTTTGGATTCGACTGTATCAATAAGTTGAAAGAAAACTTAAATAAAAAACGCTGCAAATCCCTGCACAACGGTTTATTATTTTTGTACAGAATACCGTTCTGTTACAGATCACAGCTCTATGTATAGATAACCCGTCTATACAATATAATATGCACTACTCTATACATATTATGTGAATCGCAGACAGCGTTGGCCAATAGAATTGCAGAACGCGTAGCCGTGGCCGGCCCTTGTGATTGGAATGGCCTAGGCCAGTCGTAATGAATTTATTGAAAAAACAAAAGAAAACGATTGATTGAACCATTTCGGACCATGCCACTGCGCACCATGCCAATTAGACAATTCTAAATGAATTCCAAATGAAAGTCCAATTCAGACTGATGGTATACCAATTTTTACAATTCTAAGTGAATTCCTAAGTGCACTAACAATTACAATCCTAAGTGCAATCTTAGAGGATTACAATTACAATCCTAAGTGAATTAAAGTGCAATTGAAATTGTAATCCAATTGCAATTTCAATATTTTATTAACACAACTTTGCCAATTTTGGCGAATGTGGAGTGTATGTTTATAGGATTAGTGTGTCGGGAATTTAGATGGGGATGTTAGGTAGAGTGGTGAGCAGTGGCCAATTGCAATTGAAAAATGATGAGAATCGCAGACAGCGTTGGGCCAATAGAATTGCAGAACCATTTCGGACCATGCCAATGCGCACCATGCCAATTAGACAATTCGAAATGAATTCCAATTCAAATTAATGAATTCCAATTCAAGTGAGCAGTGGCCAATTGCAATTGAAAACAACAGACACACAAACAAGCCTATGATTCCCCAATTGCAAACAATAAAGTAATCCAATAATTTACAAACTATTCCAATTTCAATTGAAAATTTTGATTGATTGATCGATCAATTGATTGAATAAATTGATTGATTGACTGAATCCAGCGCGTCCCTGGTGACAAGAGTATACAATTTCATTCACCCTGCTGTCGAAAATGCCTGTCGGTGCAAACTTCGGGGCCTTACTGTGAACGAACGGCTGGACGTACGATGCTCCGGATGGTCTTAAACAACTCGCAAGTTCAAGAACTATTTAAAACCGTGAAAAAATTCACGTAAAACAAAGGTATAGGCGTTCTGGAAATGTCAACCCCTATTTTGAACCCCTTAGAGATGACTGACAGTAACGTCGAGCTTCGAGGACCAACTAGACCCCGAACGGGACCCATAACCCGAATTTCATCAATTTTGTTTCATGGTAACTAAGCAAAGTGGCCCGTACGGCGTACGGCGTACGGCGTACGGCGGACAGACAGAAATATTTTTATTGCAGTTTTGGATTCTACATACCTTGAAACGTAAACCATCAAATTTTGAGGGGGGGTAAGAATTTTTTTTTTCATGCTCGATTCCAATGGTTCATTATTGAAAATAATAAACCAAAATGATGAAATAACGCATTCTTTCTAGAAAGGTATGTATCTAATGTTCTTCTTTTTGTAGACGGGCGTCGATTCTAGTTGGGCGCTTCGGGCCTGGTGCCTTTAGCCCAACAATAAGTTGCAACGACGATTTTCTTTTTTTCTTTCAGTTATGTAAGAAGAATGTTTTGAATTTTTGTTCTTCTCTTATAAGTACGCAACTAAATAAATAAATAAATGGATGACAGCAACACCGTGCTTCGTGGACTAACTAGTAAAATTGTTAGTTTTGGTTCATGGTAACTAAGGAAAGTGCGAAATACGGCGTACGGACAGAAATTTTTGGTTTATTATTTTCAATGATAAAACTTGGGAATTGAGCGCGACAAAAAGACCCCCCTCCCCCAGCCCGGGAATTGAGCACGAAAAAAGTACCCCCCAAGCCCAGCCACTCAAAATTGGATGGTTTCCGTTTCAAGGTATGTAGAATCCGAAAATGGAATACAAAAATTTCTGTCCGTCCGCTGTACGCCGTACTTCATAATTTTCTTTTCTTCTTCTTTAATCATCCCAACCCTCACCGGCAAAAATCCTGGGTGTCGCCGCGACAACACACAGATACGATATCAAATTGTGTGGTGTGTGGGGGGGGGGGGGGGGGGGGTTCCAATAGTGGTTTCTTCGCGGGGTTTTTCGCAGCGCTTTCCTATTGCACTCAGCGTTGGGCGAGGAAACAAAAAAATCGGCGCGTCCGTGAGGCAGAAGACGTAACTTATTCATAGTTCCCGGTATTGATCACTTCGATTCCAAGAACGTCGATTCATAACTTGGCTTTCGGCTCTCAATTATTCAGAATCCGTGTACGTCGAGTACGTCCTTCGGCCCTTGCACAACTGCGCATTTCCTGAGACGCCAACTCGAATTATTCAACTGTTCTTCGAACTCGATTGTTTTCCGGTCTGAAGGTCGTAGATTCGAGAACAATCGCCTCATTCAAGTGAGTTTTGGTTTATCATTTTCAACACAACGAAACATCGGAATCGAGCATGCAATTTTCTTTAAACCCCCCTCAACATTTGATGGTTTTAGTTTGTTTTGACGGTTGGAAAATGGAATAAAAACGCTGCAAATTATTACACAACGGTTTATTATTTACCAGTATAGATGCACGTTCTGCGTAGATCACTGTTTTCTGTGGTCAATACCGACAATTGAGCTCCCCTCCCCACCAACCAGGCTCCTCCAACCAAGCAAAGCCCTGAATCGAGTACTGGAGCCGGGCCCGGGAATTCCAGTTTCATAAAAATGCGCAGGATTCAATAACTCAATCATTAGGTAATTATTTTTTGTTATTCATGAAGCATAACGTTTGTTCATGTTACAAAAGTACCTATCAACAAAATCCAAAAGATACATCATTTTTCATAAGAAATAATATCACAGAACAACCAAATCGACTTCATACAGCCATCCGTGATTATAATCAGGGGTTCCCTCGCAATGATATATCTGGGCCGGATTTATAGCATTTGATTCACGAACAAATGGTATGCCTTGCTAGTGGGGCATTTAGGTCGAGCCCAATCCCAAGCCTCTTCGTTGATGCTGGAGAGATGCCTCTTTCTCGGAGACGGATTATCCTCGCACTAAGGCACGCAGCCAATATTAAAGCCTCGCCAGAACATCCCCTGCATACTGTGCCAGTCGAGCCTCATCCTCTTGCCCTTCGACCATATATACAAACTACTCTCAAACTCATACGACTGGACCTGTTCATGCACTCCTTAGCCCTCCCTGACTTTTGCGCCGAGGTCACATGCCCAGTTGCACCATGGACACTGACACCCCCCTGTTTCTGTCTCTCACTGGCGAGCATAGTAAGAAATCTACTCTCCCGCAAGAACTGCGGTCAGCATTCTATGACATTATCGCAAGTCTGTCTCCTTGTTCCATAATAATTGCGATGGCTCAAAAGGCTCAAATGGAGTTGGCTGTGCAGTGTATATGGATTCCGGAGTCTACAGGTTCTCTTTGCCAGTATCCTGCTCCGTATTCACTGCCGAGTTGTATGCAGCAGTTGTATGCTATAAAAAGTGGCGTGGATGCACATCCTCTTATCAAGGATGTACTTATTAGCATTACGAATCTCAGAATTCGAGGTACACCTGTGACATTGTGTTCGGTCCCTGGCCACGTAGGAATTGGAGGGAATGAAGTAGCCGACATAAACGCAAAAGCTGATTCAGAAATGCCACCCACATCACCCGTATACATTCGCACCGACTACTTATCGACTATAAAGACGACTGTTTGGGCCAGTTGGTGTAGAGACTGGCTATACATGGAGCACCAGAAGCTGTGGGAAATCAAGAGGGAAGTATCCGCTTGGTCCAGTTCTAGCCGGACCAAAAGACTCCCAGATGGATCCGTCCACTATTCTCGCAGGGGAGGGGTGGTCCTAACTTGTCTCCGAATAGGGCACACACGGCTAACCCATGGATATCCGATGTCGAGAGAACGAATCCCTCCCCTGGAATGTGGGTCGTGTGGATGCCAGTTGTCTGTGCGTCACCTACTCACTGAATGCCGAGCCTTCCGCAGACTCTCAGCGCAGCTTCCGAACAACCTAAAAGGTATTCTTGGAAACAACTCAGTACACATCAAGAAGCTATTCCAGAATTTGAAAACATTATCACTGTATAACATTCTGTAAAATCTGTGTATAAAATTGATGGCGCCAATGACCCTTTACGGTTGAATGCGCCTAAATAAAGAAGAAAAAACTCGGCGCTGCGCGCCTCGGCGGGGGCTTCGCCCCCTGCACCCCCGGATGACATCCGCTTAAAGCCTGACGGCTAAAATGTGGTGTACCTGACCCTTCAGGTTTTTGTCCCCCTTGCTGTATTATATAAGCTTTAGCCACGCTTATACACATCGAAACAACCAAGTGACAACCAAACAAGCGTCATTGTTTACTATCGATTTATAACATCCATTTATATAGTTATATTATGAAACTAGGAAATAAATACCAAGAACAAATACGAAATAAATGCGTGATAAATCAAGAGCTTTCCAACGAATGGGAATCGATTTTTGTCCGATGAAAATGAAAGAAGTTTAATTTCCCTAGCAACTACTCGGTTGTACGTGAAAATCATAAGAAAATTTCGCGCTACTTTTATCTCACTATTTGGTCAAACAAGCGTCATTGTTTACTATCAATTTATAACATCCATTTATATAGTTATATTATGAAACTAGGAAATAAATACCAAGAACAAATACGAAATAAATGCGTGATAAATCAAGAGCTTTCCAACGAATGGAAATCGATTTTTGTCCGATGAAAATGAAAGAAGTTTCATTTCCCTAGCAACTACTCGGTTGTACGTGAAAATCATAAGAAAATTTCGCGCTACTTTTATCTCACTATTTGGTCTCACTATTTGGTCTCACTTTTGGTTTATTATTTTCAATAATGAACCATTGGAATCGAGCATGAAAAAAAAAATTCTTACCCCCCCTCAAAATTTGATGGTTTACGTTTCAAGATATGTAGAATCCAAAACTGCAATAAAAATATTTCTGTCTGTCCGCCGTACGCCGTACGCCGTACACCGTACGCCGTACGCCGTACGCCGTACGCCGTACGGGCCACTTTTCTTAGTTACCATGAAAAAAAATTGATGAAATTCGGGTTATAGGTTCCGTTCGGCGTCTAGTTGGTCCTCGAAGCTCGACGTTACTGTGAGTCATCTCTAAGGGGTTCAAAATAGGGGTTGAAATTTTCAAAACGCCTATACCATTTTTTTACGTAAATATTTTTACGGTTTTAAATAGTTCTTGAACTTGCGAGTTTTTTAAGACCATCCGGAGCATCGTACGTCCAGCCGTTCGTTCACAGTAAGGCCCCGAAGTTTGCACCGACAGGCATTTTCGACTCCAGTGTGAATGAAATTGTATACAATCCAAACCAAATCTCGTAACCAGAGACGCGCCCACAATAGGAATTTGTGAATACGGCCAATCATTGGTAGGGATCACCTGATTATATTGGCGGAGTATGAAGTCGAGTTGGTTGTTCTGTGATATTATTTAATTTGAAAAATGATGGTTCTTTTGGAGTTTGTTGGTAGGTAGTGAAACTTGAACAAACGTTGAAGTATTATTGATGGGTACATTATTACTACGGTAAATCATTACTCAACGGTAAATTATACCATCTACGTAGAAGGGGCTGGAGTTTGTTGGTAGGTACTTTTGCAACTTTTTTCACTCCTCATCAACAATTTCTTTTCAGAACTTCATTATGTATGTTTCTTTTTGTTAGGTACTGTTTGTCATCGGCAGAATTATTTTAGCAACATTTAACTCGTGATTTAGGTAGGTACCTAGTAACGAGTACGGGGTTAGGTACTAACCTACGGAGTGTCTGCGATCTACGTAATATGCATATAATAGAATAGTACATATCATATTATATAGACGGGTTATCTATACATAGAGCTGTGATCTGTAACAGAAGGGTATTCTACACAAAATAATAAACCGTTGTGCAGGGATTTGCAGCGTTTTCCTGTCGTTTTTCGGCGGGGGGTCCCATCGCAAAAACCTGAAGGGTCAGGTTAAAATTGATTCACGATCATGTTGACGAAGCTCGACTGGAAGGAGACGCTCCGGGTTGTCTAAAAAAATTCTGTAGCTCGAGATCAATATAAAAACGTAAAAAATCCATACCCTTTTATTGAAAGCTTTCGAGCTACAGAGTTCGGGAAATTGCAACCCCTATTTTTCACTCCGAATGGAAACTAAAAACCTTACTTCTCTGAAAACTTCGAAACAAAACTTCTCAATCTCAGCTTTCAACGCTTTAGTCAGTTTTTTCTACAGCGACATTTGTGGAGGGAGGAGGGGGAATGGACTGTTAATCTCAAACATTTTCTCAAAATCGCAAAAAACGCGGAATTTTCGCCAAAATCAAGGGTTTTGGTATGGAAAACGACTCCTTCAAAACTTGCGTTCCTTGAAACGGAAACAATCAAATTTTGAGGGCATGGGGTTGATTTTATTTAGTTATTTTTTCTCCCGCATTTTTTTCCATGCTCGATTCTAAAGAGGTTCATTATTGAAAATAACGAACCAAAATGAAAATTCTGCGAAAACTTGGAAAAATCACCAGGTGAGCTAAAAATTCCTCTAGCACATTGCAAATCTCCTCAAAACTTCTCCAGAATCTCAGCTTTTCAACGGTGTACTCAATTTTATTTCTCCAGCGACATTTAAGGGGGAAATTTGGTGTGTGAATCTCAAAAACGGCGGAATTTTCGCCATAGCCAACGGTTTTTGTATGGAACCTGACTCCCTCAAAACTTGAGTTCTGGGAGATGGTGGCGGTCAAATATAATTAACGTGAAATTTAACGCAGTTTTCAAAAATGAGGTTGTTGTGGTTTGAGATGAGATAGGACGTTAAGGCATGGGTGGACCCCACCCATAGATCCCAGTGGATAGACCAGTCTGGGATCTTTTATGAGAGGAGGAGTGAGGCGAGGAGAGATACAGATATGTCGGCAACTTAAGGAGAGCGTGGAATGAATTGGAAGGGGATGGAGGCGAGTTTGTATAGTATGGGGACTCGACGTTCGGTACCCAAAGTAGCCCACTCCACCCCTCGTCTAAGTAGTGCGCTCCAGCAGGTGTACAAGAAGTTTAGTTCCCATTCCGCCGCTCGGATTGTCAAGCGATCTGGATGCTCGCTAGCGCTCGCATCTCAAACAAGATAAACAATCCCAGAAACTATCCCGTGAATGAGCAGGTTGTTTGGGACTTCTGAATAGATTAGTGGAATGCATTGTCAAGCGATCTGGATGCTCGCTGGCGCTCGCATCTCAAACAAGATAAACAATCCCAGAAACTATCCCGTGAATGAGCAGGTTGTTTGGGACTTCTGAATAGATTAGTGGAATGTAATGTTAGGTATTACATTCCACTAATCTATTCAGAAGTCCCAAACAACCTGCTCATTCACGGGATAGTTTCTGGGATTGTTTATCTTGTTTGAGATGCGAGCGCTAGCGAGCATCCAGATCGCTTGACAATGCATTCCACTAATCTATTCAGAAGACTTAACAAAAGACTTCACAAGTTAGCCCGGTGGCCGCTGGAGCGCACTGCATTGACGAGGGGTGGAGTGGGCTACTTTGGGTACCGAACGTCGAGTTAGTATGGGGACTATGCTCCCTCCATCCTCCACTCTCGTGGAGGATGGTGGGGATCCCCTCCCACTCGACCGTTCCAGCTCTCTCGAGCTGCCTGCCCACGTCCACCACTTCACCTACGAGTTTATTTCTGAAATCTTTAACATGCAAGGAGTGATATCACAACAGAGGTCAAAAATAGAAAAACAAGGATAATTACTAGAATGGAACGTACATTTATTTAAAAATGGGAAAATAATATTTTAAACAGCGTCAAGGGTACTCCTCATTGACAGCACTGGTTTTTGCAGGATATTCTTACTTCAACTGGGACGTTCTTCAATAAACCAGCAATATGGTCCACAAATAGTAAGCCCGTTTCGATCGTTGTTTATCTGTAATTAACTTTTGAGTTATTTTACACATTTCCGTTGCTTCCCCACTTACGCCGACCGTCCTAGAATTAATTTTCCTCCTTTAAAGGAGATCCAGCATCGAGATTATGTTGGACCTTATTCCCCTACAATGGTTGACACTTGACGAACAGAAACCAGCACGCGTATCAACTTGAAGGGGCGAAGACGAGCATCTCCAGTCGGGTCGTCCCCACAGCCAAGAGACTGTGGAAGGAGAGATGTGGAATCGAGGATGGCCGGTGATGACGGGGGAGGGGGGGGGGGGCGTAATTAACTAAATTAAGCTGTCACCAGCAGAGCACCCTTCGCTCTGGCCCCGTCCACTTTCGTCACACCGACCTACTTACAAATATCCGATCGGGACGTTGTTTACGCCTTATTCTCGAAATACATACCTACTCCTAGAAACACGAAGCGATCGAAGAAAGTACAACCCAACCTCCTCCAACAACCAGTTTGTTATGATTGTGATTTTATGTTATCTAACAGTTCTTTCATTCATTTCTGAAAGATTTTCGGTTTCTTTTCCGAATCAGAGCACTCTGATCTATCCCTGGATTTTAACAATATTCAAGACGACAACTGACCTTGGATACGAGACGAAAAATTTGAAATTTTGCCAAAATGTACGATATATCACCAGTGTGTAATATCAAACGAAAGGATGAGTTCAGATGGGCTGTTTTCGAAAAGAAAAGTGGGCCAAATCTGAGTTATTGTGGGTCAAAAATCTATAAAACTCACTTAAAAAATAAGATATTAAGTCACCATAAGTGGTATCACTTGGAGGCAAGGTTTGGACAAACTGTGTGTAATGGCAATCAACAAAATGCATGTAACAAAGATGGGCAATTTTCAAAACAAAAAGTGGGCCAAATGAGTTCTTGTGGGTAAAAAATAGCTAAAAATCGCCGGAAAACGCCACAATATTACCCATATACTGAAGCTTCGCGGTCATGCTGCACGACTGGAACTTTTACGTTATTTCAAGCCCTTTGAATTCTCACTGTATTCGAAGATTCAGAGACGAACTCCAGTGGTGAAACCATACGCTCGACCTAGTTCAACCATAACTTGGAATATAACTCGGAAAGAACGCCAATGAATAATAAAGGGACGGAGGATGAGAAATCAAGGAAGGAAAAAACCCAGTTTTGTATTCTTTAAAACGGATGAAAAAGACGGTACTATTCATCACTGGAGATCGTGATTTTTGCTCGGCCGTGGTCCTTCCTCTTCCATCCTCATTGCTACAGTATCTAGCGAGCTCTAAGACAATTGCGAATGATAAATTACGTGCAAATGGCAGAGGGAAAAAATACCGTGATAAATCACCGCTTAACTAAGCTGGCCAAAAGGCGTATAATTAAAAAAGCATTAGGGCGTCTTGAACTTAATAAATATTGTCTCTAAATTACTTAGTGTCCTTTACATGCCCTTTGCAACCCTCTGTGGTAAACGTAGCAGGACCTACGTACTCCAAGGTAATACCGTTTGGAATCTCTGTAGTTCTACTTTAAAGTACAAAAGTAACTTCTTTACTACTTTTCCCCACTTTATTTATGGCTTCCCTGGTGTTATTTGATGACTTAAAAGTGCGCTTTTTGAAAGACTTATCCGTAATATAGAAAAATCACGTCCGCGACGCTAGCAAGGCGAACATATTTGAACAGTGTGGACAGCTGGAACGTAAACTGAGCGCGTTAAAGGATATTTTTGTATTCTACTTTTGTATTCTACAGTACAGAAAACTATGAATTGTCTTGGAAGAATTTGAAGCGTTTCTGGTTGCACTTTGTCTTAGTGTCCTCAGCTGCAACCTGCAGTACAAGTGCAGCTGCATCCTGCAATTGCAGGTTTAGGTCCTTCCTTATTACGAAATTCTCGCATCATTTTCTTTTTCTCTTCTCATCACACTCGTCGGCATGATGAGCCGGGAGGTCTCCCCTGGAGAGGGTCACGTTCGTTATTTCCGTCACCGGCTCCGCCCTCAGGTTCCTTCTTATCCTGCGTAATGATGCTCCTCCTGTACTGCCTCTTACGCCTCCGCGCCCCAAGTGTCTGTTGTGCACTCTTTCGTTTATATTTTCTCTTCTTAACGCCCTATTGTACTTCTCAGCCCCCCCTCCTCCTCTACATCTTTCGTCTTTTAGAAAGCACTTCCTGATTGTCTTCCCAGTTGAAGGGAAAGGAAATTTAGGGAAGGACCGGTTGAAAGGGCTCGTTGGAGGTACAAAACTCGCGCGCAGCGTTCATAACGAGTTTTCAACGAGATTCCTTCGTTAGCCGAAGGTTTTTTCTCGATAAGCATTGTAATATTATCATAATAATTTGTATATTCAACATACACTACATCACACCTCTGGCTCCTCCTGCGTACGGTTGGGCGAAATACTTGATTCAAGAATATTTCAAACGAAGGTAATTATCAAAGAATAAAATGCACCTACCTTAATTTTTTTAAGCCAGCCAAATCCACGAAAAACTTGTATCACCGCATAGCTACCCTCATATAACCCCAGTTTTCGACCAGGTAGTTATCGTAGGTAATTGCAGGGCAGGTTTTTAAACGGCAACGTTTGCTCATACGAAAGGAAATAACAGTATGAATGTAATCAGATAGAAATTGAAATATTTTCCCCATACAACCATTCGCAACAATCAGGTTATCGGATTTTCAATGATGAACCTTTGCAATTTAGCATGAAAAACATAATGTTTATCTACTTATTTATGTTATATACTTTGCGTTTCAAGGTACTTGGGACTCGAAAATTAGATTTAAAAAAGCTCCTTCGCTGTAAGCTGTACTTCGCACTCTCCTTGGTTGATCCGAGATTAATGAAATTTGGTTTGCAGATAACATTTAGGGTCTAGTTCTTCCTCGAAGCTCGAACTGTCAGTCATCTCTAAGAGGTGAACAACAACGCTTGGATTTTTCAGAAAAACGATGCTTGAAATTTTTCAATAAGGATATTACGGGTTTTATGACTTTTCAAACTGATTTTAAATTGGTTAGTTAGGATTTTTTGAGACCACCCTGACCGTTGTACATCCAGCCGTTCGCTGACAGTAAGGCTTTGAAATATGAACGGAAAAGCGTCGTCATCATGAGTGTGACTCATACGGTATACATTCAGCCCAGATATCATTACTATGGCTGTATGAAATCGAGTTTGTTGTTCCGTGATATAAATTCATTTGAAGAATGATGGTGTGTGTGTTGGGGGGGGAGGGGGGGGGGGGGTTGTCGCGTGCGTGGGTAGGTTGGTATCCACCTTACAAAACGACCCTATAAAACCAGGGTCCTACGGTACCTACTAGGAATTCAGTGATAAGGAAGGGTATCTATACAGGTAAATAATAAACCGTGGTGTAATAATTTGTAGCATTCTTGTGGTAAGGTTCGTGTTTAGGATTCAGGATGGTCGAAAATTTTGGATTACGCGCTTCATTGATTAAAATATTGGAGTTGGTATAACATTTTTTAATATATCAGTGGTGAGTCTAGAACGGTCCAGTCGCGCGTGGTACAGTTTCTAATAATTTATTATACTCCACAATAACCATGCATCCTTGAATTTGAAATCTTTTCGAGTCCCTATTCTCGTTACATGAGCCGTCCCTGAATAATAATAGTGTTGAGCCTACCAAGACTGAAAGAGGCTTTTTAAAAGCATTTATCATGTAGTAATTAGATATAAAGAACGGCAGAGGTACTCACCTTCCGCGTCCAGGTGATCGTAGGTACTGGGTTGCCAGCTGCCCTGCATTCCAGTGTGACGGAAGATCCTTTCTTCACTTCCATCTGGCTTCCCGACGGAACTTGGTGTATCCTCGGAGGAACTGCAACCAAAAATGTATTACTTAGTTAGGTAGAATGATTAACCAACTAACACATCATTCAATTGATTATAATTTATACAGTAACGAATAATAAACTCACAGTTATTACTGTGGTATGAATACCTATCTAGGTAAGTTCTCCTTGTTTCCTTGTCAAATCACTTCGTTAGCGGCACAAAAAACTACTTTTCGATCAAAATAACGTTTTCATGGTTTCGGATTTGGATTGCACAAAAAAATAAAACATGAATAATAATAATGATAATAATAATACCTAATGAAAAATAAAAAATCGAGTAATCAATAAGATCAGGGATAAAGACGTAAGGCTATAATCCTTAAATCAACTCGCTGAATGATTACTCTTCGAATGAACTCGCTACGAAAATCCTGTCTCCGAAGGCCTTTTTCCATGCTTTTTCATGACCTAATTAAAGATACATCACAAGTTGTACGGAGATGACGTGAAATGTAATTTATTTTGTAAAATCCGGACCTACTAAAGTAATATTCTCAAATTTACAGATTTCATAAGCTAAGTAGTGTACTAACAATGTATATCTATTGGCAATATTATGATATGTTATTATAGAACTTGAATATCCTACAATATATTACTTAGGTAGGTATTCAAGTGGATTTTCGACCTTCATGATCCCTTGTGAGTTGTGAGCGAAGTACAAGACTTCCGGAGTATATTCTTAGTTTAGAAAAATACAAATTTTTGTACGCACTGAGGACCACCAAAAGTTCCCAACTTTCCTACATTCTTTGAATATCTCGAGTCGTTGTACAATCTATAGAACTTAAAACTAAGTGTACATTCATATTATTATCAATTACATTATTGTTTCATTAACAATAGGGTTACAGAAAACGGCAATATGTAATGATCATGTGTGTCACCATACGAGTAGGTAACTACTTATATCTAACATACTCATACAAATCAAAATGACCAACTTCAGCAATATTGCTACATTTCTCGGTCGGTAAAAATCCAGCCAAACGGTATCACTCCAGCCCAGTTGTTGGCCAAATGTAGCTAGTCCAAAGGGTTTTACTAGGAAATCTAGTTTACTCTGAGATTCTCTTTGAGCTCAAGAAATTATGGTTATTTTTGGATATTTGTTGATGAGTACTTCTTGATCAAAATAACTTGACGATATTGGTAGTAGGTCTGGAGTACAAGTGAAAATATTGTACCTACTGCACTTCACAAATGATCACTCTCAATTTGGGAATAAACTAACCCACCAGAGGGCCTGTTTCAATTTTTTATTTAATTATTAGGTGTACCCAGTTAGTGGTCATTGGCGCGTTACAAGAGAAATTTAGACATTTTCAATATTTAAAACTCAAGTGATATTTTCAATTGTGGAAGAGCTTGTCCAAATGAGCTGTTTCTGAGCAGTTTGTTCCAGGTTGCTCAGTGTTTCGGGTCGAAGAGCGCAGATATTGATACATTCAGCCCGCGTATGACGGATCTTCAGCTGGCACTCGCAGTGCAGTGCTTAGCAGTATCCGGCGCCGTTATCGGTATTATCCAGCTCAGTAATCGTAATCATAGTGAAACAGCTAAGTGAAACTCACTTTTAGTTATATTTTATGGAATCATCATTATTGTTCTGGGATGCTCTTCGAGCCCAAGTAAATACCAGGATTTCGAATATTTGATGGTAGTTACTCAGTTCAGGGTAGGTAGGGTTGATGTTCAGTACCTTGGGGACTACTATGAAGCAAGCCATGGGTCGGAGCTTTGCTGGCAATTCCATGAAAACATTGGGAAAGTTTCCAACTCCCTTCAAATTTGAACACAGAGTACCTTCGGGAAAACCTTTGTGACAAGCGAAGGCGAATATCACTTGAATTTTGATGGATTTTTATGTGCGACCACCTGGGGCCTGGGGGCCAATTCATACCTACTCACGACTTTTATCCTATTAGTCCCTTTCTTTTCTACTGTTACAATAATTGCAACGGTGTTGCGCGGAGACCAGTCATGTAGACTGAAGGGTGTCTACACGTACTGAAAATAATAAACGGTTGTTCTCTCTCGCAATTCTCACGATGGTTATCTGTATTCAAAGGTTGGCTTTAAATGCGTCGGGAGGTAGCGGCAGCATCTTTGTTGAATCCGAAGAAGCGAGGGGGAGGCCTATGGAAAACAAGAGGGAATTGATCCCAGACGGCCTCCTGCCGACCTGAGTTACTGCGTCCTGTAAAACTTGGTCGCTTCCGCTTCGCTACTCAGGTCCCCATGCGACCCATACCGGCCTGGCCTCCCAATACTGTAAGTAAATATACACCAACTCCTACAAGCTGCGAGTTTATGGGCCGAAACCATAGCGTGAAACATTGTCTAAGAAGTTTATACGGGGCCTGCCCCATCTCCTGCGCCTACCGAAAAACCCGCCAGCCATTCCCAGCAAACCTCCAATCTCATCCTCCTACAATATGAAAATAACCCCACAGCTCCGGGAGGTTATTCGGGATATAAAAGTTTTCTTTCTCTCGCATTTTCGAAGTAAACTCTCAAAACAAGGCTTGAAACTTCCTTCCCTCCCCACTTCCGTAAGTCAACATTCGAACTGTTGCAGAGTTGATTCGTGCGGGAGTGCCAAGTTCTCCGGATTCCAGCAACTACGTACGACGTTTTTCGTTGGCTTCGGAATGTGTGTTTTGAATCACACGTTGACCACGATCGGGCTGAACTTTTAATCTCATTACACGGTTATCCAAGTTCAGCAATTGGGCAGTATTTCCCGAAGAATGCTCTGTAGGACCGTCCACTTTACTTGAATCAAGGAGAAACTCAAAAATACTTCAGTGATCAGTTGCTCGCCTACTATCAACGTTGGGATGGTAACTCTCTTGAAGGTTTGTACACACCCCCCCCCCCCCCCCCCCCACAGTCTAAATTGAAGAGTAACCTGCAAAAAATGTTAGAATCCGCTTGAAAATAAAAAATAAAAATAAAATAAATTTAAAAAATTAGTTCGAAAGAAAATGAAAAGGTGAAGAAGGCATTGGGTGTCAAGCTGCCAGACAAAATCACGGCGCGAAGGGTGATGCGGTTTTCTGCTGGATTTACAGATTTAACACGAGCGGTGAAAAATTAATAATGGAATGGGATCTCATACGCGTCTTGTCTCCCCGCAGAACATACCGCGTGTACGGCTACTCCACTTTCAGTCTTGGCCAGAGAGGTTCACATTAACACTGGAACGGCAGATATCGAAAACCGATCGATAACCATGGGGCTAGCAATTATTCTTATTGACTCCTCCACTTGAATTTTCTAACATCTTTGGCATCAGCTCGCGATATTGAACAAGAATGGATTCGTAACATCAACTCGGTTGTAATGTTCTAAGTGATTGGGTGCCTACATTAGATTGTTTTCCGCATTCATCCGTCTCTCTCAGATCACTAATAGCCTCTCCGCATTGTGCAACTCTCAACGTCATTTTCAAGGGGGAAAACTTCAACTATCTTCAATTCGTAGGCAGACATTAAGTGCATCAATAGTTTTCCTTAGCTACGATATCGCGAGGAGAGGGTTAGACCATAATCTAAAAGTTAAATTTCTGGTCAAGTCCGCATCATTCGTTTTAGAGAAATATAATATATGAGCTCCCTAAGGGCCGGTTTCACCAACGCAGGTTAAACCTGGTATCAATAAATCCTGGATTCAAATTTGATCTGCGGTTCAGAGCTTCGACAGTTTCACCAATGTTTTTGATCCGCGGTTTAGCCGAACTTGGGTTTAAGCCGAGATTGTTCAGTTTGCATATCAGCATTGCTATCGCCAGAAACACCAATTCCGTATTGCAGATGACATGGAGGAGAGATGCTCATCCATGGGCGGTGGATCTGTGCTATTTCTTCTATGAATAATTACGTTTTGTCCGCCATCCATTGTTGTGGAGACATTAAACTGTATAATAGTAACCAGGTGCGGAAGTTTCGCGATTTTTTCTCACTTATGCCTCTGTCATTCTGAGAACTTCCACTCGACTCCACTCTGTCATTACTACAAATCTACAAAAGATCATCTTACATCTTTCGAGACAGCTGATTGCCATTCTACCTACTGCTCTTGTAATAAATTATAGATAGCCTACCTAGGCTCTTTTATAAAAGGTATCTACTTTTCTACAACAATTCGCTGTATGCAGAAGAAGTTATACATGTACTTATTAGCGCAGTCTGCAAGTACCTACCACGTACTATGAAGGTTTGTTTACGACGACGTTGTTGTCCCACTTGTGGAAATGCTCGACCCTTTCGCGAATTATCGCCGTCTGGGCACGGCCACTTCCAGCACTTCATTGAAATCTTCATCCAAGGATGACTCAAACACTTCAATGAAACGATTCATCGCATTAAATGTTGCTGCAAGTTGATAAGTATGAAAAACTCTGATAAAACAGATTTCAGAATGGCGATGGCCTGGCGGAGAATCGGAGCTCAACCGTAGATCAGAGTTTTAAACCACCTGAAACGAGGTATTAACTTAATGTGTCGTTGGCACGAGTTATTCCTAGATTAGGCGTTCGTGAAACTGTCTTTTCTCAGATTCGATGGCTTAAACCTCCGCCGAGATTGAACTATGGATAATCCGCGTTGGTGAAACCGGCCCTAACAGAGGTAGGCATATAATCTGCGGATTACGCTCAACCAAATGTTTTTAAATATTATAATGAGCCACAACACTAATTTGGTAAATAATTTCAACCATATTTTTAAATGTTGACGCAGATTTAAAGAAGGAACACAAAACAAAAAATAACACAAAAGCTAAAAATTATCATTATGGAAAATTGCGAAGGTCATGGATGCTGATTATAAAGATGGTTAGTGGCAAAAATTAGAAAGCATCTGCTTTCTTTGGCTTCTTATCTTTTGCCCTCAAAACTGTGAAATTAAATTAAATGTATTCCTCCTCCCCCCCCCCCCCCAATAAATAAATACATAGGAGTAGCAAAATAATAATACAAATAAGATATATGTAAACGAAACGAAACATTCTTTCTAGATAGGTACGAAAATGTCACCTTATGGCTGCAACCCCACCATCCAATATTATGTTAAAAATCAACTAATCTAAGCTTATCTACTTATCTACCTGCTTGCCAAGAAAACCAAAAAACTCGAAAGGGACCAGGAACAATGTTTACACGGGAAAACAAGTACCTAGGGGTTTCAACCCCCCCCCCCCCCGGCCAAGAAACTTGGCCCCCTGGGGGGTCTCTGGTGTTGATTTTTCGTACACAAATTCTCGAGGGGCCCCTGAGAAAACGTACCACAAAATTCTCGGGAGCATCAAGTGCCGCAGTGTTGAAAGCCCCCCCCCCCCCCCCCCCCCAAGCGGAAAGCTACCGCCAAACCGCGTTGAAAGAAATGTCAAGGTTTGGGGGGGAAAGGAACAGGTTTTTATACACATATCCAACAGAGGGTGAAGGGAAGGTTTTGAGTTTTGATACGCACGTCCAAGAGCGAGGTGCGAAGCACCGAGCACGCTGCTGAATATCAATCCTTTTTGAGGCTGAGGAGGTTTTCTTGGCGGGTAAATTTTTACAGAAGGGTAGGGGGGGGGGGGGGCTATCTACAAGTGGTTATGAACTGTTAATTACATTATTTCCAAGATCAGTACAAAATGGCACTGATGCATTTATTGTAATGAAAAGAAAATAACAGAAAAACACAGGAAAAGTGTTCGTGTCAACTGTTACGTCGTACTGGCTGAAAAGAGCAAGGAAGTCGCTCTGAAGTTACTATTTTACGAGACTAACATAAGATGATAGTATCACCGCACAGAACGGGTGCAGTGCAATCTCATTTTAGGACACTGTCATATTGGAGTACTCCCCTCTAGTCACTCTGCTAAGGGTCGGTGCCCATTTTGAATAGTGAAATTAGACTGAAACAGGAGGAAAAGAATGTCAACTCACAACGGCAGGAGAAATACGGTCGAGCCTGAAGTTATAAAACATTTTCTCTTCTCTTCCCGAGTAGACGCTGTAAAAGGAAGGGGTTGTGAGGGCGTCCTAAGAAGGGCTGAGTTGTATTATAATATTGAGGGAATAGTCTGATCTACTCTAAAAGTGTTGGGGAGACCTCGGTTTTCGAGGGGTCGAAGACCTTACGCTCTTGCACAAACTCTCTGTCGGAGATGACGAATGGTCTGTGGAGAGAAGTTTTTACGACCCATTTGTCGCTTTAACGTCAACATCCCCACATATGAGAGATGGCTCCGGCTGATTGTCCCGAGTGTATAATCGCGGAATCAACAACCATATCGCTTGATACATTCAGTAAATAAACACTGCTTTATTCTCAAACCCTAATGTTGAAGTTTCCCCACAACAAAATAAAGATTTCGTGTACAGCATTAATTACAGAATCACATTTGTCCCATTGCGCTCACTTGGACTTGCCGATACGTTTCCCCCTACGATGAACTGCACTTTCCATAATGCCCCCCAAACCCCCTACTACTAGCAGCAACGTACCTATATATTATGACTATGCCTACAATGTCTACATGGTCTGTATTGGGGAAACCTGTGTATTTTTTTTTTTTTTTTTTTTCATTTGAAAGCAGATATTGAAATGAGATCATAGGTATGTAGGTACACACTTATGTCACTAATGATTTCCGAAAGATTTCGATCAAGCCAGTAATGGCATGTATTTTATTCTTGGATTATAACTTCATAATATTTTAGTTTAGCCAGGAGTATACAGGTTAAAATAGCATATCGAGGGTGACCACCCATCTACTGGATTTGTGAGTCCTGAAAACACTTCTCCTCCCCAGGGACTAGAATAGTTTTCTGGAGAAACCTTCATTTCTCTCTATCAGTAGGAAGGTTTTGGCCATGGTCTTTCTACCTAACTAACCACTCAAAATAGCATACAACTGCCAAAAACTTCAAACTCATTTTTCCACCAATATAGAAGCGAGCAATAGGTAGAAGCTTCACCATCATATTACCGTTTCCCTATAGGTAGGTAAAAGCAAACACGAAGAGATCGAGTCCAACACGACAATCGACAATAAATGAACTAAACTCGAAACTGTATCTAATCAGCACAATATTGTAAACCAGTATGCCTGAGCATTGTGAACGAGTGAAATGTGTGAAAAGTTAATATATTTTATTTTACTTTACATTCTGACAAATCACATTCAATGAGAGTGAAAAGCGCTTTCGGGGATCTGAATGATCCATTTGAGTTCAATGATTTTAAACGAATGGGCAGCCATAGGTAGTTGTAATAGGTACTAGGTGTAAGTAAGTTGTAGGTATAATAGAAACCTTGCAACGACCTAAACGGTGCAGGTGAGTTGAGTCCCGTGGGCAGGTTTTGGTATTAATTGAGTCCCCGCCTTATAACAGGAACGTACGAATTGAGTCCCCTAAATAGGAACGTACGAATTGAGTCCCCTAAACAGGAACGTACGAGTTGAGTCTCTCGCATAGCCTGTTAGCATCATCCAGGAGACACCACGAGGAGGTCGGCCAATCGTCTCCCAAAACGTTTTTTGCTGCCATGCTAGTCAGCTCGTCATTCAATCTGAATCAATTCATCCATCAACCACATTTTTCACATTGTGTCAAAATTGTTCATTTGGGCAAAACCCAAAAAAATTGTTCAATTGGGCATTTGGCCCTACCTTGATAAAACTCTTACAGGAACTTTTGCTGCATGTCCAGCGTTGAACTTCGTCTTTTAGATCCTTGTGAAACCGGAATTTATAACCGTCAATCACTATCAAACGCTTTGATTTTTCACTCGTCATGAACTCCATTATTATAACGCGTAGGAACACACAGGTTGGGCAAATACAACGGCAACTGCCTACTGACAACTGAGAAGACGATCGCTAGTATATTTGTTTGTTTACCAGCCACGCAGCTAACGATTAACAGTTCACGGTTCACAGTTCACGGTTCACAGTTCACCGGGACTCAACTGATACGCTACCACAACACGCCAGGGACTCAACTCATCTTCCTCAGAATCGTACGAAAAATCATGGGACTCAACTCATACTCAGCCGACCTAAAAGCCCACCATATTACCTAATTTTATGATTCGTAACCGGAAAATTAAAATTGAAAATGTATTACTTTAAATACTAAATCTAACACCGTGGTCAATAATGGGATTAATGACTGTTGAAGATACTTAGTCAGATTGGGAAACACATTTACTGACAAGCTAATTATTGAAAAGATTTCACAAAAGTAGAAAGAAGACTTGAGTCCAGCTAAGCTTCAACTTTCAAACCGTGACGTAAAAGAAGCCACTCACATGGTGGCGTCACTACAAGGGCGTAGCCTGGTTGTTATTTGTAAATCCGACAGTGAATCTTCAATGTCATGTATATTATTTATACCTTATCGTCCTGCGCATCCTGTAAAATTGTCACCTGTTCATGAATAAACTGAAAGTGAATAATTTATCAATTCATGACGCAACGAGGGTAGAAAATGTTTTAGTCAAGGTTGCTGTTGACTTATTACTGGTAACTAAACCTTTCGTTCAGTGCTTCACAACATCCGACTTCTAAATGGCCTGTCAACCACTTCGTCTCACGTTTTACATTTCAGAAACAACAGACAACATGAGTGAGGGTATCGGTGAAACCACGACACGTGGGATCAATAACACAACCAAGTAATTTATAAGACTTTATTAAATCAAAATACCACATTGCCTTGAAACAAATTGGGTTCCTAACATTGAAATCAATATCGCAGCTAGGATCTATTTCGTAGCTGACGCAATAATCTTGCGTATTGGAGCTGGAGTGACGTAATAATCGTTCATTGTTTAAACATACAATTGGGTATACGCGCATATTTATTATATTTTTTATATTAAATTAGATCCCATCTTGAGAATTTTGACCCCAACTGCACCCCCCCCCCCCCCCACCCTACGCCAATTTCAGGTCGCCGGCGCTTCCGCCATCATCTGACCCCGCGCAGCTCAGTAAAGATTTGGAAGTTTTTATACTCTTCATGTGAAAATGTCCTTCGTATGTCGTAGGACAGTCAAATAAATTATTCGAGGTCATAGGTGTGGTGGAGTGGCATAGGGAACAACCGGGACTGTCCTTCACCCGGAACCTATGAAGGTGAGCATTTAAATAATCATGGCCTGTCACCGATCTTAACCCTGCCACTGATGAACGGCGAAATTATCTGAAACCCTGATTTTCTCCTCCAAGAGGCTATTTCAGGTGCATGCGCTGAGTTTCTCCCTCACGGAACTCCTTATGCATCTCTTGGCTGCTTGGTATTCGACTGGAGGGTCTGGCATTTCCATCTGGGAGCCTTCCTTGGCCAGTGCATCGGCGCGCTCAATTCCCCAGATATCACAATGAGGATCCATTTCCGTACTATAGTCACGCCTTGGCTATAAACCCCTCAAAAATCTCCCTTCCTTTCAAAACGTCATCGGACTCTGTGAATGCATTTGAGCACAAAGCAATGACAGCTGTCTGCGAGTCAATCAGGGTAGCTACTTGGCGATTCGGCAGGGTTTGGATCACGTCAAGGGCAAGCAACACTAACACAACAGAATAAACGAATCACTCAAATCTAAGCCATTTCGCTTTCAAGTCAATGACGGTAGCGAACGCCTCGTGATCACTGCGCGAGGAGGTAAAGAATCCGAAAAACAATTCCGAAGCCATGAAGCAAAAGCAGGAAGTAAAATATAAGTAGGAACCATCACTAACCGTAGATAACTTGAGTGATAGTCAACATACCTGTTGCGGTACAAAAGAACAGTATTGACTAGCTAACGCTATTAGATAAGCAAGGCTTGTAATTTTTCTCCTACTCAGAGAGAACAATAGAGAAGGTTATATTTGAATGTTTCACCTCTTTCTCCGGCATTTTATTCCGCCGCGCAATCACCCAGCGAGCCGAAAGCCAACAGGAGAAGGCTCTCCCGCCCCTGCTGAGCACAGCACAGGTTATGAGAGGTATTTATTGCCTCAGCTTTTCCGAGGGGGAGGTTGGGAAACTCGCGGAAACTGGCTCGGGTTTTGCCGAAATTTATCTCGGGCGTCAATGTTATCTCAGCATTACACCGAACGGAGAGAAACATAACCATTATAGTGCCGAGTGATGTTGTACCTCTCTCTACTCCACAGATTAGCTCCCTTTTCTTTTCCTCTTGGGTGGTTTTCTTGAAGAAGAAGAAAATAACCAACGAAAAGATTCTGGTAAGTACTTCACGTACGTGCTGCAGGTACCTCCATAACTACTTTTGTTTTCAATTTCATGTCCAAAATAAACTGCTCCTCCCTTCAAAATCTGCTTGACAGCATTTGGCCTGCAGAGTTCGTGTTAACAGCAAAATCCAGCGAGAGGCCTATAACGAAATAATCTATGATATCGTCAAGTATCCCAACGCTGTCACTTTCCTTCATTGCATTACTGTCAGGTAGGAACCAAGTGTGATCTGTCAGTCAATTTACTGAGCTGCTACATGCAGAACAGTACCTATAATTGATAATTTTGTAGTTTACTACTGTAATAACTAGTACTGTACTCCTAACTCCTAGGAAACTCTTAACTAGGGGTACTTAACTCCTAGGAAACTCTTAACTAGGGGGCATCTACTCCTAACTCGTTGCCTTGAGCAAATTATAACCTTCCACTTGCAGAAATATTACTCGTAGTTGTTTGGCTTGCAATTAATTTTTTTCGACTACAGTGCATTTCCGAATCGAATTTCTGAGTCATCAAATTCTGGTTAGGTACATATTATTATTCATCCAGAATATATCAACATAAGTTTGTAGAACCTTCTACTTGAACTGTTCAAGCTAAGGTGCGTTCTGAAAATTTAGGCTGCGTCCTACGTGGATCAGCCGCGTGCGTAAGGCGTTCGCGCGATTCGCGTCTCCAGAAAAAATATGTGTCCTATGCGAGAACTCCGAATGCGCAGTAGTTTCAGCGTTGTAGGTAGTTTGACCGCTGTGGTTTCAATTTAATTTTCAAGTAAATTGAAGTTGCTTACCATTTCAACTCCTCTTTTACATTATTTAGCTGTTAAAAACCGAAAACGAAGGAGGCCAGCGGAAGAACTTTTTAAACGCGGAGCAAGTTAGGCGAATTTCACCAACTCTATCCGAAGTTGAGAGACAGTGAAGAGCACTTCAAATCATAATGCTAGAATTATCGTGGAAATACTAGATTATATTGTGGAAAGCATAAAAATTCAATTCAATTATTTGGTCCCCACCAATTTTCATAGACAAATTTCCGTGGAGGAAGGACTGATGTTGACCGTGAGCAAAGTGGCCCATTAAATTTTTTAAATTATACTTCCTTACTCAAAACTCTGTATACTTCTGCAACCAGTAATTCAATCTTTTTTTTGGGGGGGGGGGGGGGGGGGCACAACAATGCAACCGGAGAATAGTGAAAGCAATAAACAAAAATGCAAAGAAGAGCTGGGTCGACGTGTCTCCGAGCGGCCGCGGTCACGTGACGATTTCCATGCTTCTCATTGGTTACGTCCTGACGCTCCACGTCCTACGTGCACAGTTAGACCCCAAACTCTGCATTGTCGCGTTTCGGTATTTTCAATCAAGTTTTTTCAGGAAAATGCGACGGACGGATTTTTCTTACATTCGAAATTCGGACTCAGCGTTAAACATCAAATTTCGAATAGTGGTGCGGAGGGGGGGGGGGGGGGGTAAATGTTCTTGTTTTTTCAATGCTGGGTACCAAGCTTTTATTTTTGGAAACAATAAACCAAAATTGTATGCTCGTTCTGAAACAATTTTGCTACGACGTGTGTTGGAGGAGATCGATAACAGGAAAAATCGCCGATGACGAAACCGGTGATTTTTCCTGTTGCCTCGAGTTTTCCTGGATGCCTCGCACCCTATGTTTCACTTGTTCAACTGCATTCCTGAGAGTTCCAATATTATGAAGTTCCACAAAATAAGCGTCTAGCAATTTGAAGATCTTTGGATACCGAACACTGCCCCCAAGATTGCCTGAGTTGTCAGTCTATAACCTCATAGATCAACGTCATGTGCGATCTATCAGAAACAAATCCCCAGCTGGAAGGCAAACCCATCAATTCCATCCAATGCTGAGCTCCAAATTTTTTTTTTGGACACAATAAACCAAAATTTTATGTTCGTTTGGAAACAATTTTGCTACGAGGTGTGTAGGAGTAGGAGGTGATCGATAATAGGAAAAATCGCCGATGATGATATTGTTGATTTTTCCTGTTATCGATAGGTCCACAAAACTGTGCGATTCCATTTCAACATTTATTTCCCAGATACGAATAGTTTGTTGTTCACTCGGAGTCGATCGGTGAATTCCACTTCAATCCTATTCGCTTTTCGAGTTTCCCAGGCGCTGGTTCGACAGGGAAAACCAGAATAGCGAAAAGGGGTGTTAATCCGGTTTTGGCGGAAGGTGCCTCGCCAGACCCTCGTTTCTAAGTATTAAACATCCCCCCTCCCCCCCATTACCGCTCTCTATAAGATGAGAGTTTGGCTAATCCCAGGCACCCGACCGCCTCCGACTCCCTCAGCCACTCGATCCTCAACGTTGCCAATTATCACGGAGAGCCGACCCACCTTCGGACAGAGCCTATGAATACGGAATCCTCATGTTTAATGCATTCAAGACGGACCCATTTCTCAAGCTCCCCGGCATTACGGCTCTAAATTGATTCACAGTTGGCTTTTCCGACAATCCGAGGTGCCTGCTATACTTTTTCGAGGGGTTTCCGCCCGCCACCCTAATACAATACCCTTGGGAACCTGTTGTTATGCTGGGTGGGTTTGGTCGTTATTTCGTTTTTAGAGAGCTTATAAGAATAACTGAACAGCCGTATCGAATGAAAAACATCAACTGACATTTCATTACAGCCTTTTGGAGCGCGTGAACTACCGCGACATTGATACAATTCCACTCAACCCTACGAAGACCCTACTCGAACCCGCCATGGAAATTTATCTTGTTATTTCGTCCATTCTACGCTTCTTATATAATTTCCAGCAATATCCAATCGATACAGAAACCTTCGCAATACGGCAACAAAGTGAACTTCAAATCGACTATACTACACTTCACGACACAATAATATAATTATATCATTTGTCGTGTTACTGATGACAATTATTATCAAATGATGGGTTGAAGTAACAAGTTCCAAAATGTTCGGGAAACAAGAGAAATTGTAATGAAAATTTGCAAAGAGCAGCGAACTCGTTGCAAACTACTTTGAGACGGTATGTTAAACCAATAATTGCAACGGTGGGGAAAACTTTGAGTCCCAGGTCCGAGGAGGATTGAAGATGCCACTACGAAACCCAGAAGGGCCGCAACCCTGGAATATAATGAAAAAATGGAAGATTGAATTGATTACCGCATGGATGGTGAAGCGGCGTGAATGGCTTTCATACTAATTGTAAGCCTCTAAAATTCCTTTTTAGGACTTGGCTACGATCTTGATTGTGGAGACAAGGTCACCATTGTTGTCGGGCCACCGGGGAAACCGCAACAGGATCCGACAAGTTTTCGGCCCACGAGTTTATAAGTCCATCAGATCTTGTGGGGCAGGATTGATAAGGTCCTCAATGCACAGATACCCGTATTCCTTATTTTCAACTTGGGTTTCGGGGACGTTCGCTCACACACCAAGTTCAGAGTGCACCATCAGCTATTGACAACGTGCGGTGCAGTGGGCTGTTACTGAGTCTCGACAATTTCTTGACCAATACCCACCTCCCGTCTAATGCATCATTCTTCAGCAACCGCACTTTTAGGTAGCCCGGCGAAAGCTCTTCCTTCGTGCCAACTTGAGATGGCCGCACAGTTTGTGGACGACACAAGTATCCTAGCAGGGGAGCAACCCAAGTGGGTCGAGGAGCTCGCGTCTACTGAACAGAAACATAATATTTATTGAGCTCGCCGAAAAGACTGACCCAGGCTGCCAGAGTACCCAGGCTGACCCAGTATGTCCAATAGAGTAATAAAAAATACATGTGACGAGGATTTTTGGAATGCCTTGAAACGTAAAAGAACAAATTTTGAGAGGGTGTACAAAAAAATTTTGCTGAGCGAATACATAGGTCAAACAGAATAATAAACCAAAACGGTGAAAAATACGAGACATCCATTTGTTCGGTGATCTAATTAATTCAACGAGGCCCATAAGTTAGCTACATGTGGACGTTTGAATGGATTCAACTACAGACTCCTCCAGCGCAGCGGCCGCTCTCATAAGAGCCCAGTTTTTCTTTCATTATCCGTTTTTCCTGTCTGAAGGACTCGGACCATTAATATCAAGGGGCGGGGGACGGATTTCCCTCGCCCTCCTATGCCAGGAAATCCATCAATAACTCGAGAGAGAAGCAGGTGGTCACAATACCTCTGCGTCAGTCACCCGCCGATTTGTCATCCACTTCCTTCCTCGTCGAGACGCCACGTTCTTTTCAAGGACATTTATTACTTGTCTTGAAGAACCAACGACAATAACTCGGCGAAGGGTCTCGACATCATAAAGCGGGAGACAGGTTTGAGTTTTTTGCGGTTCAGAGTTTTGGAATGAGAAGAGCTTGACTGACGAAGATACGAATCGTACATCAACATTCGGTTTTGCCGCTGGTTCCTCAGGGGATCCATCAATCTGGAGTTGTGACCGCTTCCTCATGTATTTTCCCTCGTTTCTTACGCTAGCTACAGTGCGGTCCCGAACTGGTTTCAAAAGAACGTACGGTCTCAAAGGAATTTCACGCAGAACACGAATATACCAAATTTTACAACATACCTGTACGAACCTCAAGCACTTTGAAGGCCAAAAACACCGGAATGAATGCTCAAATCGAAAAACACCTCCAATTTATGTATATAGTAGGTAGCAAATTAAATAATGCGTCGAAAAAGATCAAAGTCAGCTCGCAAGCTATTTACCACTGGGGTTTTTGTCGATGAACTTTCAAACTTTTACGACAAATTTAGGAAGTTGAAATTCACAACTCTATGGAAAAATGGAATTTCTAATGTCACACAATTATATTTTAGGAATGGTAAGTACGGCTGTACCGACCAGTAGTAAGTAGTCTTTGAATGATGCTATTTTTCCACTAAAAATAAACATTTCAATTTTTATCTTTTTTCCAAAACCAAAAATGATGCATTTCAATTTCCTCATCCCCCCGAACTAGAAAAATTACGAATTATGAAGGTTTTTCATGTCTGTTCAACTTCAAACATTTGTTAAAAGTACTAAAATTTTAAAGGCTCAATTTGATCTCATTCACCGCAGAATTTTAATGCGTTTGAGCTTAACACCCTAAACACATCGAAAAAAGTATTTTTAACCTCTCTGAAAAGAGGATAAGACCTCAATTTCGCTCTGAAGATTCGGATGAAATTCTCATCAATGCATCATAGACGATCATATGAAATCATTAACATTTTCACCAGCCGCGGACGAAACAATGCCGCACTCCGCTCAATTTCAACGGGAAAGTGAATTTTTGACGTTTGCTAGTTGCCCATTGTTCACAGAATATCCGTCCGCAAATAACTAACGAAGAATAATTATTAATATTTTTTTTAAATGTATATAATAACTAGCTGTACCCTGCCACGCTTCGCTGTGGCACATTGTTGTTGAACGGATGAGAAATGAGAAACAAAACAAAGCATAAGTTTCATAGAAGTTTAATTTTGCTACACGGGAACACGCAACATAGAGTTGTCCATGTGGGAAGCAATCCGCATCTAAATCTAAACCACACAATTCCAAAGACTGGCCTTGAGCTTTATTGATTGCGAATACGAACGCCAATCGAATTGGGAACTGCAATATTTTAAAGTGAAATGGTGTGTCGGTTGGGATCTTGGAATTCGTGGAATGAAAACATGTTCACCTTTGAAAGGCCCCGTTAAAATCGTTGCTTCCACTACGTTAATCATCAAATTTAACTGCGAGTCGCGTGCCGTTGCAAAGTTTTGTTTGATTAATATTCCGCAACATGATAATTGGCACACCTATTTTGAATTTTAATATGTGTGGTGGCATTCCTGGCAGATCAAGGGAGTTCAAAAATTCCGTTGGACAATTAACTACTTCATTTGCTTCCACAGCGGTGTCTATCGACTTATATGTAATTTCCTCGCCGCGAATATTGGATTGAATAAACATTATTAAGTTGATAGACATCTTGATTCTTCACTGACCAATCGTGATTCCTGTGATAGATAGAATGTTAGGAAATACTTTTTCGATAAGTTCTTCTTTCGATGTAACTAAATTACAAAAATTATCAGGAAATTATATTCGTCTTGACATCTCATCGACTGGCAGCTGCCCGTTCCCAATGTCCAGTATCTGTCGTGAGAATAACTCGTCTGATTGATCGCTCTTCAGCAGGACATGCATATTCGTAGTCAACTGCAATGTAAATATTTCATTTGCACTTATTTCGTCCGCTGGTGTCGAGAAATTGCAGGCAATGTTTGCCTAAAATCTCCTGCGAGTAATATCAATGCATTGCCGAATGGTTGGACGTTTCCACGCAAATCTAGCAACGCTCGATCAAGAGCTTCAAGCGATTTTTTATGTGCCATCGTGCATTCATCCCAAACAATGAGTTTACATATTTGTAATACTTTTCCCATACTACGATGCTTTGGGAAATATTGGAAGTAGGATTCTCGATGATTTGCATGTTCAGTGGCAACTTCAGAGCTGAATGAGCAGTCCTTCCATCTGGTACCAATGTCGCAGCTATTCCAGACGAAGCGAGAGCTAAGGCTGTCATTTTTTGATCGAACCGCTGCCAGAATCAATCTGATGAGGAATGTTTTCCCAGTGCCTCCTGGCGCATCCAAGAAGATCTCCCCAACTCCGTCATTTATAAATTGCATTATGCGATCATAAATGCCCTTCTCTGTTCCCGCGTTAATTTGGGAATATTTGATTGGACATATGACAGCAGATCACCGGTGCTGTAACTCTGTTCATGGCGCAAGTCCACATCAAATGAAGCAGTCGTAGCTCGGACGGGTGCTGGCATTCCCAATTTATTGATTAAGCACTTTATTTACAATAGCTAAGCACTTGTCTTCAATATTTATTAATGCTCCGTTGTAAATACCTTCTGTAAATTCCGTATGGTCATATTGGCGTTTTCTAGGCTTACTCCATGCGAAATATCTTCAGCCATATGCGATCGATATCTTCCCAATAACTGTGTGGGAGATGAAGGGAAGCAAGCGGTCAATATAATTGCGAATAATGTGCTTCATATCTTTCATCAATTTCCAACAGCCATCCATCTATCATATATATTTAGCAATATTAACTGAGGTTTGGATATTACTACTATTAAAATTATGAGGGTCTAGGTAAAACTGTGGATCATAAAAATCCTAGCTGCCGGCCTCACTCAGCTGATCAGGACGGGTACATCACCGCGTCATAAAAACAATCGTTGAAACGGGCTGTATATCGTATCTAAATTTGAGGTCAATCGGTGCAGAAGTTTTTGAGTTTTGGAGCGTACACAAACCAACTTAAAACTTATATATATATATATATATATATATATATATATATATATATATATATATATATATATATATATATATATATATATAATTGATAAAAACACTTGTCAAGGATGCGAACCATAGTAGTTAGTAGTAGCCACCATAATCATCACCTGAATACGGGTGAGGGAATTCGTGTGATGCATCGCATCCTATGTTTCACTTGTTCAACTGCATTCCCAAGAGTTCCAATATTATGAAGGGCCACAACATAAGCGTCTAGCAATTTGAAGATCTGTGGATACCGAACACTGCCCCCAAGATTGCCTGAGTTGTCAGTCAATCACCTCATAGATCAACGTCATGTGCGATCTATCATTAACAAATCCCCAGCTGGACAGTAAACCCATCAATTCCATCGGTCTCTTCTCAGGTCCCAAAAAGTCCATCGTCGAATATAAAAGATATCTCATTACTCAAAGCAACCCCAAATGAAAATTGGAATATTCCGTTACTGAAGTGCTAATCCCATTTCTCAATCTATTCAACTTTACCATGAAATATTCAGGAGCTGAATGTCCCTATCAGTTTTCGCTGAGTGTGACCCATCTCCATACGAGATCCATACGAAAACAAAATAAGTGCATTTCCACGTTTTCTGTGACGACAGCAGCTCATGAATGTATAGTGGAAGTTGCTGAACGAGAAAGCTGTTCTTGGCACTAATTTATTGGAACGGAGACATCAAGAACCAGATGACCATCCGTTCAGTTCGTACATTTACCGGCCGAAACGAAAGGTTTTCCTCATACTGCTCTTTGCGACCTTGATGGCGATCAGCCACAAAACCCAATTCAAATTTACTAAAATTATTCCATTATCAAGCTGTCAACTTCCGGCTGCTGACCGAATTCCTTCAGGACGTGATTGACTCCCAAAAGTGAAAAGCTTGCCAGTTATTCTGTATCACTGTCCCATTTCATTACTTCTACGTATATATCCCTCGTGGAAGGTGAAAAACTCAGGATAGAAAGATTTCGACTTGTTTAAGTTGAGATTAGTAGCGAAACTAATCGAATTTGAACAGGAAGAACGCCAACTAAATTGTCTCCACCCCCAATTGGGCGGCAAAATGAGTTGAGGCCCCCATTGGATTTGCCAAGCAAATTTTGTCTCCAGTAAAAGTTATCAAATTTAGTAATAGTTTCCCGGGGAAAATTAGAAATTGAAAAGATCACTGGATTTTCCATTTCTGAATTCAGATTCACCAGGCGGTTTGGCTCTTCTTGAGAGTTTAAACTGGCCAACGAGTTCAACAGAAAAAAACAGTTCCTTTTCAAGAACGCGATACAGTATAGTACCAGCAATAAGTGGAGTACTAGAATAATTGTATATGTGATAAGGTTACTGGAACATTTCAGTTCCTACACTTTTTCAGCCCATTGGTATAGGCGGTAATAGTTTGTCATTTTTAAGTCATTTCTCGGAATGAAACCAAATACAGGAGGTTATTCTGCTAGTTTGGAATAGCAATTCCCAGAAAATCTAAAACGGACAAATCAACGTGATTTTGTAAATGTTGTAAGTAAGTAATTGAACTGCTTCTCCGGGGAGACGCATCAGAAGTGAGAAATTCCCATCGAAACATTTCCTAATTTATACAAGCGAAATCACTTAGGGATGAGTTTACTCGTTACTGGGCATTGATCAGTGGTTCAGTTCCGATAAAAACGCCGTTCGATTTAACCACGTCAGACCACAAGAGAAATGTCATAACCATAAGGATGACAGTCGAAACTTCCTCCATATCAATCAGGGATGCATAAAAGGGCTGCTGATGACCAAATGTATGTTTGGTCATGAACCCCTCCCCTCACTAAAATTTGAAAGTTTCCGTCTCAAGGTTCGTAGAATCCGAAAAATTGAATTAAAAAATTTCTGTCCGTACGTCTTACTTCGCACTTTTCTTAGTTACATGAACCAAAATTAATTAAACTAGGTTTGTAGGTCCCGTTTGGGGTCTAGTTGGTCTACTCGGCGACTGTCAGTCATCTCTAAGGGGTGAAAAATAGGGGGGTGACATTTTCAGAACGCCTTAGCTCGAAAACTTTCAATAGAATGGTGTGGTTTTTAAATTGATCTCAAACTAAAGGATTGTTTGAGCACTGTACGACCAGCCGCTCGTTTGCACCGAAAAGCTTCGTCAACATGATCGTGAATGAATCGGCACAAATCTGGCCCAGATAATCACTGCTGGGGAACACTTGCTCATAATCACGGATGGCCGTATGAAGTCGAGTTGGTTGTTCTGTGATATTATTTCATTTGAAAACTGGTGGCTCTTTTGGATTTTGTTGATAGTTACTTTTGCAACCTGATAAACGTCATGCTTCATGAACAACAACAAATAATTCATTAATGAATAATTGAACCCGTTGCATTTTTATGAAACTGTAATTCCCGGGCCAACTCCAATACATGAAATAGGGCTTTCCTGGAGGGAGCAGGAGGGTAGGTAGTGACTACAGAAAACAGCGATCAACGCAGAAGGGGCACCTGTACAGGTAGATAATAAACCGTTGTGAATTTGCAGCGTCTTTTCATCCGTAGGTAACTCATTGATTCACTAGAGAGTCGTCACATCACTCTCAAAGCTTTATTCAAATATTATATGCATATATAATAAGTATCTAACCGGCCAGAGTATCCGAGCGGGCTGAGCGTAAGTCGTATTTATAAATTTTGAATTTGAGCAATTTCAGGGGATTTCAGTAGGACTGGTTGCGGACTATTTTTCAAAAATTAGTGTTCTTGCATTTTTGGACCCGTTGCTATAGCTTACTATTTACACTCAATTACTTACCTATGAATTTTTTCAACAGTTCAACTACAACAATCATGGTAACCCTTATCAATAGTTTGCCTCGAACTCCCCAAAGCAAGGCCGGTCCCTTGTTAGGCCCCATTGACGTTGATTGGTCAATATCCCCCCATAGTGTTCGGTAATGTAGTAGCTTTGTAAACTTTGGTAAACACTCCCGAGTTACATCTGCGAGTTTTAAGAGCAACTTGGGAGGAGAGCTGTAGTTAGTGGCAGGTGTTCTCCCCTCGGGGATGAATATTTGATCCCGTCCAACTCCCTCTAACGAACCCTTCCACAACTAGTTGCACTGATGTGCCGGAGTGATTTCACTACTTTTCGCCCAGATTTACAACTCCAGCGATGACCCACTATTTCCCGTTATTATTTCGCTGGGTGAGTCGAATTCAGGGTGAGGACGAATTGAAGTGAGGATGAAATATGACAGAAATAACATAAACTATGAGGAAGGGGTCGAATTTCACTCAAGTTCATAGCCGCTGTTAGTTAGGCAAATCGGCACGAATGACGCAACCGATGGATTGATTTAGAAAAGTACCGTATAAACCAAATTCACACCTCATCAGAGAAAAGCCAAACATTCAGGAGAATCTTCCCAGTTGAACCCCTCAAGCCAGGGTTCCTATAAGAAACCTCAGTGGACAAGAAACACTTCAAAACCATACACCGAATAAATAGCAATAAGAAGGAAAAAGCTGCAAATCCCTACACAACGGTTTATTATTTTGTACAGAACACCCTTCAGTTAAGGATCACAGCCCTCTGTACATATAACCCTTCTATATAATATAATATGTACTACGTTATACGTATTATATAGATCGCAAATCCCTCGTACCTTAGTATCTAACCCCGTACTCGTTACTACGAACCTACCTAAATCACGTGTTAAATGTTGTTCAAATAATTCTGTCGATGAAAAACAGTAGCTAAAATGGCAAAAAGAAACAAATAATGAAGTTCTGAAGGGAAATTGTTAATGTGGAGTGAAAATACCTGCCCCTTCTGCGTAGATCACTGTTTTCTGTGGTCAATACCCTCGATCTCCTCCCAGGAAGGCCCTAAATGGAGTACTGGAGCCGGCTCGGGAATTAAAGTTTCATGCACATGCGCGGGATTCAATAATTCATTCACTAATCAACAAAATCCAAAAGATCCATCATGTTTCATTCAAATCAAATAATATCACGACTTCATAAAGCCACCCGTGATTATAATCAGGTGATCCCTAGCAATGATATCTGGGCCGAATTTATACCGCTTCAGTCACAATCATGTTGACGAAGCTTTTTAGTGCAAACGAACGGCTGGTCTTACAATGCTTCGGGTGGTCTCAAAAAATTCTTTAGTTCAAGGTCAATTTAAAAACGTTAAAAAAACCACACCTTCTATTGAAATTTTTCGAGCTACGGCGTTCTGAAAATGTAATTCCCTATTTTTCACCCCTTGGAGATGACTGACAGTAACGCCGAGCTTCGAGGACCACCTCGACCCCAAACGGGATCTACAAACCCAGTTTCATTAATTTTGGTTCATGGTAACTAAGTGCGAAGAACGGCGTACGGCGGACAGACAGAAATTTGTTTTATTGCATTTTCGGATTCTGCATACCTTGAAACGCAAACCATCAGATTTTTAGGGAGGAATACAATTTTTTTTCATGCTCGATTCTAAAGGTTCCTTATTGAAAATAGTAAGTCAAAAGTACCCGGTTACATTGCCATCGGAAGATAACTGCGCACCTAAAATAAGGCTGTCTACTAAGGTTGAAGTATTTGATGATTTGCATCGGCAGACGAAAAGCCCCAGCCAGAAAACGCTGATAGAAATTTCCTGGTTAGGGGGGGGGGGGGGACAGGTTTCTCTACTCATATCCAACGCAGAGGAAATGAACAGCTTTCTATATGCACATCCAAGAGCGAGGTGCGAAGCACCGACCATTGTAATTCGGCGGGCAAAATGGATATCAATCCTTTTTTGCGGTGAGGACGTTTTGGTGGCCGTTTGGACAAAATAATTAGACTTAGATCCGTTTCGTGCATTATGTATGAAAACAAAAATCAATGGGGAATACCCACGTATTCTTTCGATTTTCTTATTTATTTATTTGAAAGTACACACTGAAATGGGATGGTACATAAATATATATATCATCTGGACGAGACATAAGTAGATACTTTCTAATTAAATTTCACATCCAGACCGATCTACTGCCCGAGAAATCGCGGTGTCCGATCTCCTATGCTGTAGCATGGAGGAAAACGTAGCGGCGATGACGTCATTGCCGCTTTTATGTAATCATGGAAACTAAACAAATATATCGGCAAACTAATTCGATTTTTGGTTACCATGAACTGAAACTAATGACATTTGGTTTGCAGGTCGCACTCCACCAAGTCATCTCAAATGGGTAGAAAATAGAGGCTGACATTTTCAGAACAGTAGAAAACTTTCAATGGAAGGGTTTTTATGGCCTTTTTAAATTCATTCATATTTAGGTTCAGCGACCATCAGAATTTCAAAAATGACCGGATGGAGGGTTTGTGGGGCAGGAATAGCGCGTTAGAAGAGTTGGGCGGTGGAAAAATGCATATTTATGTTAACCGTAATTGCCAAACGTTAGAGGGCTTATAACTTCGACTCCGGTGGCATTTTGCCGTTCCAATGTGTCTGTGTATGTGTGCGCGTGCGTGGATAGGTAGGTAGGCATCCACCAAAAATCGAGCCAACTAATTCAGGTCTTAGGCAAAAAGGAATTCAGTGTTATACGCAGAAGAGGTATCTGCACAGGAAAAAATAAACCGTTGTGTAATAATTTGCAGCGTCTTTTAACTGAGTAAAAAGAAAAACTACGATCCCCACCCAAGTTATGCTACGCCGTTTTTTGAGGGGAGGGACCCTATAATACATTTTAGAACTACAGAATACGTTTCAACCTTCCTGGAGGTTTTTCGAAAAACTCCAATCTGGTGCTCATTTCGGGGAATCATTTCTCGAATGAGCTTCAAGATGTAAAATTTTCTTGATATTTTTACGAATTTTAAATTACACGTCATATTTTATTTTATTTTTCATCCTATTTTTACATGTTTATTTACAAAATAAGTGTTGTGTACACAAATGATTAAAAAACATGGAAAGATTATGACCATCAGCGGAATTCCTTATTCTTCAAAAACACCTTCAAATTAATAAGTAAACAGTAGGCAAACTAGGTTTATAAGGAAGGGTCACGGATCTTTGTACATTTCTTTGATAGGTAATTACTGGGGGCAAGTTATTTTTATTATTATTTTACATCACATTTATATTACTAATATTAATATCACTGGGAACTGGCGCATGGATGACATAAAAATACTCGTCATAGTTAACCCAGAACCAAGGAATTCCCTATATCTCCAGGCCCCCTTATAAACTGACACTGCCTGGTCCAATCTGGGCCATTCAAGATGTCCAAAAGTTCCGCCTGAGCACTGGACATTGCGCCATGAAATGACTGGTACTCTCATTATTTCCGAGGTTACACATCGAACAGAGATTAGAGACTTAGATCCTGTCTGGAATCCAAGGCTGCCAGTTGAAATTCAACAACTCCCATTTGCATTTCGCTATCACCGTAGCCTCGAACTGGAACGTTCTCGTGAAGTAGTCCACTTCCCAATCGAGTCAGCGGTACAAAAGGTGGTACTGCGCGTTGCTTGCTCTTCCTTGAGTGGGATCTTGAATTTCAACTTCTTGCGCGTCCAGAACTGCGTTGGACTGCTCCCCAAAGCGGGATGACAAACGGGTCAAGAGCCAAATCATTCGGTGTCTGATCAATCAAGCCTCGCCAAATCCCTGACCAACCAACTCTTCTTTGCATGACTTCCAGTGTATTCACTCTCGTGTGAAGTGCCTCATGCAGCTTGAACACCTTCATCAACTAGTTTGCAGTGAAAAGAGTTCTCAAGTACACTTTCTCCTGCTCGAGTTCGCTGTACACACTACGTAATTAGGAGCGTTCATTAGTAAACAAAGAAGCTTCCTTAGGAAAGCGCGTTTGAACTTCTCCACCTCTTCGCACTCCAAGCAACCCCAGGACTGGGCTCCATAACTTATGGCTGCCATCGGTTACTGACTCGAAGACCCTGAGTTGCACATCATTTGGCACGTCGGGCGCAGAGAAAAGCCTGGACCAGATGGCGTTGACTCCCGCACGTGTACTTATCGAAGATTATAAGTAAGCTGGATACCGAGGTACTGATACGAACCTAACCCATCAATTCTCTGGCCATCCAGCCACCACTGCTCGCTCCTGGCCAGTCTGCCACCGTGGAGTCCAAACACGACCATCTGGGACTTGGAAAGATTTATTACGAGCCCCTACGTATCAACATACTCCCTCAGGTGGTCAATCATCTTTTGCAAGGCCACAGGAGTATCATTACACATCATCAGTATCATTCATCCGTACACATCATCAGTGCACATCATCAGTGTGGAGTATCATTACACATTAAACATGTGTCAAGAATGGACACACATTTATGTTCAGAATTTTTAACAATAATAATAACAATAATAACAAACACCGGTTATTAAGATCGAACAAGACTGTTCATAATATATAGAATGGAATTACAGAGATTTGGAATTCCTACAGAATGAAATTCTCTACCCCAGATCAGGGGAATGAAACTATAAATCAATAGAATCCTCAGCAAATTCTGGAGTCAACTTCATCCATTATCGAAACGAGGCCTCCACCAATTGCTATCTCTGACGTTTCGCGTGCAGCGAAGCGGGCAACTTAGTTACTTATTTACGGGAGGTGAAATGGTTTATTCAGGCTCGAGGCTATTTGAAACCGGCCTTTCGAGTTCGACGGTATGAAAATACTAAGTGCCACCGCCATTATCTTTCATCAGGAAAACGGCAATGTAGGTAAGTGCGTAGGAAAGGAGAGAAAAGTAGGACACAACTCAAAAAGTGCTTCGTCACTGGTCGTTATTCTTGGGGAACTGTCCACTCTGTTTAGAGGACTAGTTGATTTTATTGAGTCAAATTTATCATCCTGTGGCTGAGAATGAACAGAACATTATGGCAATGTCTGACACTATTTTCTATGATGTATGCGCCCTAGAAATCGTCTGCCATCGTTTTACATCGGTTCGCCCAAGCTGCATAGGTCATACTTGGACGTGTCACCACGTGTCACGGCGGTCAGCCATGCAAGTACTAACCACGCTTGAGGTATCTCAACTTCGGTGTTCTCACGGGAACCGGTTTATTCCACCTGATAAGGCCGTTGGACTCCACTACTCTATTTAGGGATATCTCCCGAGGGGGGGGGGGGGGGGGGGGGGGGCTCGAGGGTAGGTATTGACCACAGAAAACAGTGATCTGCGCAGAAGGGGCATCTATACGGGTAAATTGTTACACAACGGTTTATTATTTACCTTATGCTCCATGAATAACTACAAATAATTAATGATTCGATTAAGGGCTTTCCTGGGGAGAGCTCGATGGTAGGCACTGACCACAGAAACGAGTGATCTACACAGGTAAATAATAATAAAAAATAAACCGTTGTGTAATAATTTGCAGCGTTTTCTACTAGTTCTTCTTGCGTATTGACAGGACCACATCCTGACATACATATCGGATCGAGCTGAAATTTTGCACACACATCCGTTATGCTCCACGGAAGTGGCATATCGTCGTCCCCCTCCCCACCATTTTTAGGTACTGGTAA
Source organism: Leptopterna dolabrata (assembly GCA_954871275.1). Classification (NCBI taxonomy): domain Eukaryota; kingdom Metazoa; phylum Arthropoda; class Insecta; order Hemiptera; family Miridae; genus Leptopterna; species Leptopterna dolabrata. The sequence continues at coordinate 18,210,475 of OX940975.1, read as the reverse complement.
AACATGTTTACTCTTCATCAACGCAAAAAGATGTGATATCCCCACCAAAGAGAACCCTGTTTTAAAAATCTACCAGCCAAAAAAGTCAGTAGGCAGATAATGAGTATGTTAGTAAGCAGGTAACCTTAAACTGAGTAGGGCAAAGAAAAGCATGCAATACCGGGATCCGTCTTCTTCCCATGGGAGATTGTATGATGCATAACCAAGGCCGCCATTTCAATGAGAAATGCAGAGGTATTACTATTTCGAATATATAACCTAAATCAGTCACTATAACGACCAAAAATAATTGACCGTTGTATTTATATGGTTACGATTAATCAATAAATTGTTACACAGAGAAAATTTTTCGTAATCATATATCCAACGTCTTCCACCAAATTTTAATTGAAAATCGCATCATTAAAGATACCGGTACACTCCCCATCCTGTTCCTATAATACCTCACTCAAAAATCGACAAAAACTCGATATCGTAAGTCATACGATATTATAATAAGCTGTTCCCTAGCAATGACATCTTAAGCTGGATGAATACCGTATGATTCACTCATGTTGACGAAGCTTTTCGTTTCAAACTTACTGTGAACGAACGGCTAGACGTAAACAAAAAAACTTATTACGAGACGGTTTATTATTTTCCTGTATTATAACAGATGCCCCTTATGCGTAGATTACTGTTTTCTGTGGTCAACTACCCTCGAGCTCCCCCCAGGAATGCCGTAAATCAAGCACTGGAGCCGGAACAGAAATATCAGTTTCATAAAAATGCGCGGGATTCAATAATTCAATCTCTAATTATTTGTTGTTATTCATGAAGCATAAAGTTTGTTCAAGTTACAAAAGTACCTATAAACAAAATCCAAATGAGCCATTATTCTTCAAATGAAATAATATCACAGAACAACCAACTCGACTTCATACAGCCACCCGTGATTATAATCAGGTGCTCCCTAGCAACGATATCTGGGCCGGATTTATACCTTTTCATTCACGATCGTATTGACGAAGCTTTTCGGTGCAAACGAACGACTGGTCGTGCAATGCTCCGAGTGGTCTCAAAAAGCTATTAAGTTGAGATCAATATTTAAAAACGTAAAAAAACCATACCTTTCTGAAAATTTCAACCCCTATTTTTCACCCCTTAGAGATGACTGACAGAAACAACGCGAAGCTTCGCGGACCAACTACACCCCCAATGGTACCTACAAACCAAATTTAATTAATTTCGGTTCATGATAACTAAGAAAAGTTCGAAGTACGGCGTACGGACAGACTTTTTTTATTCCATGTTCGGATTCTACATTCTTCGAAACGGTAAACATCAAATTTTGAGGGGAGGGTTAAACTTTTTTTCTTCCATGCTCGATTCCAAAGGTTCATTGAAAGGAATAGATAAACCAAAAAAATCCCATTTTTCAGAATCGGTTTAAAATCGTCATGGAAACCATACTCTTCAATTGGAAGTTTTCGAGCTACGGCGTTTTACGGCATTTTGAAAATGTCAACTCCTATTTCCACCCCTTAGAGATGATGATTGACAGTAAACGCCGAGCATCGCGGACCAACTTATAATCAGCAGGTAACACTATAAAACTCTCAACACCATCGATGAATATCAATCATAATGAAGGCATTCCACCTCTCACTGTACGTGGTATTCCATCATACAGTCGGTAGGTACCAGAACAATATAATAAATGATGAAACGTTTCAACACTTGAAAGCAAGCGAATTCTCCAAAAGCTCCCATAAACTTCGCTCGGTAACATACCCACACGTTTGTTCTGCCTAGGTATAAGCCTTTCAACCACCTCTACTGATCCAACTTTCGATAAAGACAGCCCCCCCCCCCGGCCGTATCACCGTTGCAAACCCTTTGTTCACAATTCGATGTAGAGTAATGGCGGATTATAGCTCGGCTATTGTTATGGTATCGATTCCAACGAGACCAAAGACACAAAGGCCGAGTTCGACCGTAGTTACTTCATTCAGCCCGCTTCAATATTGACTCCAACATCCTCGAAGAATGGATTTAAGTACTTACTCAAGTTATCAATGAACGTACTCGCAATATGAAACGTTTCAGAGCCACCAAAAAGTTAATCATGCAGCATGACCATACGAAATTTTCAAAGTTAATGACGGCCGTTTTGGAAATTTTAACGGTTTTTGACACCAAAAACCTCTTATTTGACTCATTTGAAGGAAGAAAATACTTTATAACTTTCTGTCTCACAATTCAACACCACGTTTGGCGAATTTATATCAATTATTGATTAGTGACAATTTTACCGATTTCTGTCCTATATTTTTGAGGAAATTCATTTTTGATCATGAACATCCATTTTACAACATTTTAGATATTACTTGCTTACCCTCGAGTTCACCCTGTCCGTTTGCCGTCGCGAACATTTTGGCGAAAATTGAGATTCTGTATACCATAACCAAATACTCGCATAGGTACCTACCACCTAAATAAAATTACGTACATAGCATAATTTTTTTTTTAAATCGGAGAATGAATTCAGAATGCTGAAAAACGGAAGAGATTCTTTCTTTCGAAAATTCACGCAACAACTAAAACGTTTTGGATACTTAGCGATACTTAGTTTATTTTTCTTTGAATGCTTTTGTCTTGCTGCAAGGCTTCTAATATGGTTAAGATGTAAGAGGTCGCCTACTAACATTCTTACAAGACCGTGTGACAGAGTGTAACAGTGGGGGTGGTCCCTCGAGAGTCCCCCTCCAAGATCAGCGAGATTATCACCGGTTAAAGGGATATCGATTAGGCTTCCCCAACGGACTCCGTCTCCACCGGAAGAAAAAATATATCGAGAACAGCCCACACTGTTACAACCGTTAAATTCCATTCACTAACAAGCTCCTCCAGGTAGGTACCTATGAGCGATCCTTCGGGGCAGGTGGCTGGGAAACTGTATTTCTAACCGAAAGCTCCACCGGAGGTGTGATCAACTGCAAGCCAGTGTTATTATATTAGAAAAAGAAAGGAGAGCGTTCGAGGCACGACATGGCTAAGCCTACTAAAGACGCACAAGAACCAGAGTGGCCGGGTTGTGTGCCGGGTTGATCCGTCACTTCCATGGATGCAGGTTACAACCATCGCCGCAAACCGGAATCGGTGGAAGACCTTCAAGACAGCGCTATGCACCCACGTCCCAATTCAATAGCAACAGTAATGTAAGTAAGTATATACAGCTGTACAAACCCAAGTGGAAAAAGGCAAAGTTTTTATGATGATATATATTACATACCAGCCTACCTAGGTGTACTATATAAAACACTACAATAAGGTACACATTTAACTGTTACTAATACATTAACGAGCAAAAATGAGCGATAAGGTACTCTTTTTTGTAGAGAATTAAACTCACTTCAAAGGCTAAAGTAGGTTATTTCGCGGTGGAAAAGCTCAGGAAAGAGCTTTCGGAAAAATGGGTTATATACAAGAGTTTGTAAATTTACTATGGCAATGCAAATATTTATCTATTGTGAATGAAATAAATAAGAACGAAGTACAGTTCCGTGAGCACCATTTTATGAGAAGACGTGGAAGCCATCGCCGAGCTCAACACCGAAGGGGGTAATTCTTGCCAGACGATACGTATCAATTCGCAAGGGTGATATATAGTACAGGTTGTAACAGTGTGGGCTGTTCTCGATACATTTTTTCTTCCGGTGGAGACGGGATCGGTTTGGGGAAGCCTAATCGATATCCCTTGATAACCGGTGATAATCTCGCTGGTCTAGGAGGGAGACTCTCGAGGGTCCACCCCCACTGTTACACTCTGTCCCTGTGAGAAGTTCAAGTTCTTCTGTGAGCATTTTCGCGATGGCGATGGCAAGTGGGCAGGGGAGCCCAACAAATGCCAGGTGAGAGAACTGCACACTACTACTATATGCCACCAAGTCAAATGGAAGGAGACCGCGTCTTCCATGGAGTGCATCAGGACCTTGACCGATTAGAGGTTCGACAATTGTGAACCGTGGCAATGGACAGGGCAGAACGAGGGAAGTCAGGCCCGGACCCTTCATGGGTTGCAGTGCCGCGGAGTTGGTTAGACAGGAATAGCAGTGAGTAAATTGTGACAGCAAATTCTAAACAAAAATATGTATCTCGGACGAATGCACATCCGAAAAACAAAATCGATCTCGAGCACAAAGATTCACCAGCCTACTCAAGAAATAAAAGAGAACAGTCGGCCCACGAGACTTTCGTATTGGTAAGAAGGGTCTAATTTAACATTCCCAGCAAACATTGGAACTGGGCGTATCATGTCCACGTTTTTTGAGTCATTTACGGCCTAGCTTATATCTGGAGGTGAGGTGTCACGTTTCCATTTGGGATGTTTCCATCTTGTACTTAAAACCTCCAGTCCTTTTAATCTTCTCGACATTCCAATTTTATCTGATTCCATCCTCATTAGGTGGAACACAGCATCGGTCGAAACTTGAACGGAATGAATGGAAATCTGGAATGAGCTCAGAATCCCGAAAAGGGGCGGAAGCGCGTTGAAATGAAGTCAACATTAAACAAATTGAGAACAAGAAATACAATCCACAGGCGCCTTAATAGAATTTGTGAATCTCCGTAAGGAAGGATTTCCTCGAGTTTTCTGTAATTCATTAACGTTAGCCCAACACAATTTACCGGAGCCTGGATAAAAACCTGCTGTTCTTTCGCCATCCTCCTTCGGACAGATATTTTCCGACATCTTCTCCCACTGCTCAGCCTCACTTTTCATTAGGTCTCTTTGTTGAATATTACTTCCCTAAATTATGAATTCGAATAGTAAATTGAGTTTCATTCTCTTAGGGGAGCCGAGGATCACCAACTGGTCCTGTCGCGACCCCACAAGCTAACACTTTAGTCCCGCCACAAATGTTGGTATCGCTGGTGCCACACGCTGAATTAACAAGCAATTGAACCAAACCCCCATTAATTCTTTCAGATAAATAAACCAGAATAGTCGGACTTACGGATCAGTAGACTGAGACAGCAGACCTTGGTTTCGAACCTGATACCATCAGATTATTAATTATTATTAAATATATTATTGTCAGAGACTATACCGCTAAGCTAATCTGATCACTGATAACGGACAAACAAGGAATGCTCACTGTAACTGTGAGGAAGTTACAACTATATTCCATCCCTATCGACGGAGACTGCCAGTCCTCCGAAAACTACTTTCACTCACAATAGCACTATTTATACAATAACTCAAATTTAAATAGCGGGAAAAGATCAGGAGTGAACCGGGCTATTCTATACAACAGAGGATCGGCTGTACCGAACGTTCATTCCCATCGCGAAGGTTTGAACGGAGCGAGACTTCTTCGGTTTGTCCCCCAGCCCAAAAACATATATGTACATGATTAAAAAGATAACCTGCTGTGTGAACTGACAACGCTGTGAAGTGAAATAAACAATGATCGGGTTTGACGTTCGGTAAAGCCGCTTCGTCGTCGAACAGACATTCGGTAAATGTGACGAATCGCTGTCGTTGTCCTGATTGAGCTGGCGGGGGAGCAAACGATCGAGGCGGAAACTCCGACGATTTCTCACCATCTTTTGAGCGAAGGTTGACAAACGACATCGGATCAACCGGGGGCCGCGGATGGATTTATCGCAATTAACCCCTCTCACGATGCGACCTCTCGCCAAACCCCCTCCAAACCACCCCTCATCGCCATCATCATCGCCGATTTTCTCACGATTCGTTTTAAAGGAGCCGAGGCGAAGTTTGAATTTCATTGGACCTCCATCTATTCTTATCGGCTGCCATTTATCCTGGCGGCGTCCTCCTGCAGTCACCTGTTGATGGAAAATTACCATGAAAACAACATGAAAATGTCGTTTTCCACCTTTAACCTGAGCAAGGAAAGTAATAATGAACTTGTTTCTCTGTAACAGAACAGAAATTTGATTGCTGATTTGTACAAATAGTGAGCCGTTGTTGGCGTCTTTGTTTCATCTGATCGGGATGTTGTCAAATCTTCATTTAATATTATTAGGGCTTGGATTCCAGCATATTGCTTCCGAGTCTGCGAAGCAGCGGAAGCCTTGTGTTCACTTTCGTGAGCCAAAAAATTTTTGTCTTCAGAAATCAAAATTTCCACTTGCATTTTGCGTTTCAAAGCCTACTGAACAAATTTGGTTCCGTGTCTGTCGGTCTGTGAGTCTGTGAGTCTGTGAGTCTGTGAGTCTGTGAATCTGTGAGTCTGTGAGTCTGTCCGCATTTCCTTGTTGCAGCCATAACTTCCACGATTTTGAATTGATTCAGCTCAAATTTTGAGGGATGGTGCGGATAAGGCCCCTTGAGGTCCCATACAAATTTCAACATGATTGATCCAGCGGTACGCCCTGCGCATGCGCTAACGTTAAATTCAACAAACACGCATAACTTTCACAATTTTGATTCAATTTCGCTCAAATTCTCAAGGGTTGTTTGGACAAGGCCTAGTGAGTTCCAGTATGAATTTCAGCATGATCGGACCCTTGGTGCGCTCTGCGCATGCGCTGGCGTGAAATAGATTCAATTTCCTTGTTACAGCCGTAGTAACCAAAGATTTCACCCAATTTCAATGTAATTCTCAGGGATTAAGCGGGTAGGGCCCATTGAGGTCCCATATAAATTTCAACATGATAGAGCCAGCGGTTCGCCCTGCGCATGCGCTCTGTCTGTCCTTCTATGCACGGCCAAACGGCTCGACGGATATCGACCAAATTTGGCACGAATATCCAGTAGGCTCCCAAGTTGTGCAACGTCGCATTTTCAATTCCCTGACCATAGCGGAACTATGGTCGACCATGGTCAACTCCTGAATGGCTTGACGGATATCGACCAAATTTGGCACGAATATCCAGTAGGCTCCCAAGTTGTGCAACGTCGCATTTTTAATTCCCTGACCATAGCGGAACTATGGTCGACCATGGTCAACTCCTGAATGGCTTGATGGATATCGACCAAATTTGGCAAGAATATCCAGTAGGCTCCCAAGTTGTGCAACGTCGCATTTTTAATTCCCTGACCATAGCGGAACTATGGTCGACCATGGTCAACTTCGTTAATTGAAATGGTAACCCCTATTTTTTATCGCGTATTCGTAATTTACGTGAAATTCTATCTACGATCGACCCTTCGGACTACCCCCGCGGTCGACCTTAGCGCATCCATGGGCCCCTCCATGGTCGAATCCCGAATTGCTCAACGGATATCGACCAAATTTGGCACCAATATCCGGTAGCCTCCCAAGTTGAACGTAGGCGCATTTTTAATTCCCTGACCATAGCGGAAATATGGTCGACCATGGTCAACTCCTGAATGGCCTGACGGATTTTGATAAAATTGGGCACAAATACCCGGTAGGGTATGGGATTTTTCCGTCGTTTGTTGGTTCCACGATACTGCGTACAGCGAATCTCGGATAGCGAGCGAAGCGAGCGGTCAGGCTAGTTATGTATAATGGACGTAATGTATTATGGAAGTCATGTTATGTATAATATGTATATTTCATGTAATGTTATGTAATGTTATGTTATGTAATGTTATGTTATGTAATGTAATGTTATGTAATATGTATATTTAACGTTATGTAATGTAATGTAATGTTATGTTATTTTGCTTCCGAGTCTGTTCTATTTTATAATGGGTCACTCTGATTGTGACGAGGAAGCTCCTGTGCCATCACCTTGGCAGTGTATTTGCATTGTGATCAGTACAGTTCAAAGAAGCCATTTGGTGGTAATGTTCAAGTCTCTGGGACCAACAGAATTTAAACATTATATTCGGCATATAAATGCATAAAATAGCTTTTTGAGTAAAAGCGTGAGCAAAAAGTAAATAAATAAAAAAATAGGTAAATTTAAAAAAAGAAAGGAAGAAATTGGCTGAAGTTGTTGCGATGGTGAACGTGGCCTGGAGAGACTGGCAGAATGGTTTAAAAAACTTGGTAGTTTTTGTTGCCTCGCAATCCCGGCTGGAGGGCTGCTTTGGACTTTTGTGAGGATGCTGCGTGGCGAGTCACCAACATCAGTGTATTCTCCCAACTGCGGCCCACAAGAAGCAGCTTCATTCAGATATTTATACCATTCGTTTCGGTCGATCGTGGACGGTCGTTGTGTTCACTAAAACTTTGATTCACTGATTTGAGTAAATAATTTAAAACGGAAAATCTCGATAAATTATCATTGTTCAAACCAATACGTCTTTATTTCAGTGACATTCGAGATTTCGTATTTTCATTCATTTTTTAGACCTGAGCCCTACTTATTACTTTTCAATTTTGATACGTTTTGGACACCTAACTGGGTCCATCATCGGGAAAAAATAGCACATCCTTCACTAAAACGCCTCAGCTAGGTGGGTAGGTACTTGGGTCAGCGTAATGGTCACAGAAGAATAACACTGTCTAATGTGACGGGAAAGGCAGTTCCTCCTGACGTGGAGAGGAGTCAATCAGTCCAGTCAGGGAATAAGGTCAAATTGTTGTGGGTAAAAAATATTCAAATCCCATTTAAATGTGTGGTTGAAAAGGTGTATGTTGGACATTGTTTTAAGTTGAAAGTTAGATTGAGTAGGTGCTTTACTTCGAAAATTTGCTCATATGGTCGTGCTGCATAACTTCGGACTTTGATGTTTACTATCGGTGTTTTTCTCACTCATGAGGTCCCTTACTTCGCCTTTGGGGCCTCAGTTTGGTTTCCGAACGCCTGCAGAGCGGACAGCAGTGACATAAAAATGAGTGACTTCTTTGATGTGGATGCTCTGGCGAATATTTTATCGTAAGTACACTGAAATGGCTTTTCAATTTTTCCCTCGTCTTTTTTCAACTCATAAATAGTTTTAGTTAGTGTTTTGATAATCAAACCTGACGATAATTCAGTTTTGGTGGGTGAAAACAAAGCCTAAACACGTGTGGTACCGTTTGGACACGCTGGTCACCACGAGACAGCACTTGGACGCTTTGGGCCCCTATTAGCCCCCAACATAATCGCAATCTTTCTCTATAAAAAACTTACTTATATTTTCTCCTCTTTTCTATTTTTTAGTCGGAACGTCACAGTTCAGGATGCCCTTGACATTCTACTAAGTAATTTTGATGAGGATGAGAACAATCCACTGGCCTCTACATCTGCTGTTTTGTATGCTGAACCTCCTGATCCCTGTATTATATCACCCCAAGACTCTGGCGATGAGGACGATGAAGAGGGGGATATTTCCCATTTATCGGGAAATCAGTTACTAGCTCCTGCTGAACTCGTAATTGGGAATATTCGCATTGGAGGGCCTGAAGATAACGAAGAAGCAAACGCCCAAGACCCAAACCCGAATGACCCAAATAATGACCCATGGTTTGAAAAACGAATAGAAAAGGGAAAAAAGTTTGCCAAATGGATTGAAGGTGATTTTTATCATGAAAGGGGGAGACGGCGTCAACCGCTAGTAGATTCCTTTCCTCAAGGCGATTATTCAACATTTGGAGGGTCTGCTGTCGAAGTTTTTGAGAATTTTTTTACGTCAGAAGTGTGGGAGCTGCTGGCTGCTGAATGTAAAAAATATGCAGATTTCTGTAACGCTGTTATATCTCCGATAACGGTGGAGGAAATAAAGGCTTTCGTTGGCATTTTAATTTTGAGTGGCTACAATACAGTTCCAACAAATCGTAGTTACTGGGAGCAATTGCCAGATGTAAACAACGATCTTGTTTGTAACGCCATGAGGAAGAATCGCTTTGTAACAATTCTACGCTACATGCATACTGAGGATAACAACAGCAAGGTCCCCAATGATAAGTGTTGGAAGTTGAGACGTTACATGGATCTTGTCAGAAACAATTTTCTCGCGAATTTCGTACCAAAACCCTACATCAATTTACGATGAAAGCATGATTCGCTATTTCGGCAGGCACCCCATGAAACAATTTATTCGTGGTAAACCAATAAGATTTGGATTCAAAGCTTGGTCCCTCAACTCCAACGATGGGTATCTGATAAATTTTGATGTGTATCAAGGCAAACTTCAGAAGATAGGACCTGTTCACAGTAAACTGTTCGGGAAAGCAGCCGCACCCTTAGTCAATATTAATTTATGCTCAATGATTTACCAGATGCCGTTCAATCGTTGCCTTTCAATTTTTTTTGGACAACCTCTTTTGTGGCGTGAACCTGTTCAGTTATTTGAAATACAGAGGGTACACTGCAACTGGAACCTTTCGCGATAACCGTATAGGTACCTCAGCCACGAGCTAAATGCAAGCCCCAAAAAAATGTTTTCGGAAAGAAAGGAAAAGGCACGAAAACTAAAATACCAAAGGGCAATCTAAAAAAAACTACAAAACGAATCAAAATGAAAGAGAGCACCAACCAAAATTCTAAAAAAATGAACTTGCCAACTAAAGCCGAGTGGGCCAAAAAATGCCGTGGAGACTATACGAGTGCTATTGAGTGGAATGATGGGATATTATTCGTAAGGTGGAAGGACAATGGGGTAGTTACTGTAGGTTTCACTACCTTTGGAGTAAATCCCACATCTACTGTAAAGAGGTACTCTCCCGAGCAGAAAAAAAAATGTCCTCGTCCCAATGCCATGTGCAATAGCCAAATACAATGCTGGAATGGGAGGGACTGATCTCATGGATGAAAATATAAATGCATACAGGATTGGAATACGCAGTAAGAAGTGGTGGTGGTGCATTTTTACGTGGGTTATTGACGCAGCAATCCCAAACTCGTGGATTTTGCACAGAAATCAAAGAAAAATTTCGCAGCTGCAGTTCAGAAGGGAGCTGGCCCAAACTTACCTAACGAGATACGCCGTCGCCCGTAGAAATCCTGGTCCATCTGGGCGTTTCATAAATTCATCTCGAATGTTGGATGAAATCAGATTCGATCGACAAGACCACTACGTCCAGCACACCCCTGAACACTCTTGGAAACGATGTGCAGCCCATAACTGCCAATCACGTACCAGAACGATGTGCAGCAAATGTCGCGTCGGGTTGAGTGTTGAGTGCTTTGCGATATTTCACACTAAATTATGATAATTTCCGTTTCATAAATATTACGTTTGTTTTCGAATATGTTTTTCTTTCCATGTTTCATACAAAAGCCTAGGGAAAGTTTGCGTGCCTATTGGTATTTCAGGAAAAATTAGCTCGTGTATGTTATATACCTACCTACCTACATTAACAATATACAAATACAAATACCTTCAATAAAGAAATGTTCGTTTCGTTTGATTTTTTGTCTAATTTATACCACATTTTTGGAATGATAAATATACGAGAAATGTAATTGCGTAAAGCATAGATGCCCTGTGGTGACCAGTGGTACCGTTTGGGCCAACCTAATTGTGGGTGATCTCGAAACATTATAATTTTTTCAATATTTTTCCTGTAATCTACAGCCCAAACAAACATAGCTTACAATTTTATCAAAAAATTCAACCGAAAAAGATACGGTCACTAATGGGTAAGCATACATATACTCGTTAGCGCATTCACAGGATAGTTGCTGGCGCCACGAGGACGCCAGGGAGCCGTACCGTGGCCTCTGCACATGTAGGTATACAAGAATGTTAAAAAAATATATATATTTAAAAAACACGCAAGTTAAGGGTCTTACGACTTGAAATGAAGGCTATGCTCAGTGAGTCGCCAGGTATCGCTATGGAGCCACTGATGTCAGCAGGAAGACGTTTTTGGTTTGGTTTATTCTGGAAATAAGTGAGGCTTTTGTACCGCAGACGCATCACCGTATTCAAACATATCCTTTATGCTCATTAATAGGATGAGGTAAATAGAAATTGTATTGCGTTGCCACTGGGCTACGATAAAATACTTCACGTGACATGTGAAAAGTGTATGTAGATTGCATGTATCACAGTTGATAGTGATTTCACAATAAAGTTTCAAATATTAATTAAAAAAAAAAGGATAATAGATGTGGTTCGAAAAAAGTGAGAATTATCATTATCATCGATCGTGTTGTGGGATAAGGAAATAAAACAAGATCATCGGTTCGTTAATTTTAGGACGCAACGGCCGCGCTGATGTTAGAAGCAATGAATGAAACCACCCAAATAACCTCCTCTTCGCGCTTAATGAGCGAATCTAATCAATAAGACGAAGCCGATGGAGAAAAGTGCATGTTTTATTCAAGTCTCCTCGCCATCGTTTTCTACTGCATTATTCAAAAGAATTCGGTAAGCCCGAGGAGAAGAATGACACCAGGAGCTGCATCATCTTGTGTCGGGCACAGATCACCCTCCAGACCCTGAAAAACTATCAGTATCTCTCAGTATCACACAGGTACTCTGACTCGCAGGGATCATTTTGGGGTCTCACAGTATCGCCGTCAACAACGGCATTGACCGAAATGGAAATGCTGATGCTCCCCCGGTCATCTCGATATGCTTCCATCCATAAGCAATCTTGATACGCTCTCCGAACCGTACAACCGAACCCCACCATGAATTTACGTTCCATCTGCCCCAACACACTATCCATCATTTCAATTTTCAAATCGCACAGTAGGTTCAGTAAAGGGCCAGCGACAAAAATAGTTAACTGCTCCGCAAATAATGATTACCTACCATCAAATGTATTTCCTCCCCTCAAAGATAATGTGAAAAATTCAAGGAATTAAAAGAGTACACGTACCGGAATCTCAACCAATAATATTTCTTCCATAGACACTCGAATTAGAGTTATTTGAATAATTTTATTTGAATAGCTTTATTCCACCAATATAGATTTGTCCTTCAACTTCCCAAAACTGTAACTTGTATTTCATTAAATTTGAGTCAATTTTCCTCTTCCAGTTAGGTGCAGTCTATCACGTTCCAAAAATTAGGTAGGTAGAATCAAAGTAAGTAGCATTTCAGGTTAGAAGTTGAGAAAATTTAAAAACATAGAAAGCTGAGATGAATTGATAGGGTTTGGGGATGTAGCCGCTCTGCCTTGAGGGATATGTGATCGATTCTAACCTCAAGGTTGGAGTAATCCGAAAGTTCACTGGCAGGAATTCAGCAAGTGTCAACAGAAGAATTTTCCTGACCGACGACAGCCCCTCCCTTCTACTTCTGCTGTACTCACTCTCTGCTAAATAAACTCGTATACTTAGTTCTCATCTAATTTACGTTGAAAGTGATTCGTCTACGTTCTTTGTTCAAGTCTTTAAATTTCAGAAAAATGCTGAGGCAATTACCAACTGTTTTTGCTAGTTTTCCAAAGTTTCTTCCCTTCCTAAAGACAGTCAACGGGGTGTCCTAAAACGCAAGTAGGTATGTACTGTCGGTGGGTACTTATCTGTGATTATAATGTGTAATTAGTAGGTACTTACTCATTATGAAGCTGAACGGTTCATGTTAGGAGGAAAAAGGGTATATAAGAATGAATCACTAGAAGACAACCATTCCAGAACCTCAGGTTGGAATGTGATATATCACATCTTTCTCCGGCGTTTGACAGTTCCTATCACTCAACTTGTTATGAGTTCATGTCGATGAGATTACACACAAACTCTCCTGATGTTGGTTATACCCTCGACAGGAAGTGCCCTAACTTCAACAAGGTGAACTTCGGGGCTCCGGAATCGGATCGACTTCAGATATGCACCACATCCCTCTTTCACCAACTACCCGGGCGATGAGTTAAGTCATAGGTAGCTGGTTCCGAACTTGGGCTAATTTAAAGCGAAACCCGAAGTCCCGAAACAGAATCTGGCGCTTGTAGAGCAAAATTAGGTGGCTTATGCAAGTGTGCCGTACAGGGCGGAGATATATGAAAATGGTCAGGATTTAATAAATAATAAAGAAGAATCGTGCAATGCCTTTGTTTCAACCTTCCTGGAGGAAAAAATAAATAATACGTAGCCCCACAGGATCGCCATTGTGAGAGTGCGCAGTGTGATGGAACGCGCGTAGGTTGATAGCGCCTGTCGGCTGTAGCATCAACAAGTAATAGCCATAAAGATATCACAGCGGTTTAGCTCTTTTTCCTTTCCTGGGCCGCTTGTTGTATGCTATGCCGCCTACAAAAAGAAGGGCGGGTTTTCGCCCTGAATGGGATGGAGGGTCTGCAGCTATTCACAGCAAAAATATTCCGGAACACGCGATACCCTTGCACCTGCTTCCTCTTCAGGGCGAGGGCCCCTTTTGCTCAGAAGATTGACGACCTCGCCTTATTGACTGAAAAAAGGCGGAAGAGACAAATTTGAGTGGCTATTACATGAATACCGGAGCTTTTCCTGTACGGGGCCTACAAAGCCCCTGCAGAATAGACGTGTCAAATTAGCTATAAAATTCTATTCACGAAGATAGGCGGAATTCCCTATACTTACTAATCAAAATCCACATTGGCCGAGGCCTGAAGAATCCAGCACGAGCTAATACAGCAAAACATTCGAGTGATGCAAATTAACAAATACTGTGAATGGAGTTATTGTGGGGAAGTAGGGGAATTTTAGGACAGAGGGGTCGAAAAGTTCGAGTAGAATTCAGCATCTTATTTGCCATGGTAATGGAAAAGGTGAAGTCATACTGTTGGTCGCCCATTTCCAGGAGGGCGTGCCCCTTGAAGAAGAAGAACCTGTATGAGTGGGATACCGAAAACATGTGAGGGAAACGAGAATAATATCCAACCTATGTCCAAAATTATAATTATCAAGAGGACGCAGAAGAAACAAGAAAAATGTGAACTTCTCGAGAACAGTGCGGTGGTGTTCGATCTGTGTTGACCTCTAAGAATGAGGCTGGTTATAACTGTGCTGCTGATTCCGCGATGGTGTACAAATCTTCACATAAGAGAGAAAGGTTACTTGTTATGGGGTAAGACGTCTTCTTCTAATTTTACCATTTACTCAAACCGGTTTAGGCTTATTAGGCCATCAATGGTTCTGGAAATAGTATTACTAATAATAATAACTAGCAGGAAAAATTTTTCTGCTAAATATGAACAGGCTCTAAAGCGATAGGTACGGGCTCTAGAGCATCGGATTCACACGTGACTTGGACAGTTTCACAAATTTCCAAAGATACGAACCTAATTCATATCAAAGAATGAAAACGGAGTTCTTGAAAGGTTTTCTGTTTCCACTAATACAAGAAAAATACACTGCTTGTATCTCTTTCGGTGATCAAACCGTCGTCAGTAACAAACCATAACTGAAGGCACAGTGGAGAGAGGAAGATTGATAGATAGATATCCCAAAAAGTGAAAGGTGGTCGATTGGTGGTGGTTGATGGTAAAGGTGAAAGGGGAACGGAGCAAAATGAAGGGGGTCGATTCTGATTTGCCATGGAAGTGAATGCCAAATAGTGACAGGAAGGTAGGGTCGAAAGGTGGGGATGGGGAGGAACCAGGCTGTTACAGAAATGAACGCAATAATGGAGAAAAACTTGATGGAATTACATCATTCAAAGATTTACACAACCTTCCACTCTTAATAATTTCGAATTTTTCAAGTACATCCCAACATGCCCCCTTTCGGGCATTAATTAACTCAACAAACTGTCTACCCGTAGAATCAAAATTGAAGCTATGACGATTGATTCAAGTGACGTGCAAAAGCCCTTATTATCCCTGAAATCTTTTTCACGTTCCTTTACCCTTTCTCTAAACTTCCACAATAATAAAGTCCACAAGAACACTTTAATTTATAAACGCCACTTTCATCATGAACGTTAATTTTATCCTCAACTAAGTAAACTTAATGAAGAAGATTATTTTTATTTTTATAATATCCTACTGTGATCCCTTCAGAAGTTGATATTTTACCAATACCAAAATGTTTTCATAGTACGGTATACTGCTCAAAATCTTCTCCTCAGTCGTAGCTTCCCTAAATGGATTTGAAACTCCTTCCTTACTATTTTTCCTAAGAACCCTACCCCGTAATTATTGTATCACTGACATTGAGATCTCCCTCATAGCCATTACTCGCCGCTATAGTTAACTTTTCTTTAGCTGAATTGTGTTCACTCATCGATATAGTTAATCATACTATGGAAAGCAGCACGTATGTGGACTATTGGATGTTCTGCAGTACTATGAATGGTAATATGGTTATATTTCCTATATACTGAAAACTCATATTTCCATTATTCAACGAAGTGGAACGATCAAGAAAATTTAGATGATTACATCCGAATTCTAAGGCGAAGTTAATGAATCGATCTACGTTATTCATTTATTTATGATCCGAACCAAGTTTTCTTTCAGTCCCTTTCCAAAGAATGATGATATCGTCTACTTATCTATACTAATAAAGGAGCCTATATTTTTTAAATTTTTGGAAAATTTGTTTAAAAAGAAATCTATATAAATATCTGCAGCAATGGAGATAATGGGCTCGACAGTAGGAACCAAAAGTACGAAATCGTAAGCTGTCGTAAGGGACGGCCAGGAACATGACCAAAGAGGAAGATCGAGGATAGCCTGTAACATGGCCCGGAACTCGCTAATCACAATGAGACCGCTTCATGAAAATCGATTCAGCCTTTTGGTCCTCATGCCGTCACACAGACATACACACATACAGACAACTCGCGAATTATATAATAGGACAGGATGAATATAGAAATAAGTATATGTATGTACAATGAGAAATTGAGTGAAAACGAACTTAATGAAATTAATATACCTACGATGAACACAAATTGAGTATGAGATGACAGATCTGTTCAAATATGAACGATTAGAAGTTGAAAGTAACTATGGCGAAACTATAACTTCTTATAGAAAATGGTTCTTCTCCGTCTCAGTGGTCTGACTTCCAGATGTGAAATGTATGAAGCCGAACTCCATTTCACTTCTCGAAGTCAAACCAGTTAAAGGGGAGAAACTAACTATAATCCAACAGCAAGGTCAGACGAGAAGGTGAACAGAATTTATTTTAGTTTCGAGAGTCTTTACAACAGTAATCCGCTAATTTCTATCTGTGCACTGCATTAGACAAGGAAATCTATGTCTAATAATATCACACTAAAAAAGAAAAGAAAACAATCTGATAGGAAGCACAAGAGCTTCTTTTGGTTTATTATCTTCAATAATGAACCTCTCAAAATATGATGGTTTACGTTTCAAGGTACGTCGGATCCGAAAATGCAATGAAACAATATCTATCTGTCCGCCGTACGCCGCACTTCGCAAGTTTCTTAGTTACCGTGAACGAAATTAATGTTATTTGGTTTGTAGTTCCGGTTTGGGGTCTAGTTGGTCCGCGAAGAGTCTCAGCGTTACTATCAGTCACCTCTAAGGGGTGAAAACTAGGGGCTGAAATTTTCAGAACGCCGTAGCTCGAAAACTTTCGATAGAAGGGTATGGTTTTTTTTACTTTTTCAAATTGATTTTGAACTAAATAATTGTTTGAGACTACCCGGAGCATTGTACGCCAGCCGTTCATTTGCACAGAAAAGCTTCGTTAACATAATCGTCAATCACACGGTATAAATCCGGCCCAGATATCATCGCTAGGGAGCACCTGATTATAATCATGGACGGCTGTATGAAGTCGAGTTGGCTGTTCTTTGATTTTATTCCATTTTAAAAGTGATGGCTCTTCTGGATTTTATTGATAGGTACTTTGGCAAATTGAACAAACGTTGATGTATATTATAGGGTAAATTATTGCACAACGGTAAATTATTACACAACGGTTTAATATACTATGTACGCAGAAGGGGCATCTGCACAGGTAAAGTATTACACAACGTTTTATTATTTATCATATATGCTTCGTGAATAACTACAAATAGTTTATTAATGACTGAATTATTGAATCCCACGCATTTGTATGAAAGTTTAATTCCCGGGCCGGTTCCAGTACTCGATTTAGGGCTTTCCTGGAGGGAGCTCGAGGGTACTGACCACAGACAACAGTGATCTACGCAGAAGGGGCATCTGAAGAGGTACACAATAATCCGTTGTATAATAATTTGCAGCGTTTTTCATTTATTTATATACAATCCATAATGAATTGGAGAAAATAATGTATCTGAAACAACGGAAATTGCGGTGATTATTGTATAGAATGTGTGGACGGAGTTGGGGAAATACATGAGATGTGCTATTTTGTCATTCATTAGTTAGTATACTCAATTTTCTCGTGATACGACAAACGCAAGATGCTCCTGTTATAATGGCCTCCGAATGTTTTGCCCTGGAACCTACCAGAGCTCACTTAATGGAAGCTATTCTTTCCGCGACGGTCATTCATCACGTGGTCGTTTCTCGGCTGTTCTGTCCAAACCATGACTTAAGTGGTCGACTCCATCTTGAAGCTTGGCCTCCCTCCTTCCTCCTACCGGCCACAAGAGCTAGCAACTTCCCTTGAAAAGTTTCAGGGATATCATGGTGCACTTTCCGTCGTCTTGAACTAGGGGAAATGTACCAACCCGCGCATACTTACAACACAACAAGTAAACCCCTTTCGCTTGGGCGATTTCGCCCACTGAATATAAATAATTTATGAATAACTAATAACGCTTCCGAATGCAAATAGCCCCACGGATAACCCATCTCGCTGAACTGACATTAGGTACATTCGCTTGATTCGAACCCCAGTAATTTTGAAACGCTTCAGAAAGACTATAACCAAAAGGGCAACGAAATGTCCTGGACAATGTAAGGAAATAAGAATATAAATATATAAGTAGTATTTAAACAACATTATGTAGTTATATTCTACGTGTCAACTGATAAGTCACGATTAACAATCATGACTGATGTGATCATGATAATCTTGCAAACAACAAAGTTCGGAGAAGTTAAATTACAAGAGTAAAGCTGTTAAGTAATATTTATCAACAACCACGACTAATGTGCTCATGATATTCATGAAAACTAAAACTACAAACCAAATCATTTAAAAACAGCAAGCGATTTAGAGTAGTCAGTCCATACAAACATCAATATGTATCATTCATCCTAATTTTGGTGTATTATTTTCAATAATGAATCTTTAGCATCGAGCACGAAAAAACCCATCCGACAAAATTTGATGATTTTCGTTTGAAGGTACGTAGAACCCGAAAATGGAATTGAAAAAAAAAATTCTGTCCGTCCGCCATACTTTGGACTTTTCTTGAACCAAATTAAACCAAAATCAATGAAATTTGGTTTGACAGTCCCATTTGGGGTCTAGTTGGTCCGCGAAGCTCGGCGTTACTGTCAGTCATCTCTAGGAGTGAAGAATAGGGGTTGACATTTTTGGAATACTGTAGCTCGAAAACTTTCAATAGAATGGCATGATTTTTTTTAATGTTTTTAAATTGATCTCAAACTAAAGAATGTTTTCAGAGCACCCCGAGCACTGTACGTCCAGCCGTTCGTTTGCACCGAAGGCTTCGTCAACATGATCGTGAATCAAACGGTATAAATCAGGCCTAGATATCATTGCTAGGGAACGCCCCTGATTATAATCACGTATGGCTGGCTGTATGAAGTCGAGCTGGTTGTTCAGTGATATTATTTCATTTGAAGAATGATCGCTCTTTTTGATTTCGTTGATAGACGTACTTTTGTATTTTGAACAAACGTTATGCTTCATGAATAACAACAAATAATTAATGATTGAATGATCGGATCCTGCGCATTTTTATGACAATTTAATTCCCGGGCTGGCTCCAGTACTCGATTTACGGCTTTCCTTGGGGGAGCTCGAGGATTGGTATTGACCACAGAAAACAGCGATCTACGCAGAAGGGGCATCTATACAGGTAAATAATAAACCACTGTGCAATAATTTGCAGCGATTTATCTACGTCTACATAATTATGGTTGATTGCTACTTGGATCTCCGAAGCATTACAAAATATGATCGGACTTGTGTGTGGTATTTCTTGGCGATTTAATTTCCCTATCAGAATTATGATTTTGGTCGTTTCGGTACGATTTGTTTCCTTCAACAGAACGCCTGTGTCCTTTAGTTACGTTCAAATTGACGTAAGTGCATACAATTTGGGAGCCATCGCAGTGGCTTCTGTAGCTCATTTTTATTTGTTCGAAAATTGCCTAACGTGAAAATCGCTTGTCCATTCTACCGGAAAAATTGAGAATATTAGGGGCATCCAGAGGCCCAACATCCGAGGCGAATCCCTGAAAACGCACCCTGCGAGAGGAAACAGCGGGAACAAGGCCATCTCGGGCCTTGGTGGCCTCTCGTATCTGTTGTGCGCGGCTTATTTACAGCGCAGCGGTATTCGCGTGTTCCTCACGCCCGCTGCCTGTTTTATTCATAAGACAACATTTCCTCAGCCGCCCTCCCGAAAACGGAAAACTCTCGCATTACCTGCAATTCAGATGAGCTTTCAACACTCGAGAAGTGAAAAATTTTCCCTTTCCGCAACTTCCTTCCTTCGGAAGGCGGGAAAGGGCTGTTGATGGTGTGTCAATCGACGAGTGAAAAATATCGTCAGAATTGTTCCTTCAGATGTTCGATGCTGTGTGGCGTATTATTCTCTCCAATTTATTTATTTATTTATTCACACAAAAAATACAGTTTTCTATGTACATTTCTAAGCAATTCACAAATTGTGCTTACTTCCAGTTATTTACGATTTGGCCTGAAGGTTACAGTGACCTGTCCTGGGGCCCATTCCTAAAGACTCTTCAAATTTTCCTATGCAAACCTTCATTTGTACTCTTCATTTTGCGAATTATGAAAAGTAGGAGAACTTTCTGTTCCTAAAGCCTTCGCGCTCCCGATCTGCAGTTCTACACGAATGTTCCGAAGAGTAACCTTCGTTTTGTCGAGTAACCTCCAATAAGTATTAAAGTTTATGTTGTTGTTTCCGATCGTTTTCTTCCGAATTGAACAAGTTTTCGGCCGTTTTCCGTCTTTTCTTCTTCACGCTCCCATCACAAGTGGTAAGGTCTATTAGATTTTCCCGAAATAAGTTTCATACCAGAGAGATGTATTGCGGAAAACAAATGTGGAGCAACGAGTGGTTATGATTCATATTTAATAATGCGCCCGACGAAATGGCAATATCCTCACCATCCTCCTCTAATGAGAAGTATAGGAAAATTTCCAATATTAAACAGAGGGGAAAAAACCGCTGCAAATTATTACACAACGGTTTATAATTTACCTGTAAAGATGCCCCTTTTGCGTGGATAGCTGTTTTCTGTTGTCAATACCTATCCTCGAGCTCCACCCAGGAAAGCCCTAAATCAAGTACAGGTGCCGGCCCGGGAATTACATTTTCATAAAAATGCGAGGGATTCAAAAAATGCAACCACTAATAATTATTTATTTATATTCATGAAGCATAACGTTTGTTCAAGTTACGTAAGTACCTATCAACAAAATCCAAAAGATCCAGATTTCATTATTTTTTGTTCATGGTAACTAAGAAAAGTGCGAATTACTGCGTACGGCCAGCGGACAGTCAGAAATTTTTTAATTACATTTCCGGATTCTGCATACCTTGACACGAAAACCATCAAATTTTGAGGGGAAGTTAAATTTTTTTTTCCATGCGCGATTCCAAAGATTCAATATTGAAAATAATAAACCAAATATGGGTAGGTACATTTAAATTAGGTAGGTTGTCACTATTTGTCCACAAACTTCCTAACCTTCCGAACCGCTTCCTAACCTTTCTTCCTCCCAAATGTAGAGTATTTTGCGGCCTCAGTGGAGCTAACTTCAATGGAATTTTATATGCTCGCCCTCACACTAACTGAACCACCTAAGACCTAATCGAAAGATTGAATTCTCTTCTTCTTATTGGCACTACCAATCATTGAATTTAACGAAGAAATAATAACTAAAAACCGACTTGAAAGTACGTAAGCACTCTTAACTTTGCACTTTGCGAAAGATAACCGTTAACAACGGAACTGTTCAAAGCAGGGTAAAACTCTGAAATTCTACACTTTGCACTTCAGTCTTCCTCTTCAAATCAAGAGCGTTCTTCAGGAACGGAAATTCGTTCGCAAAGTGCAGAGTGTGGATTTGAAGAGTGCAGAGTGAAGAGTGAAAATATTTACGAACGGGCCCCAGGCCTGTCTCTCTCAGTACAAGATAGCCGAAAACGAGCAGGGTGCAATAATTTCTATCATTTTCCGTCGTGGTAAATATTTTATTGTTATTTTTAATTTTTAATTTATTTTATTATATTACAATAATGCCACTAATATTGCGATGTTAATTTGATAATTTTCCTGAAACTTCCTTGTTTCTTTTGGTTTATTATTCTGTGAATAATACACAGCTATGTATTCGCTCAGCAAAACATTTTTACAACACCCCCTCAAATTTTTTCTTTTACGTTTCAAGGTGCGTAGATTCCAAATACGCTGCAAAATCCTTGTCAAATGGGTTTATTGTTTTGTACTTACCTAAAGAAATGTTGGCTGTTCTTTCATATGTAATAATTGAAATAGCTATTTCTGATGGTTTCCACCATTTTGGCCCCCAAAACTTGAATTAGGTACGCCCCCTTTTTTTTCTTTTTTTTTTTTCTTCTTCAAATTATCATTGATCATTGGTAGTGCCATTTAATCGTCTTGATCCACGTGTTGATACTTTTCCTAACTTGCGCTCTTCTTTTTCAAATTATCTTTGATCACTGAGAGCGCAATTTACTTGTCTTGATTCATCTGTTGATACCTTCTCTAGTATTATTATACAAATTGATGGTGATTTCAGACAACTTTCCAGGTTTTTGACTCATAAAAAATTAATTTCGGGAGCTGAACCTTCGTTACAACCTCGAATCTTCACTCTTTGGTCAAAATCGATTTCATATTTGGTCTTCCCGCCCTAAAAAAAACATGACAGAACATACCTCAAAAGCTCATTTTACTAAAATACCAAAAGACCCTATTATTAAACCCATTTTACACTCATAACAACCTTGGATATATTCTGATCAGGCTGCAAAGTTTCGGGACACAACTAGGGCCCAAGTGGAGCCTGTGTGCGCAAGAATGCTTTTTTTTGGACCGAAAATGAAATAGTTATGCACGTCACGGCGGACGGACACTGCATTTTTGGAATCTACGCACCTTGAAACGTAAAAGGAAAAATTTTGAGGGGTTGTTATAAAAATTGTTTGCTGAGCGAATGCATAGGTGTACTATCCACAGAATAATAAACCAAACTGCAATATCCGTACGCCGTATCATCCATACCTACTTCATTTTCGGTCTAAAAAATTCGTTCTTTCGCACACAGGCTCCATTTGGGCCCTGGTTGTGTTCCGAAACTTTGCAGCCCGATCGGAATATACCCAGGGGTGTTATGGGAGAAAAATGGGTTTGAAAATAGGGTTTTTTGGTGTTTCAGTAACATCAGCTTGAGAGGCATCGTTTTCCATGTTTTTTAGGACGAGACCGAATATGAAGTCGATTTTGACCAAAGAATGAACAATTGAGGTTCTAACGAAGTTTCAGCCTTAAATTAGTGTTAAATTTTGGTCTAAAATGGTCGCTCTCCTGCACAAAGTTTGGGTCCCCATTTGGGAACACATTTGGGTCCTAGTTGTGCTCCGAAGCTCGACAGCCCGATCGGAATACACCCAGGATCGTTACGGGTGAAAAACTTGTGCAAAAATAATCGGGGTTTTCGAGGGTTTTTCTGAGGTTTTAGTCCATGTTTATTAGGACGAGAAGACCGAATATGAAGTTTATTTTGGCCGAAGAGTGAAGAATTGAGGTTGTAACGAATTATCAGAGATAATTTGCACAAAAAAAAATTGAATTAAAATAAATAACTTTTCCATATCTTGAAATGGAAAAAGAAGAAAGAATCATTCCTTACGTTTGCTAAAATATAAATATAACAATAATAACAATAAAGTAATCATTATAAACAGGCGCGTAGCGTCAGGGGTACCGGGGGTACCGGCGCTACCCTACACGAAAAAATGAAAAAAATTACATTCCGTAGGTAGGTAGCAATTTGAATTGTCCACTCATAACTCCATCCTCCATGACTCTCCCTCCATGAACTATCCTCCAACCTCCATGTCTGCCAGTCATGGACGAAAAACAGCCAAGTATCGATTAGTCGATTAGAATCATATGGTTTTCGGCAGGTTTCGAATATTTGAAATCTCAAGGTCGCTGGGGTACCGCTACCAGTCCTGCAGAGGCCCAGAATCCGATGTGTGTGTGTCTCTACATCGTCTGTGTGAGTGTGTTTGCGTGTGTGAGTGAGTGTCTTAAACATCTTCAGGAGACTGTGTTAGTAAGTTGGGCTAGCGCAAATATCCAGCGTATCCAATCTTGGTGAGGAGGGATACTGGCGTATGGATCGATTGTAGCTATCAATTAAAAACTCGAGAAAAAAACTTTGACAACCTCTAAAGTGTCACTGTCATCCATTTTGCTTTTTGGAAGCTATTCTTACGACGGCCTGTTTTCTCATAATTTTATTACTTGTAGTTTTCACAATAATTGTTCCTAATTTCAGGTTTAGTTGTTTGAATTCGAATCTTTCCTAGTGTCCTAGTCTCCTCCTAAAATGGATAGTTGTTGCGTTAATTGTTCCGTGGTTCGGCGTTCGTTTAGTTCTCGTAGTTTTAGCGAAAAGAACGACATCATCAGAGCCGGCCGGTCAACCTCAGCGTTGCCTGATTTCAAGAGAGTTGTGAAGGAACGTAACCGTGAGTACACTCAGCATTTCACTGTTGAAACATACAATAGGTACCAACGGTTATCAGGCTGTAGTTCGAAAACCTTTTATTTTGTTTGCAAGGGAATGTTATGAATTATTTCTAATGAATTTGGAAGATCAATAATATCATAAAATTCCTTTGACAAACAGCTTGCTAAGAACTGCTTCACATTTACATTTTTAGAGTATGTGAGGAAGTGTGAATGTTGGTGGGGGGGGGGGGGGGGGGATTCATTGCGGTACCCCCGTCACCAGAGGCACGCTACGCTCCTGATTATAAAGAATAAATATATCTACCTACAAGAATAAACGTAACGGCCTACCTTGTCATTCACCAATTTTTTGGATATTCACCAAAATCAGCTTCTTATTGAATCGTCAACAGTTAGAGCAAGATTTCAATAACGTGAATGAAACAATCCCAAGAGTTTTTCTTCAATTTTAAGAATTGTTACTTTATACAAGGGTATATAATTCGAAATAGAGAATTCGTATACGTGATACGTGATTATTTCCATTGAGTAAATCAAGATTCACAACAAGCCAATACGAGAATATTCTTCGCCAAATGTCCTAATTCGCCAGCTGAGCCAAACATGTGTACTATATAAGTACTATACAGATAAAGATAACTACCATATAGATAGATTTATCTATTACAGTAGAGCTATGGTGGTACTTGTCCCTCTTCAAGTAGTTTAACCCTGGAAAATGAACCATTTAAATGGATTTTCCTGGCTTCCTTTTCACCTCTTAATATTGAAACTCGGCTACGTGAAACTTTCCTCTCTTTCCTTGTTTTTCATCTTAATCCAAACTTTGTAGGAGTTGGTTACAATTTATTTTTTAATTAATCAAAGTTGCGCCAGCTCTGATACTGATTAATTAGGTACACACTCTTTTCCGTGCTGAGAGGAAATTACTTTCTTTGATGTTGATTAATGGGTTTTACGTATTATAATGGAAACACCGTGAACTGTTTGGATTGGAAACAAAGTCTCATGTAAGCAGAGAGTTGTATTGTGTAAGTGAAATGGCTTAAAAAGCCATTCGAGGTGGGCCACCCAAGCCCAAGTGCCACCCAAGGCAGGTGATCGGCTGCTCGTAGAGAAACAGAAGAATTCGATTCCGATCATGGCCTCGGGTTGTGACAAGGAGCGCTGGGATTCGAACCGACGGACCGCAGTCCCAGTCCCAATCCCAACCGTCAACTGAGCTCAGTCCAGATTCGTCTGCACATTTGCTCAGGTTTCCGTCAAGAATCCGTACTTGGTGAGGTAACCGGCGCAGTGGTGAATCCTGGTTCCCCCACTGGTTCACAGTTTCCAAAAATATTTCGCTCCGAACACCACACACAGGTACATAACTCAATCACCTACACCATATAGCCCTACCGAAATGTATCAATTAAACTTCCAGTCGTGCAGTAAGATCATATGGATGAATTCGTTATATACCAAACAATATTTATTTATTTATTTATACCGAGGGCAAGCCCAATTACATTATAGCATTCAACAAAAAGTTAAGAGGAATGAAACATTAACATAAGTGAATAACCAAAAAAAAAACTAAAAAAAAAAGGGTCATGAGTTACTGATGGAAGAGGAAGCGAACAAAGTCTTTATGAAGAGAGGGAGGAATGGAAAAAGTCGAAGACGTTAGTATTGAAAGCAATTTTTGGCGATTTTCAGTCATTTTTACCTATTACTTAATTTACAGGACTTTTGATCCCAAAAATCGCAAAATTTACCCACTTGATGGATTACAACCGGCATGATTTTTTAAAAAAATTATTATCCTATTTGCTTAATCGATTTGTTTCTATTCACCATTCTGCACATTTTTTGGGAATCAGTCATTTTTACCCCTCCACAATTTTTGGAGCAACCCAAAAGAAAGGATGAGTTCGAAGTCCAAGTCACGAAAATAAAAAGGAGGCAACGAATTTTTTAATGTTCGAAAATCGCTAAGTATACCTGAAAATTTAAATATTAAGCGATGAGTCCCATAAGCGGTATTAAACGGTGACAAAATATCACCAAATCTTTTGCAATGCCAAATAAAAGGATTAGTTCAAAGATTCAAAGAGTTCAGTTTCTGAAAAATGGAAGTGGGTCAAATTTGGATTTTTGTGGGTGGAAAACTGGTTGAAAAACGCTGCAAATCCCTGCACAACGGTTTATCATTTTGTACAGAATACCCTCCTGTTACAGATCACAGCTCTCTGTATAGATAACCCGTCTATATAATATATGTACTGCTCTATACATATTATGTAGATCGCAGACCCTCCATAGGTGAGTACCTAACCCCGTACTCGTTACTAGGTACCTACCTAAATCACGAGTTAAATGTTGCTAAAATGATTCTGTCGATGACAAACAGTAACTAAAATGGCAAAAAGAAACGCAAATAATGAAGTTCTGAAGGAAAATTGTTGATGTGGAGTGAAATAGATGCCCCTTCTGCGTAGATCACTGTTTTCTGTGGTCAGTACCTACCTTCGTCGTCAAACATAATGAACCGTTGTATAATAACTTGCCCATCAATAATACGTCAACGGTTGTTCGAGTTGCAAAAGTACCGATCAACAAAATCCAGCCCTTTCTTGGTAGATGAACCGTTGTGTAATATTTACCGTTGTGAAACAATTTGCCGTTGTGTAATAATTTACCATTGTGTAATAATTTACCCATCAATAATACTTCAACGTTTGTTCAAGTTTCAGAAGTACCTACCAACAAAATCAAGTAGTCCATCACTTATCAAATGAAATAATATTGCAGAACAACCAACTCGACTTCATACAGCCATTCTTGATATATAATCAGGTGCTCCCTAGTGATGACTATCTGGGCCCGATTTATACCGTTTGATTCACGATCGTGTTGACGAAGCTTTTTGGTGCTCACGAACGGCTGGACGTACGATGCTCCGGGTGGTCTCAAAAAATTGTTTAGCTCAAGACAAATTTAATAACGTAAAAAAAACATACCCTTCTATCGAAAGTTTCCGAGCTACGGCGTTCTGAAAACCCTATTTTGAACCTCTTAGAGATGACTGACAGTAACGTCGAGCTTCGAGGACCAACTAGACCCCGAATGGAACCTATAACCCGAATTTCATCAATTTCTTTTCATGGTAACTAAGAAAAGTGGCCAGCACGGCGTACGGCGGACAGACAGAAATTTTTTTTATAGCAGTTTTGGATTCTACATACCTTGAAACGTAAACCATCAAATTTTGAGGGAGGGTTAGAATTTTTTTTTTTTTTTTTCATGCTCGATTCCAATGGTTCGTGGTTGAAAATAATAAACCAAAATGTTATGGGGTGGAACTTCGAAAATTCACTCATACTTTCAGATTTTGGTAGACAGAACAGATCCGTTTTCCCGTATGAACAGTTTCCAATATCTAGAATTTTGTGAACACCCGGATCAGTAAATGACCAGCCGTTCGTTCAACACGAAGGCCCTGAAGTTGGGACAGAAAACATCAACACGAGCGTGAAACGATGAATCCGCGTGAAACGATGAAGCGTGCGTGAACGACGAGCGTGAAACGATGAAACGACGAGACCACAGAACGGACTGTCACTGAGCGGGGGAAAGTGACGAGACGGCAGTCAAATATCGCTGCGGTGATCTCCCTGCCTGCCCATTGCCACCTCTCGTGATGTCATTTTTGCGGTCCCCCCGGGCAACACCTTCGCACCATTGCGACGGCCGCAACACTTTTTGTGTCACCGTCCCAACAGAATGCCGAGAGTCACCTCGAGGGAGCCGCGTCACTTTTCCCCTGATTTATCGCCCCCCCCCCCCCCATCACCGAGGGTTTCTCTCTTCCGCCCCGTTTTTCCACGGGAGCATCAACAATCACTCAGATTTGTCACCCGGAGCACAAACCACTTAATTCAACAACACGAAAAAGGTCTCCGACGGAAACACTCTCATGAAAAATGACGGGTGACGCCTCCGCTCATTGTGGAGAGGGGGGGGGGGGGGGGGGGGGTAGTTAAAATTCCTCTCTGTCGAATCTCGCTCTTTGAGAGGTGGACCCTGGTGGGCGGGGGGGAAATGGGGCACCACCGCCACCCCTATGATCCACCATCCCCCCACCCATCACACCGCGCCACCCACAACACCACGGCCCATGAATCCGGGCGAGCGGTTCTGTATAACTTTCATTTGGTGGCTTCCTCGTGACAAATTACCAGAGCCCGGGATTCTGACAATAAACGCGCGAGAGCCGCCCGCCGCCTCCCGCTGTTCATCATCCGGCTCCGCGAACTCGTGTCATCAGCAAGTTCTTCAGCAGAAGAGAGCAATCCATTGCGACGTCCCTTCAACAGTTTTCCCTCCGACGGGATTCCACCAGTCGGGCCTTTCCCAGCCCGACGCACGGCCCGGGCGAGTGTTCGTGTCCCGCGGACATCGACTTGTAACTCACTCGGGAAGTTCATTAGACGGCTTCACGTGCACCAATTTCTGTTTTTGAAGGTGAAAAAATATTAAAACGCTGCAAAACCCTGCAGAACGGTTTATTATTTTGTACAGAATACCATTCTGTTACAGATCACAGCTCTCTGTATAGATAACCCGTCTATATAATATAATATGTACTATTCTATACATATTTAGATCGCAGACCCTCCGTAGGTTAGTACCTAACCCCGTACTCGTTACTAGGTACCTACCTAAATCACGAGTTAAATGTTGCCAAAATAATTCTTTCGATGACAAACAGTAACTAAAATGGCAAAAAGAAACGCAAATAATGAAGTTCTGAAGGAAAATTGTTGATATGGAGTGAAACGGATGCCCCTTCTGCGTAGATCACTGTTTTCTGTGGTCAGTACCTAGCTTTGCGGTCAAGTATAATGAACCGTTGTGTAATAACTTGCCCATCAATAATACTTCAACGGATGGTGAAGTTGCGAAAGTACCGATCAACAAAATCGATCCCCTTCTTGGTAGATGAACCGTTGTGTAATAATTTACCGTTCTGTGATAATTTACCGTAGTGTAATAATTTACCATTATGTAATAATTTACCGTTGTGTAATAATTTGCCGCCGTGTAATAATTTACCATTCTGTAATAATTTACCCATCAATAATACTTCAACGATTGTTCAAGTTTCAGAAGTACCTACCAACAAAATCAAATAGTCCATCACTTATCAAATGAAATAATATCGCAGAACAACCAACTCGACTTCATACAGCCATCCTTGATTATAATCAGATGCTCCCTAGTGATGATTATCCGGGCCGGATTTATACCGTTTGATTCACGAACGTGTTGACGAAGCTTTTTGGTGCACACGAACGGCTGGACGTACAATGCTCCTGGTGGTCTCAAAAAATTTTTTAGCTCAAGAAAAATTTAATAACGTAAAAAAACCATACCCTTCTATCGAAAGTTTTCGAGCTACGGCTGTCTGAAAATTTCAACCCTTATTTTGAACCCCTGAGAGATGACTGACAGTAACGTCGAGCTTCGAGGACCAGCTAGACCCCGAACGGAACCTATAACCCGAATTTCATCAATTTCTTTTCATGGTAACTAAGAAAAGGCGTACGGTGTACGGCGGAAGACGGGGCGGCGAAGTAGGTATGGCTGAGGTGGAGCGGTGAATTGACATTGGTGTCTCCTAATTTAGAACAGTAGACGGGGCGTTAGAAGGGGAAGAGATGGGAATATTTATAAAAGTACCTCTCTCCCCCAGTATGTGTGTCTTTGTGTTTAGTTTGTATGACCGATTCTGCGCGGGCGTAGATCACAGTGATATTAGGTTAAGGCGTAAAGAACGAGCTGTGATAATAGGTGATCCTTAGATTAGGCTTAGATTAGAATATTGTGATACTAGATTAAATTGTGTGTGTGCACATAGTCGTGTGGGTGTTGGGGGCCCTATCGGTCCCTTGGGGGGGCAGCAAACCGATAGGTATTTCATTTAATCCTGATTTATTTAGTTTTGCATTTTGTTAATTTTCCTTTTGTTAATTTTATGGGCTGTAGGCCCCCTGGTCACGTGGAAGCCCTACAAAGCGGGTACCGGTGGGGCCATCCTAGGAAGGGTGGGCTCGAGGGTGCTGGTGGGGTTTTCCCCAGCCCTACCGGCTAGTATGAATGTGTCTGTATCCTTGCTGTGACTGTATTTATCGAATGAGAGTAATTTATAGAGCGCATGGTCGTAGTATATAGGGAAACGAATGTGATGTTGGGCTGTGATATTAGCAAGTAGTATGGCGGGTGGTGAGTAGTCACTCTACCTCACCATACCGAGCAATTCGTGGCAACAGCCAAGGCACCATAACGAGGAGGGATTTGGCAGCGACGGGAAAACCTCAAGTTACGAGAAGAGGAGGCAGAGTACCTGAAAAACGACG
Organism: Leptopterna dolabrata; assembly: GCA_954871275.1. Taxonomy (NCBI): domain Eukaryota; kingdom Metazoa; phylum Arthropoda; class Insecta; order Hemiptera; family Miridae; genus Leptopterna; species Leptopterna dolabrata. The sequence goes on along the minus strand of OX940975.1, from coordinate 18,179,424 downwards.
GGAAAACCTCAAGATACAAGAAGAGGAGGCAGAGTACCTGAAAAGCGCCGACCCCCGTCCCAGGATGATCCCTGTAAAACTGGCACCTCCGCGTGGTCCATCCCGGGCACACTCCCAAGGAGTGTGGCTAACGCCAGAAGGGACGGGGGGGCCTGCTGTATCGTCAAGAGAGAGTGGCATTGAAGGGACAGCGGCACAGAAGACCAGCAAGATTGCGATGGGCCTGAATGGCCTTAGATGCAATCTCAATCCACACTGATACAGCAGGCGGACAGACAGAAATATTTTTATTGCATTTTCGGATTCTACGTACCTTGAAACGTAAACCATAAAATTTTGAGCGGGTGAACGGTGGGGGGGGGGGGGGGGGGTAGTTTTTTTTCCCACGCTCGATTCCAATTGTTCATTATTGAAAATATAAACCATAACGAGAAAATCGCTGGAGAAAAAATCAAATACATTTTTTTGAAGTAAAAAAACGCTGTAGATTATTACACAACGGTTTAATACTTACATGCATAAGCAGATGCCCCTTCTGCGTAGATCACTGTTTTCTGTGGTAGTACCCTCGTGCTCCTCCCAGGAAAGCCCTAATTCGTGTGCTAGAACCGGCCCGGGAATTGCAGTTTCACAAAAATGCGAGGGATTCCATAATTCAACCATTAATAATTATGTATTTATATTCATGAAGCATAACGTTTGTTCAAGTTACAAAAGTACCTATCAACAAAATCTAAAAAAACATTCAAATGGTATAATATCACAGAACAACCAACTCGACTTCATACAGCCATCCTTGATTATAATCAGGTGCTCCCTAGTGATGATTATCTGGGCCGGATTTATACCGTTTGATTCACGATCGTGTTGACGAAGCTTTTTGGTGTACACGAACAGCACGAACAGCACAACGACGTACAATGCTCCGGGTGGTCTCAAAAACGGCGTCTGCTGTGGTGGTTACCGCAAAGTATTCTCCTTTTCCCCGGCGTCTGCTGTGGTGATAACCGTGGGACGCTCCTTCATCTAGCACTCGCTGTGGTGATAACCGCTGGGTGCTAGACTCCTTCTTCCTGGCGTCTGCTGTGGTGATAACCCTGGGACGCCTTTTCCTCTAGCGCCCGCTGTGGTGATAACCCCCCCAGTTAGTTCACCTAAACCTCACCCTCAACTACAGCTCATCGCAGTCGAAAAAGTAGTTTTTCGCCCAAGTAAAGGGTAATCCTTTAAGGTACCCATAAAATATGGTCAATTCGTGATCAGCGTGGAATCTCTTATAACAGGTACCTTAATATATGACCCTTTTCTTACTTCCCGCTTCTTCAAGAATTTGGACGAAATCCATCGTGAATATGAAATATTTTGATTGCATTCGCAAAAGTTCTTCTGCTATATTTTATCTCATAAGGCGCGGTATGCTTCAACTAGCCTCTGGCTTGGCTTGTCGGAGTGCTGCGCGAGTCAACGAGTCGGCGAGCCCGAATGATCAGTCCATGCGCGAAGGCAAACAGGCGGGTTTGTATTCACACTCAAATTTGACCCACTTTTGAAAATATATTACTTTTTTGTATTTTCAAAAATTGTCCATCTCTGTCTCACGTTATTTCCAAAAAACCAAAGTTGACCCATTTTCGAAAAATATATATGTTTTGTATTTTCAAAAATCATCCTTCTTCGTTTTATGTTTCCCAAGAAAACTCAAATTTGACCCACTTTTTGAAGAAGAAAATTATATTTTCGAGAAATTCCCATCCTTTTGTTTGTCCAATGCATTTTGGAGCAATATGTATGTTTCATGTCTTAGCCAAGGTGATATCATATGTATAACATATAAATACCCACAAAAAAGGAATACGTACATACATCTGTACGTATAATATAATTTTCGTTAAAATCTAGTGACGAATTCAGAATATTCTAAAAGGAAAAGAAAGCCGTGGAAAATGCATGAGTCAATTAAAAGCTTCTGACCCATTTCAACAGCTTATAAATACGAGTATCTAGGGGAATTCGGTAACAAAACAAAAGCACGTACCAAGCAACTGAAGTGGTGTGGGGGGACTCGTCGATCGTTACACAACTGACGACTTTTATTTCCTCAAAAATTTGTCTGTGAAGTAATGAAATGTGCATCTTTTGGACTTACCCAATATCTCCACAGTGTGTGTCAGCTCGAGGGGTTGGAGGGTCGCGACTTGACAGACGTAGTCGCCCGCGTCCTGCGTCTGGACGTCGCGTATCTCGAGGTTGTAGCCGTCGACGAGTCTGAATCTCTCGTCAGGACTCACTTTGACGCTGCCCGCCGTCAGGATGGCGATCCCTCGCTTCCAAGCCAACAGAAAGTGCCCTGAAACGCAAAGTAAATGATCAGGGGCCGATGGAATATAATGTTGAAGAGACCCTCCCGATAATAACATTCAAAACTCATAGTAAGCCACGTATAGGTATACAGAAAGGACGAGGCAATATGCAGCACCTCGGATTTAATCATTATTATTTGCTTCTCTAGTAAAACTCCTAAAACAGGACTGAATCGTTCTAATGCTGGATGGAAGGACGCCTGCCCACCCATTTGGCCGACAAGTACGTATGTGTAGTAGTATCAGATTCTCTGAATTGTACCTATTCATGCGGGAACCGAAAATGTGCCCTAAAAACTCAAATTTCCACTCGCATTTTCGTTTTCACCCATCAAGGGACGAATTGGTTACGTGACTGCCAGACGGTTGTCTCGGGGCGATTCCTTGATTGTGATTGTCACACAGTTGTTAACACAGACAGCAATTTAGTGCTGCGGTTTGACAAAGTTAGACAATTATTTTGAGTTGATATTTTGGCGGAATACTTGAATTTGCTCTGAGTCAGATTCGGATGCCGAGTTAGACACATTACTTCTACTTCACCAGACTTTTGGTTTATTATTCTGTGAATAATACACCTATGTATTCGCTCAGCAAACAATTTTTATAACAACCCCTCAAACTTTTTTCTTTTCCGTTTCAAGGTGCGTAGATTCCAAAAATGCAATGTCCGTCCGCCGTCCCGCCGTACGCCGTATCACGTGTACAGGCTTCATTTTCGGTCTAAAAACGTCGTTCTTTCGCACACAGGCTCCATTTGGGCCCTAGTTGTGTCCCGAAACTTTTCAGCCCGATCGGAATATACCAAGGGGTGTTATTAGTGAAAACTTGTGTAAAAATAGGTACTTTTTGCGTTTTAGCAACATGTTGGTAACATGAGCTTCTGAGATATCGTTTTCCATGTTTTTGGGGACGAGAAGGCCGAATATGAAGTCGATTTTGACCAAGGAGAGGAAAATTGAGTTCTACCAAATGTTCAGCTCCCAAAATTGATTTTTTATGAGTGAAAAACCTGGGAAATCGTCTGAAATCACCATCAGTTTGTATAATAACACTGGAAAAAGTGTACACGTGGATCAAGACGATTAAATGGCACTACCAATGATCAAAGATAGTTGAAAAAAAAGAGCGTACCTAATTTGTGTGGGCCAAAATTAATGAAATTAATGGAAACCGTCAGAAATAGCTATTTTGATTATTACGCATGAAAGAAACAATAAATGAACCAACATTTCTGTAGGTGTGTCCAATAGAATAATAAACCCATGTGACAAGGACTTTGCAGCGTTTTTATGATGGAAGGGGGGGGGGGGGGAGGGGGGTTCACGGAGAACTCGCCCTGACGTGAGGATTCTCCATCGAATAATACTGGTTTATTACATTCAATAACGAACGTCTGGAATCGAGCATGAAAAAAAGTTAACTCTCCTCAAAATTTTTATGGAACTGTTATTCCCGGGCCGCCTCTAGTTGGTACCCGATTGAGGGCTTTCCTGGGGGACAGCTCGAGGGTTGTTATTGACCACAGAAAAGAGTGATCTACGTAGAATGGGCATCTATACAGGTAAATAATAAACCGTTATGTAATAATTTGCAGCGTTTTTTAACTAATTCGATAAGTTTTTCTTTAGCTGGGTTTTCATTTTTTCTCCAACTAAATAACAGAAACCCGGTAGCCGAGAACCGGAAGTGAGTCCCGAAAAACCCAGAATAAATAGTGTACGTCCCGAGAACCCAAATAATTTCTGGTAGTGTACGGCCCCGGAATAAAAAACTTGGAAATATGTTAAGCCTATTACATTTCGCATGTGTGGCGTTAAAGTTCAAAAAGGGAAAATTGCGGAAAACTACTTGGAAATGCTTACTTTTATTATTAGAACATGAAGTACTTATAATGAAGACTTTGGAAAACAAACAAACAAAACGCTGCAAATCCCTACACAACGGCTTATTATTTTGTACAGAATACCCTTCTGTTACAGATCACAACTCGAGGCACGTTGTAGAGAGGTTACCCTATCAATAGTCACAAAAGTGGAAGGTTGTCGATTGGGATTGGCTGTGAAGATGAAAGGAGAAGGGGGTAAAGTGGAGGAGGTAAATTCTGATTGGCCCTGGAAGTGAAAGCCAATAAGTGAATGGAAGGTAGGGCGGGGACGAGTGCGAGGGAGGAACCAAGCTGTTACAGCAATGAACACAATAATAGAGAAAAACTTAACGGAACTACATCATTCAAAGTTTTACCCAACCTATTACTACTGATAAATTCGATTTTTCAAGTACATCCAACACGCTCCCTTTCGGGCAGAAATGAAGATACTCATCAAACTGTCTGCCTGTATGATCAAAATTGACTGGATTCATTTAAGTGGCGTGCAAAGGCTGAATCATCTTCATTAAGTTCAGTTAAAGATAAAATTATAGTTCAAGATAAAAGTGGTGTATATAAATTAATGTATTTTGTGGATGTTCTGTGGACTTAACTATTGTGGTCAAAATGGTAGGAAGTTTAGTGAAATGATAGCGGAACATGACAAAGATTTCAGGGATAATAAGATTTCCCTTAAAAGTTTTAAGGGAATGAATCCAGTCGTAGCTTCAATTTTGTTCTTACAGTGATATACAGTTTGTTGAGTATCTTCATTTCTGCCCGAAAGGGAGCATGTTGGATGTACTTGAAAAGATTCGGTAAACCTTTGAATGAATTCCTTTAAGTTTTTCTCCATTATTGCGTTCACTTCTGTAACAGCTCCCCCCCCCCCCCCCCCCCCCCATAACCTCCGTTCAGCCAAACCTTCCTTTCACTGTTCGGCATCCACTTCCAGGGCCAATCAGAATCGACCCCCTTCACTTTGTTCCCTTCACCATTCATCATCACAACCAATCCCAATCGACCACCTTTCACTTTTGGGACTATCTATCTGCCAATCTACTTCTCTCCGATGTGCCTTCAGTTATTGTTTGCTACTGACGATGGTTTGATAACCCAAACCGGTATAACAGTGTATTTTTCGGGTATTAGTAGAAATAGACAACCTTTCAATAACTCAGTTTTTATTTGAAAGGGGTTTCCACGATTTCATCGAAAGTGATTTAGTTCATATTTCCGATGACGAAATAACTTACTCTGGATGTTGGTTAATAAAAAACTCCAGGATGTTACAGGCTTCCTCACTCAGCACATTCCCTAACCCAGGCTTGATTGGCTCAATTCTGCGTCCAGTTCGCCCCTGAGAATCGATCTCGTGGTATTTGATCGGCCGTGGTTTTGAATTTCAGCGTTGAAAAGTTCATTCGAACCCTATAATCCGGCTAACAAGTGGCCTACCACCATTGTGTAGCGAGGGAAGGACGACTGGAATTTTCCCGCTAGTTAATTACCTACATGTACCTCGAGAGAATATAAAAACTGAACGATTCCTAACGAAATTTCGAAAATAGGACGCCAAATATGACGTATTCTGGAAAACTCCAAGATAATAATAAAATAATATAGGTACACATTTATAACTGGAGAGCCCTAAGGACGTGCATATCAGGCCAATGCATATCGGGGAAAAAAACTGCAAATAAATAATTTACCTCTATAGATGCCCTGAATCGAGTATTGAGCCAGCCCGGGAATTAAATTTCATAATATTGTTGTTATTCATGAAACATAACGTCTATTCAACTTACAAAAGTACCTATCAACAAAATCCAAAACAGCCATCATTTTTCAAATGAAATAATATCACAGATCAACCAACTCGACTTCATAATCTGTGAATATAATCAGGTGCTCCCTAGCAACGATTTTAACGGGCCAATTCTAAATTTTTGCCGCGTCCCTAGCAATGATATCTGGTCTGAATGTATAAAATTTCATTCACCCTCCTGTGGAAGGAGCCTGTCGGTGCAAACTTCTGGGCCTTCGGTGCAATGCTCCGGGTGGTCTCAAAAAACTCCCAAGTTCGGGAACTATTTAAAAACGTAAACAATTCGAGATAACGGCGTCCTGTAGATTCGAACCGCTATTTTCACCCCTTAGGGATGGCTGACATTAACGCCGAGCTTCGAGGACCAACTGGACCTCAAATGGGACCTATAAACCGAATTTCGTCAATTTTGGTTCATGGTTACTAAGCGCGAAGTGCGTACGGACAGAAATTTTTTTATTGCATTTTCGGATCCTACATACCTTGGAAAGGAAACCATAAAATTTTGAGGAGGGGGGAGGGATGGTTAACTTTTCTTTTTTTTTAATTCCAAAGGTTCATCATTGAAAATAATAAACAAACAAAAAATTCAAGTATATCCGAACAATAAATTTTTCTGTCAGCCATAGCCTCATTCATGGAGTGAACAAGCAGCAGCGACCTCTGTTACCGTTTAGAAACAGCGCATTGAGCAGGTATAGGTAAGCCATTCTGGAGAATGATGGATGTTGACGCCATGATTTTTTCTCCACTACCCCCGTCGCTCATCCTTCATTAGGCGTTTCCTTCCTCTTTTCCCCGTCAGCCTTTCCAAGTCCAAGGTTTCTCGTTCCCTTTGGGCAGAGCCCAGTGCCCTTACCCTTCAAAGTCCCTGGCCAGATTGAAACTATCCTAGCGTGATGGATGGACCCGCTAGGCCCCTATTACCTTCTGCTCTCCGCCGCTCCTCTCCCCTTCAGTCCCCACCACCTGCTCTCACTTCAATCTCATTTTGTCAGCTTATCTTTACTAAGGCCTTCCTCCCCTTATTGCGAATCCGGGAAGTTATGCCCTTCCTTTTTTTTCTCTCCAAGTATTTTATCCAGCGGCAAGAAAGGATTTTTCTCCCCCTTTTCTACAGTGATGAAAACGCGGCTGATCCTAATTGAAACTGGATTCCGGCTCGGCTGTTCCTATTCTTCCCGAACCTTTCGACGTCGAAATACTCGTGGACTGCCGAGGAGTTGTTATCATTGAAAAGTGCATCGGGCAATAAATAGATATTTAATGTGGGCGAATTTCTACAAAAGTTTCCGTCATGAAGCCTGACAATAATATCAGCGGATTTTGAAAATTGGTAACTTTTAGTTAATTCTGTCAATTTCGCCTCCAAATTCCTACTCGAATCGGACCCAATTCTTCGTTTTTACTTTTTACAAAAATATTTTGACTACTTATTGGAATAGTTTTGTCGTGTCTAGAGGCAATAGTCTAAACCAGCGGTTCCCAACCTTTTTTAGCTTGAGGCACACTAACTCAAAAACTCGTTCAGCCACTGCACACTTGGGTAAATAATCTCCATAATATAATGAGTATAATCATAATGTATTGTTATGTGATGTTTTTACTATGTTACTTTCTTTAAAAATATAATTTAAAAAATAATTCATTGAGTTAATAGAGAGTTCCTAAAGACTAAAGTCGGGAAGATGTGTTCGGATTTATCTCAACTGCGCATGCGCGTCGCCCAAGTTCAAACTTATTTCCTTAAGTTCGACTTATTCGGCCTTATACATAAGGCGCGTTATCTCCCAGGGCACAAAATTTAGGAATCGTCTCACTCAGGGGTAACAGTGCACAGCTTTTTGCCGCGTTTTGTCGTTTTTTTTTAATGCGTCATGTTTCGTCGGTCTTCGCCATCGCCAGCGTCTTTCAAAGTTACTCCAAGCGTCTTTCAAAGAATTTGCTAGATTGTTGCGATATCAACTTAGGATAAAAAAGTGAGTATACCTACGGATACTAGTATACCTACTGAAGCTGAATGGATTTCGCGTTGTGCTAAGTTAAGTGACGTTACTTTTTAATTCACTCCTACCCCCACCACTTCTGTCAAACCGGACTTATTGGTTAGCATCCAAAGTTAGCAACTTAGCTGCTCGCCTTAGATGTGGCCAAAAGATGTGGCCGTTCCCTAATGAACTTATCTCTTAGGAACTCTCTAATGCTGTGCTCATTATGGAAACTAATTAGGAAAATGAAGAAAACAAAATTGTAATGCACTTACAAACATATATTTTGTGTTAAAAGAGACTAGTTGATAATACAAAATAATGGAGTATAAAACAGAATGTCCGTCTAATTAAAAATAGTGGCACCATATCTAATGCGATATTTGTGCTTGGTGACCCTTCATTATTAAATACTTTCTAGGACGTATTGTAAATGAATCAAAAAAGTAAATACTAGTAAAAAAGACGGTAAAATTTCGCGGCACACCTACAGGGACATCAGGGCACACCAGTGTGCCGCGGCACACTGGTTGGGAACCTCTGGTCTAAACCATATTATATAGTTTTATTGCCAACAATTGTGGGGTTAAATCGCCATTTTACCGATTTATCATCCCCCAAAATCTCCAATTTGACTTATCTACTTCTGTATTTTACAACACAGTTTCACTTCCACAGTTTCTATATTATGTTTCGAACCTTCAATTTTAATATCACTTTTGTCGATTTTTATCATTGATGGGCTTTGCGAGTTTCTCTACAAAACTCAATTTTCGAAATTAAAAACCTATCAAAGTTAATAAAGACGAATCGTATTTCGGTAGAAGCTTTGATATAAAGAAGGCTGATATCGTGCACTTGAGGCGAAATTGAATTTGTCTGTTTCCTGTAAACGTAAAGTTTCCTGGCCTCCCGATTTCGGTTTATTTGCAGGTATATAGACTAGTGGCAGACTTTTGATTTTGATTTTTTCTGTTCACATATTACTTACATTGTAAGCGATAGTGAGGAGAGGTACGGTACAAAAAAGATCCGTGAATCAGTGCTTTGGCTCTCTCACCTTCTGTGTTGACATTTCCACGGCGCCGTTATCTCGAATTTTTTCAAGTTGTTAAATAGTTCACGAACTTGGGAATTTTCAGAGACTACCCACCCGGAGCATTGTACGTTCAGCCGTTTGTTCACAGTAAGGCCCTGAAGTTGCACAGAAAAGCTTCGTCAATATGATCGTGAATAAACCGGTATACATCCAGCCCAGGGAACAGCTGATTACAGTCACGCATGGCTGTACGAGTTGGTTGTTAAGTAATACTATTTCATCTGAAGAATAATAGTTATTTTGGATAATAGGTAGGTACTGTTGAAACAGGTACTTTTGTAACTTGAACAAACGTTCAAGTTATGCTTCACGAATAACAACAACAAAATAATTTGTTAATGATAAAATTCTTGAACCCACCACATATTTATGAAACTGTAATTGCCCAGCCGGCTTTATTACTTGATTTAAGGCTTTCCTGTGGAGGGGGGGGGGGGGGCACGAAGGTTGGTATTGACCGCAGAAAACATTTACATACGTGCAGAAGGGTTATCTATCGATAGATTGTGACCCGTGGGTCTTCCCTAACTTAACTATCCTCGATCAGTCGTTGGTGAAACAGTTATTTATTTATTTATTCAATGAAATGTCGGTTAACTCAGGGTTAAGTAAGTACTCTCTGTGGTGCAACCGACCCTGAGTTACGAGACTGAAGTGTGATGATGATTGTCCGATTTCGTATTGACACATCCAACATTGAAAATGTGCGAATTTATTTTGAACACTTTGCATACTGGTGATTCGCATTAGAACATGCCAACACATTGCCTACGAGGTTAAAAGTTTGTGGGAGGATTATATTGCACTAAAACAGTTTCTGGAATGTAACGAAAGGTAGCGTGATGTTTTATTTATTTACGACCCGTTGTCGTGTGCTGAGTAGGAGCTAATTTTCAACAGCATTTTATTCATTTTGGTTTATTATTCTGTGAATAATACACCTATGTATTCGCTCAGCAAAAAATTTTTATAACACCCCCTCAAACTTTTTTCTTTTCCGTTTCAAGGTGCGTAGATTCCAAAAATGCAATGTCCGTCCGCCGTCCGCCGTACGCCGTATCACGTGTACAGGCTTCATTTTAGATCTAAAAAAGTCGTTCTTTCGCACACATGCTCCATTTGGGCCCTAGTTGTGTCCCGAAACTTTTCAGCCCGATCGGAATATACCAAGGGTTGTTATGAGTGAAAATGTGTGTAAAAATAGGTACTTTTTGCGTTTTAGCAACATGTTAGTAAAATGAGCTTTTGAGGTATCGTTTTTCCATGTTTTTGGGGACGAGAATACCGAATATGAAGTCGATTTTGACCAAAGACGCGGAAATTGAGGTTTTACCATTGGTTCAGCTCCCAAAATTGGTTTTTTAAAGTCAAAAACCTGGAAAAGTGTCTGAAATCACCATCAATGTGTATACTAACATTAGAAAAAGTGTAAACACCTGAATCAAGACCATTAAATCGCACTACCAATGATCAAAGATGATCTGGGGGAAAAAAAAGTGTACCTATTTCATGTTTTGGGGGCCAAAATTGGTGGAAATCATCAGGAATAGCTAATTCAATCATTCCACAAGAAAGAAACAATAAATTTAACTGCCAACAAGAATCTCTAGAACTCCAATAGAATAATAAACCCATGTGACAAGGACTTTGCAGCGTTTTTTCGTTCGAGCGATGGGAGGCTAAACGGGGGACTTGCGGTTATAGATATATTTACGCGGGATAGTGGTGTTTGTCGAGAAGCTGATACAACAGCGGTCTAAATGGAGATAATGAGGTCGTTGAGAGGATATACAGCAACCACGATTCGGATTACAAAAGGTTGCATTACCGAGCTGAAAACAGTCTGTGTTCAACATAAAAATATCTCTTCGACATTTGTTCGGTAGGTAAACCTTGGATCTGACTCGTAAGTCTTTTGGGGCAGCCTTGAAATGGTTTAGTACAGCCTAGTTGTTTAACCACAAACCTCTCCTTGGACTACCTAGCTGAGGAGCAATGGAGTTTGTTATAATATTGTGTTATATAATATTGCTACCATACATATTATTCATAACTAAATAAATAAATAGACAACGCAATACGTAGGTACGCTATAAAAGTTCGAGCAGACAGCAAAATGATAAACGCTGCAAATTATTACACAACCATTTATTTTCCAGTATAAGTCACTGAATTTCAATTAGCGTGAGACCCTGAACTTTTTCGGTGGATACCCACTTCCCCCTCGCACGCAGACACACACAGAAGCAAGACAAAAATGCCAACAGTGTCGAAGTATAAACTCTCAAGCGTTTGGGAATTAGAGTTACATAAATGCATTTCGGCCCCACGAACCCTCACCCGCTAATTCTTGAAATTCTGATGGTCAATGAACCTAAGTAGGACCCTCGACATATTACCAAATGTTCACCCAATGCGGATGATTCGTTAGGCCGTGAACAACAAACTTGTACCTATAAACGAAAAATATATAAAGAACGGAGAGCGTGAACAGACTGAACAGCTGAACAGATTAATGAAGTAACGATTTAAACAGCTCCAGGCTGAGTGCCAACGAGGGAAAAGGTAGGTGTTGTTTTAGTGCGGTTTGAGTCCCACATAACCTGCGGTTCCCTCCAGGTATCTGACGAGATCAAAAAACGGGGAAAAAGCAAAACCAATATAACGCCAACAGCTGCAAAACCCTTCGAAATAATCCATATCGATAAATCTACTTTCGAAAAAACAAAATTTTAACCATAATTGAAACTTTCTAGAGATACGTATGCTCAAGCATATCCAGTACAAACGTCGGAATGTATCGAAGTGGTAAATAATCTTCTCAAATACTTCGCGCACCACTGGCTACCTACTTTACCAGACAGTGTCGGATAATGGAGCAGACCTGAACAGCTCATTAGTAAAGGAGTTGTTATCTCTCCACGAAATCAAAATTCATTTCATTGGCTCTCAACATCCAAACTCTAAGGGACCTATAGAAAGATTTCAGCCAACAATAACTGAACATATAAGGATTCTCAACAACAGGGAGGAATTCAAAAAGGAGTCAATCAACTAATAGCCTAAATAATAGCACCCATTCAGTGACAAAATTAACACCGTTTGAAATAAATAATGGACACACCGAAAATGAATCAGCCATAGGTATTTCATACAAAGAATCAAATTTCATACAATAGGAATTTCATACAAAGAATAGGAATTGCATACCAAGAAACAAAGAAAAACTCAACTTCTTTACTTAGCGATTCTAGAAAAGAATAACCCGATATACCCGCGGAATTATAAGTAAATAATAAACAACTACAAGCAAAGACGAAAAACAAATATGCCAAAGAAAAAATAGTAAGTACAGACACCGACAGAAAAACGGCAAAAATCCAGCCAAGGCATAATAACACGAAAAGTAAGGTCCACCTTTCTAACATAAAGAGACCCAAGAAACAAACTAAAACCAACAGCGAGACAGCACTTGATGACCGAAATACTGACGCTCCTCAACAACAAGTTCGACTTCATACAGCCATGCGTGACAATAATCGGGTGTTCCCTAGCAATGATATTTATGTGGGCTGGATGTAGACCGTATGATTCACACTCATGTGTGCTCTGAAAACTATGTAAATTTGGTACAAAGAACCAACCTCCGAATATTATCTGAAACAAGCATTATGGGTTTGGGTTTCCTTGCGTGATTACTTAAGTCGCCTGCTACAAATTCCAATTCGCTCCGGTGCCCAAACGTTAATAGAGAAACTAATAACCGCCCCCGACGAATTTTAATGGGCATTACCTTGCCCTTAAAGTAGGTAACGAACCGGCTGAAAAGAAGTACTGGAAAGGTTCGGTCAAGTTATCTGCAACATGCAAGGACATAATTCACGGGGATATCTTGATTGCTGAATTTCTATTTAGGGGGATCAATTAGCTTTGAACGATGGGTGGGAGTTGAAACCCTTGTAACATCCGGATTGATGAAGGGAAGAAACTACAAAAAACTCACGTCATCGTTATTTTTTGATTCGATTTAACTTGATCTTCACATTATTTTAATCATGGAAGGATCAGAATTCGATTCGACCATTTCGCTCAACGCTGCCGATAATCTCAACGCTCCGAGTTGAAACGAGAAGCGCTGCAATTCTAACCGGCGGACCAAAATCGCCGATCGTAATCAAAAAGTGACAGATGATCGGATATCGCCTCACCCTCAAATCGTAACTGTAAGCCAGCTCATAACGCAGCCATATTAGTTTTTTATGTTGCCACGTTTTACAGCAATGGACAAGATCATCAAGCTAAACCGAAAACACTGTCAACACTCAAACTCAATGTCAATTCTCAGTCACCAACAATGGTTGAATCACACATGCACCATACAATCATCAGATGTATGCAATGGACAGTAGAAAGGACTTGCATAAATGAAGAATTGGGAGTTTCAGCAGCCAGCATGACACCAGGAGCGGTTGTCGCCCTGATGCTGCAATGTGAGCAGCATTGTTATCACGCGGCAGAATATGTGGAAAAGATCCTGAAGAAGAAGATGCATCTCGAACGAGAGCGGCGAAGAACAGAGGGTGCTGATCGGCAGGACGAAGACTGAAGAGATCTCTTTAGGGGTCAGCCTGAAGTAGGTAATGTGTAAAGCAGTCCCAGGCTGAGTTCTAACGTGGGAAAAGGTAGGTGAGGTTTGAGTACGGTTGGAGCCTCACATAAGCTGGAGGTGCGGTCCCCTCCAGGTATCTCACGTGGTCCAAGTCCCACCTATGGGCCTTAAAAATTTCCTCACCACTCTACGAAAAAAAACAATGGTTAAACAGTCGCACAGCCTCGAGCTGGACTCATTTGAGGCAGTTTGACCTGTAAGATGTTTAAAAATATGTTAAAAAACGTGTTCTAGGTTTATTTTATTTATTTTTATTTTCACTTTTTTTTATAGGAACTGACTAACCGAGTATTTGGATATAACTTAAATCAGCGCGATTTTTGCTATTAATAAATATTAACAATCAAACATTTTTGGCCTGAGCCCACTGTGCGGTTCGAACTGCGCAGTCTGTTTATGAGCTCCAACAGAGGCTGAAGTAAGCGAAGATAGTAAGGTGTCAAGCTCTCACCTTTCAACTCCTCCCTCGGAGGCATCAAAACAACCAAGGCCCGCTCGGGGCAGCACGACATGAGCCTACACGACCAGTCTCAGTTCGGTCTACTTACAACGTGCAGTGCGAAAGTTCCCCTGCCTCTCCTCCATTCGGCTATAAGGACGGATAAGTACTCAGTTTTGAAAATCAAGTTTCATTTTCATTTACCGTTTTTTAATTTTTAATTTTCAAATTTTTCGTCAGCGACAAACATTTAGTAACACGGGGTCACAGGCCGGCTGAGACAGGCCCTTGCATAGACCTTGTTTCATTTTCTTTAATATAGGGGCCAACCCGTTTTCCTTTTTAGGTAGGAGGGCCTTTACAGGGAAATATACCTACCCTAAAAGTGTGAAAGGAGGAGTATTTTTCTTCAGGCATCACCCTTCTCCCTTTTTCAAACGCTAGGTGGTAGCACAATTTATTCTCCTTTCTAAAGAGGGAATATTTTTAGGTGTTTTTCGTAGGAGAAAAACACCAACCCATCACAAAGGCACTCCCGAGGCAATAGTTCCATGCAGCTTGGGTGTTCTGGTAAATGGGGTTCTGAAGCTGCCCATATATAGAACAACGGCGTCGCGGATCGGAGTCCCATAAATTTTTCTCCTCAACACTGTTACACTTTCACACAATTTTAAGTTTGTTCGAATATGATTGTATAAGTTGTAAGAAAAAACAGTGTGTTCGAATTATGTATGTTGCTAGATAAAACCGTATAATCCTGGGAGTGTGCTGTCATTTTCATGAACGTCATAATACGGGTGCTGTTACTGGTACGTGCTACTCTTCTGTATGTATTGAACGGGGTGATCTATTTGTGGCTTGACAGGTTGTACCTACCATTGTTTCCAGTGAAGATGGGGGCGGTCAGGCTGAAACCTAATCGCTATCCCTCCTTAACTGGTGATAATATCGCTTATAGGGGCACCTCCCACTTTCTCTTCCCAACTTCCTTCACCATCCCTACCCCCACGGGCCGGCGTCAGGTAATGCTGAACGTCACCCTATTATTCTATTTATTTGTTTTTGTTATTTTATTATTTTTTTTGCGTGCCCTTGAGGGGTTTCGTTGAAAAATAAATAAATAAATAAATAAATACATGCGTCAGGTCTTGAGGGCGTACTAAAACGAGATAGGTATCGTGTAGTCCAGACACTCCAAACAGCAGCGGTGAATTGAGCGCTCTGTACTCGAAAAAAGCCAATGGATTTTATTTCAAGAGAAAATACATCTCGTCGTCCACCAAATTGAAGTGTCAGAGGCAACGTAAGCGCTTGAGCGTAACGTACATTCGCGTCGAACCGACAAACCGTGAATTTCGTAGCAATAACAACGACGCGAGGAGCATTCCGGAGTTGAAGGGATTATTGATCAAACCGCGGTTCCACGCTGGGACCCATCAGCGCCCACGCGACCTTTCAAAGGTTGAACAATGACATTTAACTTAAAATGTTTCCCCTGTTTCTTCCACTGGCGTCCTACCGGTGTTCGCTTATTTTTCTTCTCCTTCCACCAGTGTCGCCGGAAGAAGGAAGAATAACCAGTCGACGTCGTACGGAAGATCAAAGGGCAGAGACAAATGCAGACTACGATTGTCAGTGAAACGGTGCAAACAGTTCAAAACGGCTGAATCTGGAGTCAGCTAGTTTCCCCAGGATTTGAGGAATAAACTAGAATGAGTGGAATAAAACTCATGAATATTAAAACAAATAAAACACCTGTGTGCCGGCCATGTGTAGGCATACATGGGCTTGTATACTACCACAAAGCATTTGACTGTATTAGGCACGAGAAAATTGTCGGAATTCTCAAATGTTCAGGCACAGACAAGCCTGTTCAGCAGATCGCTAACCTGCACTGGAGCAAGCGATTTTTCCTTCAGGACGGGACCGTAGCGACAAGGTTGCGTACTTGCACTGATATTATTCAATTTGTATAGGAATTTGCTCTCCGGGAGGCCAAGGGTGAATCATCTGGTAATATGCGTTCGAGGAATGGTAACTCTCCGACCCGGCAACAAGTAGTACCGTTGCCTAGTGCCAAGTATTAGTCCTTGATTAAAAAGTATTAGCCCTCGGGCGAAGGCCGAAAAAGTGTGTTCATCGCAGGAGAAGGTTTGATTACAAACAATGAAAATGTACGCCATTCTGAGTAAATTGAGCTTTGCCTGCCATCCCAAAACGGATGCCTAATGGCGGCCATGTTGAGAGGGCCAAAATGACCAAAACTTGCACTGATTCTACGATGGACGAACCTTCAGTGCATGGACGGTTTTATTAGTGAAAACTAATTTACAAATTAAAGGTCCGTCAATTTGAAATTGCTGACAACCACTGGAAGATTCACTCTAAAAAAATCCAAATTCGGGGGGGGGGGGGGTATCAACATCATGGTATTTGAAATTATACTATGGGAAGTGTGTGTCATTTAAGGATGATATATCATTTATAGTTATTTGGGCCCGAGGGGCCCTGCCTCGTTTTCGATATGATAAATTAATATATTTGACATGGAAGATATTTTTACGCTTTAAATTAGCTTAAGTGAAGTTAATAAAGGATTTAACCTTTTTCTTATATTTTCAAAATATATGCTTATGAAGATTATTCTTTTATAAAATAGTTATCCTATTTTGGAACGATAAAACTGTGATAACCTTACACGTGTAAATTATCGATATAAATTATTTTTAATCTTGGAGTCTGATAATTAGATTATTTTGAGGCAAATTTGATAAATTTGGAAAATATTTTTAATTAGGATGATCCTAAAGAAAAAGAATGTTCTTATCTTCACATGTATAAATTATTGACATAAATGATCAATCATTATTTACATAAAATACTCATTTTACCATTTTGATAAAAACTTTAAAGTTAAATTCTTTATTGTAATAATTCACCTAAAAAAATACTAAATCTTAACCAATTAATGACTAATTGTAAAAAATATATTATGGATATTATTAAACCTACCCCAAATTTAAAAATATAATAAATTATAGATAAATCAACCAGCTTATCCTAATTGATTGTTGATTAATAAAAATAAAATGAAACTACATATTAATCATAGATTAAATCTATATCTTAAGAAACCAGATATTCTTAATTGAATAGAATATATCCACTATAACAAAATTACCAATGATATTGTCACATTAACTATAATTTTGTTATAAATCTTAAGATTTCGGGAAACAAAAAATATATAATAATTTAGTAAACCCTGATACAGAAGGTACCCTAAAAATAGGTACTTTAACAAAATTATATAAATTCCTTCACAAACATCATAGGGTCATCAACATCATGGTATTTGAAATTTTACTACTAGGAAGTGTGTGTCATTTAAGGATGATATAACTTGATCTTGTCAATGGTAAGCCGCTGACAACCAATGGCAGACTCAAATTCAAATTTTGCAATTTCGGGGAGGAAATTTCATCAACATCAGGGTATCTGAAATTTTACTACATGGAACTTATGTGTAATTAAGGGATGATTATCTTGGTCTGCCAGTGGTAAACCACTGTAAACAAATGGCAGACTCTATTTCAAAAATAACTGCAATTTGTAGTGTGTAATAAGTGTGGCTGTTCTCGATACATTTTTTTCATACGGTGGAGACGGGGTCGGTTTGGGGAAGCCTAATCGATATCCCTTTTAAACCGGTGATAATCTCGCTGGTCTAGGAGGAGGACTCTCGAGGGTCCACCCTCACTGTTACACTCTGTCACATGGTAGCAGAGCGTGGTTTGGTAGTATGCGCTGAGCAACTCACCATACTCCATCCACTTTTTGTGGGCTTAACTGAAGGATAAGCCCAAAGGTTTCCCAGAAGGATTCCTTTACTAACAACCTGTCCCTTTGATAATACATACATCTACTGGCTTCCCCACCACCTTTCCCCATTTTAGAGTGTCAGTATAATTAAAATATACTGAACTCATCAGAAGGCAATTAATGCCTTGTCCCAATAGTTGTTCCATCCTAACGATGGAGGTTGACCACCTAGAGGTTGCCCAGATGAGCACAATTCACTGGACAACAACCTCTGACAACATCATCCGCCAATACTCGTTTGCAGGAGCTTTGTTCTCCACCAGTAAATATTATTGAGGTAGTACCATTATGATGGAGGTTAGTCACCTTGAAGTTGTTCAGATGTCGTTTCTTGAACCAGAACTTCATACTGCTTTTCATTCCCCTTTGCCTTCTCATACTTCTGCTACCCAGAAGTATGTCATGTGGGGAGGAGTGTAACAGTGTGGCTGTTCTCGATACACTTTTTCTTCCGGTGGAGACGGGATCGGTTTGGGGAAGCCTAATCGATATCCCTTCATAACCGGTGATAAGCTCGCTTGTCTAGGTGAGGGACTCTCGAGGGTCCCCCCCCCCCCCCCCCCCCAGATTAAACTCTGTCACAGGTGGTAAAAATTCATTAACCACAGGGCGTTTGAAACATATTTGAAACATGAGAGTAAGCCATTAAAGAAAGAAATATACAGTATCAGCCAACAGTTTCCCGCTGATTGCCAGAGGCAGACAGAATTTCAAACAAATTTGGCTCTTTCATCTTCCTCTTATTATTTAGAAAATTATTTTCCAAGCAAAATAGCTATATAGAGGCAACCGCCGAATGCCTTTCAAGCTTGAATAGCTTGTCGCGCTGTTACTGTCTGCTCTACTGCCGTTTTCAGTGATTTTAGATCCAAATGAGTCCCGAAATGTAAAACTGCGATTGTATAACTTCATTTTTAGAGTAAAAACTCAGAGCAAATGCCTAGTTTAACAGATTATTTGGGGTACCTACGTTTGAATGGAGTTTTTGGACATCTAGAGGACTCACATCTAGGATTGAACTGCAAAATATCATCCTCGAATTAATTCTATAATAATATCAGTTCACCAAATGGTACTGTAGCTTATGATATGGATTTCATCAACTAGGTACCTACATAATGATTTCAAGATGAATGACAAAAGTAATTAGGTAACAGGTATTCAAAATTTCAAGAGGAATGACAAAGGTAGAAGGTAATCTTGTAAGTTTTTTTTTAATACTAGCAAACTTACCCGCCCTTCGGGCGGAGAAAGCAGGCGAAATTAAATTAAATGTGGGGGACTTCAGTTCACAAAACACAACCGCAAAATAAAATTCTGAACGTTGCAAACAATATCAACAGAGTGCTAACGACGTAAGCACTGAACAATATAAATTCACACGGACGCCGCTAGGGAAGAGGAACAAAAATAATATTAACTCCGCTGATTCATCAGTTCTTCAACTCCTGTTTGGTCACACTACAGGATATAATATCATATATCCCATGTCATCTCGGAGCTCATACAATGAAATATTTGACTCTGAAATGAAGTCCACTGGAAGTAGTAACCTACCTATGGCATCACCTATATAACTGGTTACTGTGCAAAACCTTTCATTAAAAAAATTAAAAATGATGTGATTCCCAAAAGAACATATTTTCACTGATCAAATACCTACTCGAAGAACATGATAACAACAATAATTTAATAATTTCATTATCCCATGGGGGCGTTTCCTCGTGAAAAAGTTGTTTGCTGTTTGTTGTGCGTGCATTTCATTGAATAACATTATCAGTGATGAAATTAACGAACACGAGATGCTGTATGATTTCGGGAATCTTCAATGTAGAAGCAAGCTTTTTTACAATGCATTCTCCAAGAGTTCCTTCGGTCACTGAAGATTCATTCCCAGCGTAAATGCTGAAGTCGTACACGTATTCTGTTTTGTATCCAGCGTTCCCGAACTCCGATACCTCTCTTTACTGGTTTCGAGGGTTGGTACTGTTTCAGGCTGCTCCTTCCCTTGAATTTTATCACAGACTCGTCTACTGACTGCCTGGTGCTATCAGTGAAACTCCTCGGAAAATTTTACTTCAAGCAGAAAACTACTTCCTCAGTATAATATAATTTGGAAGCATCTGCAGGCTTCTTCAGGGAATTGAAGTATAATTTAGAAATCCAAAAGAGGAAGCGATCTCTAATCATCGCTTTTTGAATGGCTGCATTTCCCAGCGAAATACTGACAATCAATAGTGGGCTATGTGAGGTACCCGGTTGTAGCTCATGATCAACTTTACCCAAACTAAAGTCAATACTTCAAATTGGTCAGTCACGTGATGCGTTTTGTCTTTAGAGTTTCGACTGCTTGATGACGAACTTGCTTCCTTTTCCTTGAGTGCTTCATTTACCATTTCTATCCTTTCGTTCGTACATTCGGTAAATGAATAAGCTTTTGGGAAAGATCCTGAAGAAAAAATCCAATTCAGTCGTTTCGTCGTCAATACAGAAATCTGATTCTCCCTTGATGTAGTAAACTAGTTTCACATGTGGTGCAGAACCACTTCATCATCACTCTCCTCTTCGCCGCTTTCCTCATACGTGGGCTCAGCGTATTCAGATTCTGAAGAGTCACAAACAGAAGCGAGCTGCCTCAGGTCTTCATCAGTGTAAATTCTGATTCGAAGAATCGAGAAAAAGGGTAAAATATCGAAAAATTCAGTGCAAAAACGCAAGCGGTAAGAGTTGTAATGGAATGAATAAAGCGACTTAAGAGTCAACAACTGAGCAATATTGGCGGTTCGCTTGTTTGATCAGCTAGGAACGATTGATATGAGAAATTCGTGGGCCCATGCGTTTGGAGGCGGAACTTTGCGTTATTTTCTGTTCCTAGATTTTTTCAGTTAAGTTGTCCCAGCCGTCATTTCACATTTTTCAGAGTGAGACAGCATATGCCCAGTCCGTCTTGAAAGGGCTAGACCCCAAACGATACCAACAAACTCAATTTCACTAATTTTGTTACTAAGGAATAAACTATATTCGGCGGACGGCATAAGGCGGGCGGACAGAAATTGGTTTAGGTAGGTATTTGCTTAATTAGCACAGCAGCCTCAGCCTCAGCATAGAAATAGACAGTATTTGGTCGAAGAGTTTCGATTAAGTCCGCCTCATTGTGAGAAATGCGATCGGTAAAATAATAAAACAAGCCCTGAGGCTTCTCAATTTTGTCTGGATGGGTGATGGGGGGGAGGGGGATCTAGCCCCGTTTCCCGTCATGCCTCTTGTTTCGAACGGCCCTGTTCATGAGCACACGCACGATAGCGTTACAGTAGAAGTGTTTCACGCAGTATCAACTGGTCGCTCCTCCTCGATGGTCTGCCATTCCTGTTTCTTGTTTGTTCCTAGCGGAACACGATCCTATTTCACATCAAATACATCGTTGAAATCAATGGTTAAGTGATCAATCATAATCTGGATAATCTTGATATGAAATCAGCTGATCCTATATGGCCAATTCTTCGGCTCGGCCCCTCGGAAGTGGCCGAGGCCTTATGTTTTCGTTTTTAGACTTTTTAGACAAGTTTCATTATTTTGAGGGGAAAAATGAAATTTCCCCGTTCCTGACCACACTGAACGCGAATCCACCGAAAAAAGAAGGAAATTTCAGCGCCTTCAGGTAGTTGAGTATGTGCAGGTGTGTGAGGGTTTGCGTGTATAAATTTCTGTGAACCGCCATAACTCACGACCCAATGGACCAAAATGCCTAAAATTTAGAAGGTAGTTCGGGGTTGGTACCACATTCCGTCGCACTCGAATCAGTACTAGAGACTGCGCATGCACACACGTGAAAAACGTCGACCCCCACTAACTCAAGACCCAATGTTCCAAACTAGGCGCAAATTCTGATGGTAGTTCGGGGTTAGGTTTGTTGATCCCATCTGATTTCTGCCTCATTCGTATCAGTAGTAGAGGCTGCGCGTGAAAACCTGATAACCCACAACCCCCCCACCCCACCTGATGACCCACAACCCACAAGCACACAACCCAATGGTCCAAACAAACCATTCCGCAGAAGTCCAGGAGTCTATAGTGTTACATATTTAGATCATGTTCAAACCTTGTCAATACGAGGAATGTCGCTTCTTACATAATTTCCAGTAGCCCAAATAGTTAATCGAAAAAATCCTCTCATTCGAACTATCCTAGAAAATATCCTACAAAATACGATCTCTTATGAACATGAACAACTAATTAATTGGTGGAATAAGTAACTCCACCCATAGTACCGATGCCGAGCCATATAATCCATGGATTACTCTAGACCGTATGTTCCTTTCGATTGATCTGAATTCTTGAGATGGAGAGAGTAGGTATATAAGTAATGACCGGTGAATAGTTGGTGTAGGTTACCCTCCGCTGGAGCTCGCAGCTTTGTCGAACGACTCATTTGCTAAAGGCTACACTCGAGTGTCAGATTTTGACTATGGTTCCTTGAACAGGCCCTTTTTGACTTGGATTGTATTTCTGTCTTTGTCAACTTGGTTATTTTTCGGAATGAATAAAGGCGATAAGTATCTAAAGTGATCATCTCCGTCGTCTTCAAGATTTATTTCGCAACCCAGTAAAGCGGAATATCTCTGGTAGATGTCAGCAGAAAATTTGATGTTGTTCGTGACCACCATTTCAATAAAGCTTGGTGCTTGAGCAGATCATTAATAATAGCTATTCGACTATCTTTTCTCTTGAGCTCCTATCCAGCACTCGTTTGATGGGAGGATGGCAACTTGAAGATCCGTTGATCCGGCGAAAGACTGAGCCTTAGAAGTGTCTCGAGTCGGAATTGACCTAGATTGGAGACAAATGAGTTAGGGGGTAAATAGCGCGAGATAATACGATATGTGGCCCCCTTACCGCCTCGCTCGCGACGCATAACCAAGTTGTCACCGTCACCTTTGGAAGGGGGTTAAAGCTGTAGCGAAGGTTGTACATTAGCTTAACCTCTCCCTAGGCTTGCCTTCTCTCCTATTACCCAGACTATCACTTACGATCTTCCTACTCCCAAGTCTCGGTCGAAACTTCTCTCGGGTCCTCCTGAATTCCCTCAAGTAAGGAACATCCAGTTCCTAAAGGGTCTGATCTCTTACTTTTCAAACTGAACGATGAACCGATTTCTTAGACTGAAATGACTGTTACTAGTTTTTTTTTCAATTCTTAGTGACCGTGAAATTTCACTTCCACACAGACTCCGATTATACCTACGTACTTCTTGAGCAAATGAATGAAAAACCAATCGCCCCAAGATCAGAGTCATGGCGATGATGAAATCGTAACAAGATAGCGAACGCCAGCGTATCCAGCTGATTAGAAAGCGCAATTTTTGACTTAGCAGATCAGGGTCTTGAATTTTCGACCTAATTGGTGGAAGAGCTCATTTTCGACTCAGCCTATCAGAGTGGTCAATTTTGACACAGCTGAAAAGGCGGGTCTTAACCTTTCGAAGAGCTCAATTTTCGACGCCGCCTATCATAGTGGTCAATTTTGGACACAGCTGTATAGGCGGCTCTCGAACTTTAACCCAGCAGTACCAATGAGACTTCTAATCAAATTTCACCGCGAATGAACTAGTAACATAGACAAAGGCCAAGTTTCTGATGATTTTAATGAAACAAGAAGTGGGTTCGAGTTGAACTGGGAGAATGAAACTAAGGAAGTTGAAGGTTGACATTTTCAGAAAGACGTAGCTCGAAAACTTTCATTATGAGGACGTTTTTAAACTGATACAGAATTATACGATTTTTAGACCACCCGGAGCACTACGTCCAGTCGTTTGTTCACAGTAAGACCCTGAAGAATGTACTGAAAAGCTTCGTCAACTTGAGGAAAGCTTCGTCGTTCATTTATCTGATAGTTATCAGATAATAAATGAGCGAAAAAAACGTATCCATGTTAAATATTCATCAGGTGCGAAGCATCATACAACACTTCTCCATCAGCTTACACGTTTTCAGCTGATATCTACGAATCACTATTATTTCCCTCCTTATAATGCCAGATGCAGAAACAATTCCAAGCCCACTACTGGGACTAATCAACAAAATCGGGTGTCGTCATCGTACAGTCCACCCCTACCATCTCACCGTATTCGTTCATAACCGGCCAATTCAGTATCACACTGCATTCCAACAACTCCAAAAATAATCTATGCGTTTCCAAATCACTTTCAAGAAGGTTACCCCAACCAAATCAATCAAAACAAGTTGGAAACCTTGAATTTGTATTTGGAAGCCATAAATTTGACTTGAGCTATCAACCGACGTGGGACGAGTGCCCGCTTACTATTTCGGAGATCTCGGTTCAAATTCAGCCTCTGACTGGATTCAGTTCCTCAAATCATCGAAATCGTTTTAAAACGTTTTTTTAGTTATGGACGTATTTAAGTAAACGTCGTCACGGAGGAAATCCGGTTTCCGGTTGCAAGAGGAAGGCTAATGCATTCACCCTATCAAACCATCCACGGCCAATTATAATGTAAAATACGTATTAATATAAATAATTAATCCCGCTTTTAGTGATCGCGGATGTAGTGATCACCCGTTTGTTATGATCAAAATCCCTGGGACCGAATCACTTTTATGTGAACACAAACGAAATCGCTCGGCTGTAGTGATCAAGGTCCCGGTTGTTGTGATCAAGAAAACCCAAAAATGCATCAACATGCTCCTCTCCCACCGAGCTAATTTCCCACCAATTGGCTCAGTTATGTCTGCCATTCATATCAGATAAGTATTGCCCGATCTGTCGACTGTGTACCTTCGATTGTGATTATGAGTGCCTCCCGCCGTGTTCTGAGTGTTTCGGAGAAGTGCGAGCTGTTGAAATCGTACGATGCCCTCCCCCAGATGAGCCAACGTGAAGCAGCTGCTCGTTTAAAAATTTCACAGCCACTGTTGAACAAACTTTTAAAAACAAGGCATGAAATTGAGCAATCTGGTTTACAAAATGAGGATAAGAGTAGAAATAGAAAGCGAGGTGGGAGAAAGAAGGATGTTGAAAATGCGTTGAAGGAATGGTTCTCGGCTGTCATAGAAAGAGATGGTCGTGTGAATGGACCTCTACTGAAGCAGAAGGCGGAACAGCTTGGGAAAATGAATGAATTTGGGCTTCATTCCTCATTCCCTCACTTGTAGTGATCAGACTGGTCTCGCCCAACGCAATCACTAAAAGCGGGACCTTCTGTATATAGGTATTCATTCATTTCATTTTCATTATTATTCTTTAAGCCTATTCATTTTATCAGAATGCAGATATGAATTCTCACCTTTTTTCTGACGATGGAGCGATAAATTTCACCTAAGACAACACCAAGAAATACCAAGTTTCTTAAAAACTTAGGGAGTATTCTCTTTACGCAACTCCATCGAAGTTTTGAAGGCGAGTGGTAGAAATCGAGAACATCCGCGATCGATGTCAAAACGAGAGCCAGCGCCTCAGTAACCCTCCTTCAAGACTGGGCGGTTGTGCGGTATAGTATAACCCACTCTAGTCTTTCTAACAGAGGCCAACGTTCTGAGATCTCGGGACCACCGCTTTCGCAGAACAAATAATATAGGAAATAATAAACCGTTGTGTAATAATTTGCACCGTTTTTCTCTTTGTGACTGGAGTGATGGGTAGTACCGAAGAAAATGTTAACTGGTTCTAAATCAATGAAGAACTAGACTAGAACCCATTGGCAGAACAATAACGAGTTGAGAATGATCCTGATGTTTCGTTTTCAGGGCTCTTATCCAAGGAGATTCCGTTCGTGACTTATCAAAGAGGGAAAGAAGTAGAAAACTATCGCGATTGCAGTGTTTACACCGACATCCGCTAAGCTGAGTTTCTATTTGTTATTTTTGCAGCTCGTGCCACACGGAACTCAGTAGTGAGCAATGCCAAGGGACAGCTCTGCTCTCGTCCCTTGATCCCCAGACCCTAGCAACATGCCATCTTCGACCAACCTTCCTTCCCCCACCACCATCTTCGCCACTCTACCGAATAACTTGAAGAGGCTCAAAACCTCTTCGAACTTTATCTTGAGGAATTCAAGTTGCGGGCGGCACTTCACTAGATTAAACATCAGCGCCGTCTCCTTTCGGGGGTTGAAACAGTCCAAATCACTCTCCTCATCCCGCCTCCCTCTACATCCTTTTGTTCAACTCCCACTCCCTCACTCTTGCCACAGCCTTCAATCACCTTCCTTTCAGAGAACTGTTGTAAAATGAATGTTACATGATAATGTATTCAATTGAGATCGGTGTGGAACACTGGAATTTTGCTTTAAGAATAATTTACAACACTTGAAGGTTCTTTGTTCGCGATGTTGTAACAAATTCTATCTAACGAAGCAATAAACTAGGAAGGAACACGACATGATACCTCCTTAAGCATACACTATTTCGCACCTATGTTTGGTTAGTGTCAGAGCACTCAAACCCACACCTCTCCAAGTTCAGCTGCTGCGTTACTAGGCAAGCTCAAACAACAGATTACTCAGATTCTTGCCTTTGTTATAATAAATCTGACAATGCTCCTTCTGAAGTTTCAATAATTCAATCATTAATTACTTGTAGTTATGCATCAAGCATAAGGTAAATAATAAACCGTTGTGTAATAATTAATCCAATAATACTTAAACGTTTGTTAAAGTTGCAAAAGTACCTACCTATCAGCAAAATCTAAAAGAGCCTTTTCAGATGGGATAATATCACAGAACAACCAACTCAACTTCAAGACCATCCGTGATTATAAGCAGGTGCTCCCTAGCGATGATATCTGGGCTGGATTTATACCGTGTGATTCACGATCATGTTGACGAAGCTTTTCGGTGCCAACGAATGGTTGGTCGCACAATGCTCCGGGTGGTCTCAAAAAATTCTTTAGATCAAGATAAAACTGAAAACGTAAAAAAAACCATACCCTTCCACTGAAAGTTTTCGAGCTATGGCGTTCTGAAAATTTCAACCCTTATTTTTCATCCCTTAATTTCGGTTCTTGGTGCGAAGTACGGAGGACAGACTGAATTTTTTTATTGCATTTTCGGATTCTACGTACCATGAAAGGTAAACCATCAAATTGGGGGGGGGGGGGGGGGGGTTACAATTTTATTTTTTCGTGCTCGATTCCGAAGGCTCATTATTGAAAATAAAAAACCAAAATGGTTGTAGATAGTGGAGAAGATGGTTTCATGTTTTCTATAATGCCCTAGCTTGCAACGCTCTCGATCAACGTCCTTTTGCTGATTTTGATAGTCTCAGTTAAGTTAGTACCTAGTAAAGTAAGTTTCCAAACCCTCTGCTGAAAGTTATCACACCAATTCAGTCAGCGCCTTTCTATATATTTGAAAGGTTGGGTATCAAAAAATAATTAGGTATAGGTACCTAGGTACCTAATATTGGTTTTAACAATATTTTTAATGAATGAAGTTTTCGTTTTTACTGCAAAAAGAAACATGTCATCTTAATCTTCATGATATAATGTATTATTTTAATCAATAAAAAGACCATGGATAAACATTAGTTACAATATTATTATCAGAAAAATTAATTATATAAGGTGATCGGTTCCTAAATAAGTTCTTTCAAAACATTACATATAATTTAGAAAATAGCTGACAATTCTGCACCAGCTTCCTTTTGTTATAGAAACTGAACCGCTCCATCGGAGATTTTATTTTGATTAAGAACCACACATAAACACATACCCATTAACATATCAGTCCGAAAGGTCTGAATCGGGACCTGGTCTGCCTGACTGAAGACAGGGTTTCATATTTGGTACAAACCCATGCCCTAGCCATATATCAGAAATTACGTTTTTGGCCGACTGGAATATCTACCACCTACTTTCCCTTTACCCTGTGCGGGTCAAGTTAAGCAATGTATCACCGAATACATATAATGTGCCTTATGGGGAAAAGGGAGGAAACCGTGAACGCTATGGTATCCAGGGGAAAATTCTTTGACAACATAGGCGAATATCGACAATCGAGATAATTCGTGCCTAGGTAGAAGAAAGCACCTTGATTTAAGAATACAATTTTTGTGGAGGTAATATCAATATTTGGAAGTACTTACCACCAGAAATAACACCGACCTTTTCATCGGCGGTAGTGGAGGGAACCGGACTCGGTAATAACTAAACAAAACTAACGTAATAGTAGGTATTTTGCAATGTTTTTCTCGCCTTGGGATTAAGTTAAGCCAGTCCTCTCAATGAGTAAACCAGAAGATTTCAACCTTCGTTTCATGTCTAGAAAGTATTCAAGAATCGGACGCAATCCGAGTTTTTCGACCCAAAATCCTATTTCTATCGCGCTAGAGCAGAGTTTTGAACCACTGTGGGTCATGGAGGCTCCAAATTAGACTCGAGCGACATTTTTGGGTGGGTATAAATATGTACGTATGTATGTGTGTACCGCAAGAAGCGACCTTTGGAACCGTCATAAGAATATGAAATTTTGACACCATGCTCCTTGGACCCCCAGAGTTTGCTGCACGACATCGGAAGCAGCGCCGCGATAGCCAAAGCACAGGGAAATAGTGGGATCTTACGACTCCAAATGTTCCGTATATACTGTCAGGTATCGCTATATATGTTTTGGTACCAAGACGGAGCAAGTTAGTGGCCAATTTGTTACTAACAGCTAATTATTTGGAGTTAGAGGTTATATTCATTTACTGGAGATATGGGTGAGGCTACTAGTCAGCGTACCCACTAGTTATGAACACTGTGCATGTATATATTTGGTTTGGTGAAGATCCATATTATCGGATGGTAGTCCGATCAAGCGAGCCCACCGTGCCATGGGTTGATTCAGCTCAACTCGGTCCTAACAGATGTTAAAACACAAAGAAGAGAAGGTGGTGTATAATGAATTATACTGCGAGTATTTAATTACAGATACGAGTAAAATCATTTTCCAGAAACATATAATTCGAATTTAATTTATTTTTGATAATTCGCTTGCCGCAATGCTCGAACCTGAATTGCGGAAATTGAGATAATGGTGCCGGTCGGCTTAAATAGGTGGCCCAGTCAATCCACCAAAAGTAATATGACGTCAGACATTAGGGCAGGTGGATGGAGTGATATGTTGAAGGTTGATGATGGTGGATTCTCATCATGTCCTGTCTGTACATCCACTTAACCATACAGTAATTTCAATAAGTAATTAATCGGCCAAGACGGCAACAGTAACTAATAAACTTTCATAAGCAAGAAACATTTTAAATTAATATGATCGTTTTTATGGTTGAAGCTCTAAGTTTGTGGAACTCCATTATTATGTGAGTAGGTTGAAGAAAAAGACTTCAGTTCCACAAGTTCAGTTGGTGTCGTTGTTTTAACTTGTTTAAGAACTATAAATAACCACCTGAAGATGGGTATAAAGTGCCTGAAATATATAGGTAGTGAAAAACTGAAAACATTTGTGGAACTGAAGTCTTTTTCTTCAACCTACTCACATATTAAATTAATATGTATCTACCATCCATATCCAATAGGTGTAGCTAATAATATGAATAATCTAATATATCAATATCTAACGAAAATATGGGTAGGCTGTTACTGTTACGTTTGTTAAACACATTGACAAACGTAACAGTGTCGGCATCTACACGCGGATGAATTCATCAGTTCCATTGATCCGATGTGAGCTTCGCTTGGGAGAAGTAGTAGTAGCCCGAGGGGCCAACACGGGTAAATAAGTAAATCACACCGGGTTCTAAACCACTACAAGGGTCATCTATCACTTCTGTCGACATCATTAAACCTCGCACTCTCATCATTTTACAAACAAATTAGGATATCTATAATTAATCTGGCATGTTGCTTGGAATGAAGAAAATTAATTCGTTGACGTTGAAGTAATAATATAATAATATTGCATTGTTCATCAATTCATAATTTCGAGTTTCCTCGCAGCCTTTGCCATTTAGAACTACTAACTTGGAAATTCAAAATGTGGACTTTAATTGGACCGAGGTTGATCCTGGAGACGTTTTGTTACTCTCTGACTATCAAGTGGTGAACAACGGAAAAGCCGTAGATTTTCAAGAACTGCGGACAAAGCGGAAACCCCTTAGTGAGACACTGCAAATAAAATTCCAGTAAGACTCTTTACAATTCGATGAAGAGAATTCCCCGGCTCTGAGTAGGTGAGGCGGTATTAGTCAAGCCGCAGGCCTCCACGTTAGCAGCGGAACCTAAAGGCGGTTGGAAGCCTCTCTATACGTCATTACCGGTTGTCTGAACACATCAGCCCCTCATCTAGCTCTGCCGCCCTTACGAGCCAGGAATAAGAGGGAAGGATTAGCGCGAGGATCTCCTACCTGGACCAAGCCAGCTCCATTTTATTTATCGGCTACGGTATGGGATGGAGGGATTTGGCTACGACTTAACGTTCTTGATTAGGTTGGGGATTAATTTTATTTCAGCTCCCACTCGCCCTCCTCCCGCGGGAAGTTCCCTTGATTAGTTCAGTTTCAACGTTCAATTTCTATCACGCCTTAGTTCGGGGTGCTGGGGATTATTCTGGTAACTTAACTGCATTTGAAACTCGCTAGTGTTTGCGTCATGGATTTCAGTTAAAAATGTTCAATAACTAACTTCCGTTTGTCTCGTGAACGGCTCTGATTTTCGTTCCGAAAAGTTTTCCGTTAATGTTACGTGCCATCGAACCTAATACGTCAATTTTCATCTGCCACTGAATCTGCCATCTCTTAGAAAATAGCTTGGAAAAATGAAAGTGGTCAAAACCGTGTAGCCTACCTAAAAACAGCGTACCTAACTGTTGTAACAAAAGATTCAGTATTTATAACGTACGTTATTCTGACTACAAAATGGCAGTTAGCGTTTACCGTAAACTGAAATAACGGAAGGTGGACGGAGGACTGATATAACGCAAGGCCAATCTTTCTTTTGGTTTATTATTCTGTGAATAATACATCTATTCGCACAGCAAAAACTTTTTATAACACCCCCTCAAAATTTTGGTTTATTATTCTGTGAATAATACACCTATGTAATCGCTCAGCAACAAATTTTTATAACACCCCCTCAAAATTTTTTCTTTTACGTTTCAAGGTGCATAGAATCCAAAAATGCAATGACCGTCCGCCGTCCGCCGTATCACGTGTACAGGCTTCATTTTTGGTCTAAAAAAGCCGTTCTTTCGCAAACAAGCTCCATTTGGGCCCTAGTTGTGTCCCGAAACTTTTCAGCCCGATCGGAACATACCCAGGGGTGTTATGAGTGAAAATGTGTATAAAAATAGGTACTTTTTGTGTTTTAGTAACATGTTAGTAAAATGAGCTTTTGAGGTACCGTTTTCCATGTTTTGGGGGACGAGAAGACCGAATATGAAGTCGATTTTGACCAAACAGTGGAAAATCGAGGTTCTACTAAATGTTCAGCTCCCAAAATTGATTTTGGTTTATTATTCTGTGAATAATACACCTATGTAATCGCTCAGCAAAAATTTTTTATAAAACCCCCTCAAAATTTTTTCTTTTCCGTTTCAAGGTGCGTAGATTCCAAAAATGCAATGTCCGTCCGCCGTCCACCGTAACACGTGTACAGGCTTCATTTTCGGTCTAAAAAAGTCGTTCTTTCGCACACATGCTCCATTTGAGCCCTAGTTGTGTCCCGAAACTTTTCAGCCCGATCGGAATATACCCAGGGGTGTTATGAGTGAAAATGTGTGTAAAAATAGGTACTTTTTTACGTTTTAGCAACATCTTAGTAACATGAGCTTTTGACGTATCGTTTTTCGTGTTTTTTAGGGCAAGAAGACCGAATATGAAGTCAATTTTGTCCAAAGAGTGGAAAACTGAGGTTCTATCAAATGTTCTGCTCTCAAAATTGATTTTTTATGAGTCAAAAACCTGGGAAATCGTCTGAAATCACCATAGATTTGTATAATAACACTAGAAAAAGTGGATCAAGACGATTAAATGGCAGTACCAATGATGAAAGATCATTTGAAAAAAAAGGAGCGGAGGAGGAAAATTGAGGTTCCATCAAATGTTCAGCTCTCAAAATTGATTTTTTATGAGTCAAAAACCTGGGAAATCGTCTGAAATCACCATAAATTTGTATAATAACACTAGAAAAAGTGGATCAAGACGATTAAATGGCACTACCAATGATGAAAGATCATTTGAAAAAAAAAAGAAAACAGGAGCGTAACCTAATTCGTGTTTTCGGGGCCAAAATTGGTAGAAACCATCATAAATAGCTATTTCAATAATTTCACATTAAAGAAACAATAAATGAACAGCCAACATAATAGTAGGTGTTTCCAATAGAATAATAAACCCATGTGACAATGACTTTGCAGCGTTTTTTCTTGTCTATCGAGGCTTAGTTTATACGTAGTCGAAAATTTCAGGAGTTCCACGAGTCGGGATAACAGGCTCGTGACTTACAACTCAAGAAGATGAGATCAAAACGAGCTTTTTTATTGAAAATATGGATTCATTGTCGACTAAATACTGTGCACACGCACGCATAACATATCGGCGTGTAAGAAGGCCTTGAATGGCATCTGCTTTATTTCACTGATCTCTGCTGTTCCTTTGAATGAAATAACTAGTGCTGATAATTTTACCTAGTGTCGCGGTTCGCATCGAATCTCTACACTAACCACGCCTATGTAATATAGAATGATTTTACCAAATAATCGAAGGGAACGATGAGCCGGGTAGCGCCAAGGGAGAAGGGTTCCTTCCACCAACCGCCATCGCTCCTCAACGGTCACAACGGCCGATTGTGGACGGGGGACGGGTGGAAACGGGCCTATATAACCAGACCTTATGGCCCAGCTCGTCATTCGACCGACCAACCCTCGACTTACGACTTATATCTCGACCCTCTCTCTCGTCCTTTCTATCCTACCTTCTCTTGCACTCGCTGTGGTGAAAACCGCGGGGTGCTCCCTCTTTTCTGGTATCTGCTGTGGTGAAACCTCCTTCTCCTGACACCCGCTGTGGTGAAAAAAATATAAATTTCGTGAAAACGAAAAAGTATATAACTGTTTCAAACAATATCGAAAACCCTTCGACTGCCCATTTCTGATCGTAATGTCTGATAAGATCAATAATCTTATTTGTATAAAATAGTTTTCTTATTTTGGAACGATATCAACTATCTGCCCATCAATACTTTGTTTACTGCAAAGTTAGTACCAAATACTAATCGGTTTATCAGTTTAAGCACCTTACCTTCTTCGTGCCAATCCCAAATAACGTAACATGTACCCCCCCCCCCCCCCACCATCAATTCCCGTTCAGGGCAAAGCAAGGAGTTCTACAAGGAACCGTTTTGAAATCATCAATTTACGAGAAAGACGGGTAATAACTACTTAATTCAAATGAGCAAATGAAATTAACGTCTAATATCGGTATATGTAGAGAGATCAAAATCGTTACCTCTCATTGAAAACATTATTCTCATCACCAGCTAATTTCACGGTAGACTGAGGATTGTTACCCGCGGGATCAATTGGAAACAATAATTACACCGAAAGGGAATGAATTGGACTTGATGGCAGGGCGACTACAAAACAAGCCTCGATGGATTGTTAGTAATTCGACGAATATCACGTTTAATTGGATACTGTCATCTAATAGGCACCAATCACAAATACTTAAATTTGCACACGAAAAATCCGTCTATTTTTTTCGAATTTTCTTTCTCGTGTAGATGAATGTATTGTTGCAAACCTACGTGGAATTGTTAGCTGACAATGAGGGATACCCTTGACTTCTGTTTATATTTTTAAATGAAAGTAGGTTACATTCTAAGAATTTCAAAGCTCCGAAGCTTTCAAAGTTCCGACAACGAGTGACATAACACTGGGCAAGGAAGGTTCCGCCCCGGGTGCAATGACGTCACTCATTGGCGAAACTTTGAAAGCTCATAGAAAGAGAACTACCATTCATTTTAGTATAGTTTTGTTGGTCTCAAAATTCTTAGAATGCAACCTTCTTTAATTTAAAAATTGGAAATTAATATAAACAGAAGTTATGGGTATTCCTCATTTGCATACTGGCACTCCTGACGATGTCCCACTGCCCTGTCAAACCAACCCAAACTCGATTATGATATTTGATGATGTTGCTTGTGAAAAACAGAAGCGTATTAGGATGTATTTTAGTATGGGCCGTCACAGCCAGACCGATCTATCTGGCGCAAAGCTATTGTCGTATCCCTAAAAATTTTACTGCGAGATTGTGCGAACTTGATAATTTATTGTATTTCGTCAAAATATGTTGAACATGAAAAAAAATTATGACGACCATGTCAACATGGATGTGAGTTTCAACAAGTTCAAGGAAATTTGTTCATTATGTTGGAAGCAACATCAATATTGATTTTTAGTTATCGATAAAGAATGTGGTGTCAGCACTGGTCGTTATCGTCAAGGGTTCGATACACATATAACACCCTGAGGAAGCAGGAGGAGGAATCAGTTACTTGTCAACCATCGAAGAAGAAGTAACATGGAGAACTCAATAGTGCAAGTGCGAGAAAATATTCGCAAGAAATATAATCAGATAAGGAGGAGCAGAGAGGAGAAGGAGGCGCAGCTAAAAAAGAAATACGAACCTCTCCGTGAAGCAGTGGCAGGTGCAGTCGAACATATAAGACCATCCCTCCCACCATCATTGCCATTTCATTTTAAAGAAGAAGAAGAAGACCATCACGCAGCGCCTATCGTAGACCAATTCAAATTCGTCAACAAAAGAAGAAGGAAGATGAGAACAAGGAGAAGTACGAATGTGTTGGACATATTCAAAACCAGTTACGAGGAGGAAGAGGATCTATCATCTGCAGTAATGAAGGGTGAAGGACGAAGTTCAAGATCAACACCCTACGAGAAGATCAAAGCAGATGTAACACTATTCTACCATACATTGTGGTTTCACCGACCGATGGAGGGGGAGGAGGAGGATCATCTACTGGAGGAGAAGTAAATTTGAAGAAGGACCAGTTGAGAATATTTGAGACACCGTCTATTACTACAAAAAATGAAATATCGAAGACGGAGGAAGGAGATGGAGCAAGAAGAAAAGATGAAGACATCACATCAGAATATATACGGAAGAAAATTGATCGGGTCCCTGACTTTGATGAAACGTATGGGATACGATATGACAAAGCATCGGAACCATTTAAAATGGGTGACAGCTACGTGGAATTCAAGAATGATAGGATGGAATTAGGGAACTATGAAAATCGAATGCACTCATGGGCTGTTGGAATTATTGTTTGCAAAAAGACCAGATATGAGCATAATTAAGGACCACGATTTACAATCTTACAAGAAAATATTGAACGATACTCAAGAAAAGATATAGTTCATCAGAAGGGTGTTTTGTGGATTTGAAACATCCAAAATAAAGATAAAGATTCCGAAGATAAATAAAGATTCTGTTTACAAAAACAGCGAATAAACCCAAGTCAAAATAATGACTGTGCTCCTCAGTGTAGAGGAGGCCAAGTATCCGAAAGGTAAGGCGCACGGCGCACGAGTAGTGAGGTCTCTAGCTTTTTCTGAACACTTGGAGTTGAGCGATATTAGCTATTAGGGAACGCAATTTTTTCTGATTATTAGGTAGGGAACGCAATTTGTCTTATTATTAGGTAGGGAAAGCAACTTTGAAACATCCAAAATGGGATATAATAAAGAGTCTGTTTACAACCATCATTGGGTTCATTCGCTGTTTTTGAACATCGAATGAACCCAAGTCAAAATAATGATTGTGCTCCTCAGTGTAGAGTCCAAGTATCCGAAAGTTAAGGCGCATGGCGCACGAGTAGTGAGGTCTCTATGTTTTTCTGAACACTTGGAGTTGAGCGTTGAGAGAAAGAGGAAGAGGAAGAAGAAAATAAAGATGAAGGGGAACAGGAAGATCAAGAGGAAGAGGAAGAGGAGGAGGAAAAAGAGGAAGAGGAGGAGGAGGAAGAGGAAGAGGAAGAGGAAGAGAAAGAGGATCAGGTGGTGTTCGATTTGCCAGATAGAAATGAATTCGGTTTATAAATCAAGTTGCGTACACAGACATACTTCTTGCAACCAATACAGTAAATGAAGGGGTCCGTCTCCAGGTCAACTATTCCGATTCTACCTATACCTACCCAACTTGAATTACCTGTTGTTTTCGCAAAAACCCAAATTTTAACCCCTTCCTCCACCCTTTTTTTAAAGTTGGTATTTTTATTTCATTTTTTATTTTGAATAAAGCATTTTTGAACAGTAACTTCCTATAATTACACGGGTGGTGTGGCACCGAATAACATGCATTATTACAAAGGTATTTTCCTACATACGCTTGATCTGCGACACATTTTACAATACATGTATATCAGGTACGACTGAGATCATCTGGTGACAAATTGTACCTGATAAATATGAAAAATTTTTAACAAAACACACTACGACACCGACTTCAGCATCTTAACAGAAAAATACGAGAAATGGAACACAGAAAATTTAATCAAAGAAGCAGAACGCTCTCAGCCGACAGATTTCCCTAAGGAACTTGAAAAGGGCCCTTGCGTTTTGGGCATCTATAGCAGCCAGGATGGCCTGGTGAAAGTTCACTCCACCGTTAAACTGTTCATAAATGGCACGAAATGATTTCTCGCTGAAAGGTCGATGGGGCAAACAACCAGTATTATAATAGTCCTAGATTATAGACCTTTTGGCCCAGCTCGTCATTTGACCGATCAACCCTCGCCTCACGTCTTCTATCTCGACCCTCTCTCACGACCTTTCTCTCCTACCTTCTCTTGCACTGGCTGTGGTGAAAACCGCAGGGTGCTCCTTCTTTAAGAGTCTTTATGGGGATCCTGGGACAATCCTGTTTCAACATGCTCGTCAGTCTAACCAGCTCCCGGGGGCCTTAGCGGGTGGCACCACCCCCTCACCAGCCCCTCACCAACCCCCTCACCCACCCATTACGAGCCCCCTCACCATCCCTTACCGCCCCTCCCGCCACTACCCTTCTCCCCACCCACGGAGGATCAAAGCCACTCCCCTCTCCTCAATTACACACTTCCCCCTCCCCTACAACCTTCTAGGACATTCCTGTTTTTATTATGAATACCTATCCAACTACATAATGTACCTATCAGATAATCATAATGACCTCACCCACCCCCCACCCACCACTATCACCATCTTGGAGTTTCTGGAATTCCGTTTTGATTATGAATACCTACCTACTTAATAACTGTATCAGATATTCATAATAGAGTCACCCCCCCCCTCCACCATCATGAGGGGGACACGATGCCTGAACCATAGACTATCAGATAATCAATATCTACCAATGCTGTGCCTACAACATTCAGGTCCCTCAGCCCTGCCTAGAGCAGTGGGCCTCCTCCCAGCAGCCACATTTCGTTCTAAGTTCTCAACACAGCAACAGCGCTACATCGTACAAGGGGGAGGAGTTAAAAAAAAAAAACATATATGACGAAGTACCACCCGAGCAAGTAGAATGTCAAATAGAGGCTGATCGGGTACTCCGAGACCCATTAAGAGGTAAAATATCACCATTTCACGTGTAGCGAGTAAAAGGGATATTGCGTGGGAGAATATAATGATCCCTAATCTACGAGGACTTATTTACTTTCACACCGCTATGTAGTAATCGGTGAGGGGGTCCGCTTTCCTAAAAAGTGGACTCCTGTGTCAAAAAAAAGAACGTGGTTGGTCCACTTCGAAAATGTTTATCTTTTAATTGCTTACTTTATGCCAGGCTCTTATCATGGTGTTGTATCTTTTATCTGAACCATTACCTTTTTTTTACCCAACGTCTCTGTGTCCGGGCTTTTACGTGCTACAAAAGTTTTGTTCAACCCAAACCGCTTCGCTACACATTTAACAATTTCGTATTATTGTTTCACAATACCGAGTGTTCAGTTCCACCACTGCCGTGCTGCATGATTCGAACTTCTTATTCCCTTCTTTTTATGTGAGACTGGCAGTTACTGCGGGCGGTTCAACGTAGGATTATTTGTTTGAGTCCATTTTTGGTGGTGTTAGATTTGCCAGTTATTAGACAAACTTCAATGATTAAATACATGAAATTGTGATTAATTGAATCAGTCAATGTTTTCTCCCATTTCAGACCAACCAACACATGATTCTGACGATGTTCCAGTCATGTAATTAACGTAGAATTCGGCTTATAAATCAAGTTGCGTATACAGACAGACTTCTTGCAACCCTTTTCCAATACAGTAAATGAAGTGGGATCTTCAGTCCGTCTCCCAGGTTAACTATTCCGATTCGTGACCTATACCTACCCAACTTGAATTACCTGTTGTTTTCGCAAAAACCCAGATTTTAACCCCTTCCTCCACCCTTTTTTTAAACGTTGGTATTTTCATTTCATTTTTTATTTTGAATAAAGTATTTTTGAGCAGTAACGTCCTACAAATACACGGGTGGTGTGGC
This sequence comes from Leptopterna dolabrata, assembly GCA_954871275.1. Classification (NCBI taxonomy): domain Eukaryota; kingdom Metazoa; phylum Arthropoda; class Insecta; order Hemiptera; family Miridae; genus Leptopterna; species Leptopterna dolabrata. Next base: position 18,140,798 of record OX940975.1, on the reverse strand, counting down.
ACCGAATAACATGCATTATTACAAAGGTATTTTCCTACATACGCTTGATCTGCGACACATTTTACAATACATGTATATCAGGTATGACTGAGATCACCTGATGACAAATTGTACCCGATAAATATGAACAATTTTTAACAAAACACACCACGACACCGACTTAGATCTTAACAGAAAAATACGAGAAATGGAACACAGAAATTTAATCAAAGAAGCAGAACGCTCTCAGCCGACAGATTTCCCTAAGGAGCTTGAAAAGGGCCCTTGCGTTTTGGGCATCTATAGCAGCCAGGATGGCCTGGTGAAAGTTCACTCCACCGTTAAGCTGTTCATAAATTGCACGAAATGATTTCTCGCCGAAAGGTCGATGGGGCAAACAACCAGTATTATAGTCCTTCATTCTGCAGTCTCCATTGTTCTGAACCGGTACCGATAGCTGCGGATGGTATTTCCCAGACAAGAGCAGCTGCGCAATAACCCTCTAGTGTCGAAGGGAATGTTCAAGTTCCAGGTAATTCCTGGAGGAGTTCCCACCGTACGCCGGGGATTGGTATCTAGAGATGTACCCCGAATTGGGCAACCATTCCTGGCTCCGGCAGTACAGGGAATCTTTCACCCTTTTATGATCTCACCAACATTTCGGTGGAGATCTCTCGTCAAAGTCGGAATCCAGCACAGTTTGTATCAAAACCCGCCAAGGAGGACTGTGGTGAGCACTAGGTAGGGTACGCTTGGATAGGTCGCAGGAGAGAGGAGGATGTGGCCCTTCGGAGTCTTTTATGGATAGTTAACACCCCGCAGTTATCACCTAAGCAATTGTTAGAGGAAGAGGCGTCCCGCGGTTACCACCACAGCAGACGCTAAAGGAAAGGGATGCTAACACCCACGGTTATCACCACAGCGAGTGTTAGAGGATGAAGCATCCCGCGGTTACCACCACAGCAGAGGCTAAGGGAGATTAATGCTAACTCCCCGCGGTTATCACCACAGTGAGTATTAGAGGGTGAAGTATCCCGTATTTACCACCACAGCAGACGCTAAGGGAGATGGAAGGATAGGCGACAGAGGAGGTGCAAGGTAAGAGAAACAGGGAGAGGAAGAACCCGCAGGTAAGAGTGAGGTCGGTCGAATGAGGAGCTGGACGAGCAGGGCGCCTTATAAAGGTGCCTCCACCTCATCACCCCTGTGAGAGTCGTTGGGAGTTCGATGGAGGGGAACCCTTCTGGGCTTCAACCGAGGTGTCGCACAGCTCGTCTTTCTCCTTGTTTATTGGTAAAATCTGTAAGTTACATGTGAGTGGTATACGTTACATTTGAGGGGTACCACGGCAAAAACTATCAGCTGAGACCATCAGTGTTTGTCCTACTGTGGTGGCGGCCAATAAGGGTGTCAAGGCACACACGAGGGTACCGGATATGGCGGCATCAACCATATCCTCTGTATTTTTTATTGAAATACTTAGTTTGTTCTGTCTCGATTCGACATTTTAAGCTTTGGGTGAATTCAGGGTAAAGGCACCAGTGGTTTTCGGGTTCAAACGTTCATAACTAATGATACAAACCGCTCGAAATTCCAACCAATCAAACATTCTAACCATTCAAAAATAGTGGGCAAAAGACACTAAGGTTGTGTGTAAAAGACGAAAAAGCAGATCAAACTTTTTTCAACAGTAGTGGACACTCATTTCACGAAAGAATTCCATTGAATTGTGATACGTTGTAATACGTTAAGTAGACATACTCGTACATAAGAACTAGTCTAACATTTAAATTTTTTTGTAGACTACGAAAAATTAAGGAATAAACAAGGATGAATGAACCTTCTTGCATCTAAAATATACTGTACATAGTCAATTTTCTGTCTTCGATTCAGAATGCTCTGATACGGAAGATAACAAGAAATGTTTCAAAAATGCATGTACTAAGATTTTTGGACCTATTGCAACACCTTATTTTCCTCGAAAATCCGCTCAAATCCGGGATTTCTACCTGTTTAAATATTGAGTATTTATGTATTTACGCGTAAATTAGTGTGTAAAATTGCGCGCTCTTGAAATGCCCATAAAAACTCATAAAAATGTTCAAAATGAGGTAAAATTTTGAAGGTGAGAAATGGACCATAGATGGTCCTAAGTATTTCAATTCTACCAAACATTCGTTTGCGCATGGGCAAACGTGTTTCCCTTGAAACACTTCCAACTAAGCGTAGAATTGAACAAAATAAGCTAAAATTTAGCGGGAATGTGTGACCATGTAATCCATGGATTACTCAAGACCGAATGCTTCTAATTCCTAGCCGGTCCTTGATGGGCATTAATTTTGATGGACCGCCCACCGCACTACCGGTACCGGCACGCAACGGGAAAGCCGCTACGGCACATTAGACTCAATGAAGGGAAGGCAACGAGACTGATTAAACAATGTCCCTTTGCCGTAGCCACGAAACTAGACAGGGGGCGGAGATCCCGAGGCCGAAGGAAGTGGAGTTGGGCCTGTCGGAAGGGACCCGAACCGCTCGTTGAGTTGATGAATTTATTCCCCTGTCACAACCTTCCCCTCTGCAGCCGCCCTCGTTGTCCACTCGGTTAATTTGGCCGAGCGTATTCGAGGAGAAATTTAATCTAACAGTCACTGAAAATTCACCATAAGAAAATTAGAGATACATCCGACTGCACCCCCCCCCCCCCCCACCGCAACAAAAAAACTCTGCAAATCATTACAAAACGCTGTGTTTTCTGTGGTCAATACTTACCCTCTTGCCTCCCTCAAGAGAACCCTAAATCGACTACCCCAGCCGGTCGGGCTCAAGTTCTGAATCAATTTAGAAACCTCACAACCCCCCCCCCCCCCCCCCCCCCTCAATTATTGAGTTTTCGAGCTACGGGGGTTTGCAAATTTTAACCCCTTAGTGACGCCGAGCTTCGAGGACCAACTAAATCTCGAATGGGACCTACAAACTAAATTTCATTGATTTTGGTTCATGGTAACTAAGAGCAGTAACGCGTACGGCGGACGGAGAGCCACCTTTATATTCAATTTTTGGATTCTACGTACCTTGAAACGCAAACCTCACATTTGTGGGTTAATTTTTTTTTTTCGTCTTCATGCTCGATTCCAAAAGTTTCTCATCACTGAAAATAATAAACCAAAAAAGAGCTTCCCAACTGTTAATCACTACTACAATCCTACCATCTACTATCCCATAACACTATTTAGTACCTGATTTTAAAGCAATTATTGGTGACTTTCAGCAAGTTGCACCAAGTAAAAGCAAATATTAATTCGCATAAACTCAAATTTGACCCATTTTGGAAATCTAAATAATAATTTTTTTCTCTTGTAACCGTTCTATAAATAACTACCTCTCATGCTGATTTTATATTATCAAGTTTTACCAATTTACTTGTAGCCTATTTGCCACACACAAACTTGAATTACCGAACTCAATTTGTTTCTTGAAGGGGGAAAAAAATGGTTAACTACCTACCTACCGAGATGGTCCTTTCCGTACCTATCACCTTACGACAAACGTTTGATGATTTTTATCAATTTACATCGGTAATCAAAATAATCAATCAATAATCGGTATCTTCACTATTTTACAGACTTTTAGCAATTTCATACATAAAATCTCAAATTAAACTACAATACCCAGCGTTCTACCTAAAATGCAGGGTATTCTGCATTCTCTCTAATTTGGCCCTCCCGAATACTGAAATAGTCTACCCCCATCTTGCGTCACCATTCACTACAGATTATGGTGAAACTATATTCAGATGATTCAAGGCATTTTTACTATAAACATACTTGTGCAGATGACGCGCTACAAAAGCGTTTAGCGGTAATTAACGAGTGGGAGGGGGGGGGGGGCTCACTCATATTTCCGCAAGCGGTACGTTTTCCACTATTGCCTGGATTTCGGAACATGGCGCCCTGAAGTGTTACCGCTATGGTATTTCTGTATCACGTTATAGCGTACAACATCCTCTGCTATTCGTTATGCGAAGTGCCCGTAGGATAGAATTGATTAATGGAGTTCGTAATCGAATAATAACCCCCAACTTTACTACCTACTGTACTGCACTGTACTGTATCAAACGGTTAAATGGAAGAATTGGGAGCGTTTTCTCAAAACTGACGTGTGATTGTTGTCGTAAAGGGGATTAATGGACCACTGGACACCTAAATAGTCAGGAGTGGGGGGTAAATATAGAGTAGTAGCCTGTTTATTTGATCCGAATGAACCAAACATTAATCAAAATTATCAAACTACTTTTATAAAATGGGATTACTAACTGTTATCAAAATTACGAGAATATGCTTTACCCACTTCCCAAGAAGATGACGAAGGAAAGTAAAACTCGTTTGGAGCCGCGAAAGACGCTAACCAGATAACTCGTAAAACTCGGGAAATGGCCAGAAAATTAAACACGAGGTCCGAATGGGTTTCGAGAGTGTTAGGAAACGCACTAATTGACTTGGAGGGTTCGGCGAGGGAGTTTTATTACTATTGGCCTTCGTGATCTGTATGTGCAATGGTTGTTTGATAGCTGGAACAGCTTCGAGAGCTGGGGTTTTTGACAAGCGATAACGGCCCATTGGCATAAACTCTAATGGCCTCACGCCAACCTCAATTCAGCGCTTCGACCATCAAAGCGACCTTTTCCGGGAGAAACGTCCTCCACTAGGAAAAAAGCCCGTTCGGTCTGTTTAACACGGTTCTTAATCACTCGGGAACTTACCCCGCACTCCCTTAGCGAGATTCCAAAGAGAAAATGTTAAGCTACTGCAGTGGGTCCTGAAACTGTAATAAGAACAGGAGTTTTGGAAAAATATGAAACAGCACATGAACAACAACAACTTGTGTACCACTTAGTCACCCCAACACGGTTCTTAATCACTCGGGAACTTACCCCGCACTCCCTTAGCGAGATTCCAAAGAGAAAATGTTAAGCTACTGCAGTGGGTCCTGAAACTGTAATAAGAACAGGAGTTTTGGAAAAATATGAAACAGCACATGAACAACAACAACTTGTGTACATAATATCATTTCCGAACGAGTTTGAATTTTTTCAACATTGATGAAAACTTTTCAACTTCGGTTTAGACTATTTCCACATCGGTTTAGACCTTTTATATTTGGGTTTAGCTCTTTTCCACTTCGGCTTAGATTTATACTTCTCCCACATCGGTTTAGACCTTTTCCACTTAGGTTTAGGCCTTTTCCACTTCCGTTCAGATTTAGACTTTTCCCACATCGGTTTAGACCTTTTAGGCCCCAGCAAATTTTTAATTCCGAGACTCACTGTCTACTTGCTCTCCATACATTTTAAACGTTGAAGACGAAGTATCACGAGGTAATAATTATAATATTTATTTTCAAAGTAGACGAAATTTGTGTAACTGGATAATAATTCCTGACTGCTCCTATCCATTATCTAAATAAATATGATTTTCAGAAAACTGATCACCTACCTACTTAGTCATGCAATAACTTTTTTCACATGTTAAGTTGCACCACAGAAATTTACTAGGATCTAAATTCAAGTGGAAAAGGTGCAAATCCGAGTGGAAAAGGCCTAAACCTATGTGGACAAGGTCTAAACCAATGTGGAAAAGATCTAAACCAATGTGGAAAAGGGTTAAACAGATGTGGAAAAGATCTAAATCTAAGTAGAAGAAGTCTAAACCAATATGAAAAAGTTCAAACCGACCCAGAAAAGCTATACATTTATATATGTGTATTTATGTGAGTCCAGACAATATGATCTTGGCTACGAACTAAGAAACCAGAACTTCCGCCGAAATGTAAGTAGTGGGTCACACTGGAGGTAAAAATCGCGAAAAATCGTAGGGATTGGCTATAATAGTCACTATGATTGATGTAAGCTCATCAAAAGTGGAATAGAATGGAGAGCCAGGACACAATCATGAAGACTATTTCAATAATAAATGTTTTTAAATATTTTACAAAATAAAAGCAGAAGTTCAAATTTGAGTTATTATAGGTAAAACGCTGCAAATTATTACACAACGGTTCATAATTTACCTATAGATCGACTTCTACGTAGACCAATGTTTTTTGTGGTCAATATCTACATTCGTGCTCCCCCAAGGAAAGCCCTAAATTGAGTACTGGGGCCAGCGGCGAATTGAAGTTGCATAAATATGCGGTGGATTCGGGAATTATATCATTAACTATTTGCTGTTATTCATGATGATTCAAATTACAAAAGTACCTATCAACAAAATTGAAAATAACCATCTTTATTCAAATGAAATAAAATCACGGAACAACAAAGTCGATTTCATACAGCCATCCATGATTATAATCAGGTGCTCCCTAGCACTGATATCTGGGCTGGATGTATACGTTTCATTTCCGGTCATGTTGACGAAACTTTCCGGTGCAAACGAATGACTGATCGTAAAATGCTCCGGGTGGTCTAAAAAAAATCTTTAGTTCGAGATCAATATTTAAAAACGCGAAAAAAAACCGTCTCCTTCTACTGAAAGTTTCGAGCTACGGCGTTCTGAAAATGTCAACCCCTATTTTTCGCCCGTTAGAGATGACTGACGCCGAACTTCGCGGACCAACTAGACACTTCCAGGACAGTGTACTCAGGAGTATAGTCAACGTAACATCTACATTCGGAATACAAACATTCGGTACATTCGGAATCGCAGATTCCACCACGATCTTGATGTGGAGAATATCGACAAAACCATAAAGAAAATGCCACCGCCCACCTAGAGTGGCTAAGAGGTCATGTCAAACCGAAGCTGTCCAGATCCTTGACGCGGATGATTTGCTAACAACAGGAAAAAGCCGCATGAACTAACGAAGTGAAATTAATAAGATCTATTCTCAATTGTTATCAAAATAGAACACAATCAAGTTCTGTACCTTGTCTCGTGATATGTTATGAGTATAATTAAGTCAGCAATGTGTTGCTGTTAAGTTGTACAACTAGGCGTAATAAAAATAAACCAAAGGAAAAAAATTATCGAAAATAATAAACCAAAATCGCTGAAAATCACCCAGATTTCCTTTTAAATCACTAATATTATTGTTACAGAGTGTAACTTAGAAAATTCGCTCATCTGGTAATGCTGCATGACGAACTTCTTCTGAATCGCATGACTCCTGCGCCAGTTGTAAATGGGATGAATGTGTAGCCCAGAAATGAAATGCCAACGAGAAAAAAAAAATTGTAAACAGGGATCGATCACGTGATACGAACCCTTAACGATGAAGTTACTTTGTCGTTTGTGAATTTTAAAAAGAGCCCAACTAGCCCCAGGCCCAGCCTGTGTACTCTTCAGTTAGATATCTTGTTGCAGGAAAAGGACAAAAACACAGATGTTTTGTCTTAGGTCAGGAGCAAAGTGATATTCTATCAACGTGTTATTGTGTCACTTTGATGTGAGATCAGAAGACACGCAGCATGACCGTATGAGAGCATTTCTGAATACCAACTAAAATGGTTCGAACATTTTTCATGGATTTCACAAATTTGAGTATTCATTTACTCTCAAATTTTTGCCATTCGAAATGCTTTACATTTTCTTTCGATTTTTATCGTCTAATACTTGTAATGATTTCTAACAGTTGAAATATTATTTTTCTGCCGCGTGTCAACATTTCTTAACAGTTTTGATGGATTTGTAAAGTTGTTGGTGACGTAGATATAAAAGCTTTTACTGATTTTAAGCAATTGCAACAAGTCTTTTCATCGGGAATTTAGCACACTCTCGCCTTTATCTTGAAGCTGTGCAACTTCTGGCATATAATCAAACAATCGGCAGAAGAGCCCCATTCAAGGGAGGTTACTGCTAGGGGCCGAAATTACTTAATAACCGCTGAACTGACTGAGGGTGGAAAGAGCGAATAATTCAACGGGGTTAGTTCGTGGCCTTTTATCCTCGTTATTCTTGTTTCATTTTGGATTTGACTCGCCTCGCTCTAATCTTCCTTTTGCTCATTTGGTAGAACGGAGAAAAATGGGTCTTGGTTAGGTGTTGAGTTTATTATACGCCTCCAGTCAGAGTTTGCGAGGCGTTGCCTATTAATATTATCGTGGTAATTTTCATTGTTCAACCACAAATTGCATTGATTTGTAGTTCATAATCGAAATCAAGCAAAATTATTATCGTAACTCTGTAATGATTTTAATTTTATAACTTAAAGACAGCCGTTCTTGTTTGCGGAAGGCCAAAGTGATAGTGGCCTCGGAATGGCACGATGACCTGAATATACGCTGGAAGATGAATGCACCACATGCAGCGGCTCGTCTCAAAATCAATGCGGAGAAGACTGAGTATTTGGAGGTTGTTGGAGACGGACGGGAAATAATTACGTTCATTCCAGATTAAGGGGTATTCAAGTCAGTAGACCAGTTTAAACACTTCCGGATCAATTATGGAGGCATCGGACAGTTGCCAAACAGACACGGCCAAACGCATCCAGCAAGAATGTATTGCAGTGCGCACTCTGAATGGGGTGCTGTGTAGTACGGAAACATACATCCAGTAGTGGAAAGTGTATGGGTCTGGAGGTTAGTCCACCACATAGCGGAACCCACAGAGATTATGCGCGGTGGAAATGGATGGCCTCAGACGAAGCTGCAAGGCATCCTGGTTGAAAAGGGTCCGGAATCAATCAGAGCTAGGACGAAGCAGCCGGATTAGACGACTCTGAAATGGTACGGCCACCTTAGAAGAATGCCTGATGGTAGGTGGCCCAAAAAGCTCTGGATCGGTTGCATAAAGGCCGCAGGAAAAGAGGTCGTCCAGTGGCGGAACCTGGATGATATGAGCAGAGGAGATACCAAAACACTTTTGGAGTCATCATACAGTAGGTAAAAAGGAACACCTGACAAGGGGGGAAGCCTTCAAAATTAATTAAAGGAAGTGAAAGACAGCTACTAAAGGACCACCTTGAACATGTCTCCGCACGAGTGCCACTCTCGAGTAGAACATCGTAGTTATTGCGTAGTCCAAGCAATGCACATTGTGCTGATGATATTGTGATAACAAATGTGCCCAACTGTGGAGCAAATGGCAAATGTTTGTTTTATGTAACTAACGTCGCACTTCTCGCTGAGGAGAGCTGCGCGTGCGACCTAGTTTTCCCTGTTTGCCGTCCCTAAAAAACCTCGTCAGCCGTAGTTGTCTTCGCGATGCAACACTTCCGCCGTCCTTCGTCCGTGGTCGTTCTGAAGACTTGTGATTTACGCCCACCGACCACCGTAAGCGCTTTTTTCCCTACAGTTAATTCCCAGACGTTATTACATTACACCCATCGATCATGAGAGAGAAAGAGAGAGAGAGAACATATTTTTTTTAATCTCATAAATAGGAACAGCGGTGAGCCGGCTACAATTTAATTTACATTACGCTATTATACCATATTTTATATTATATTATATAATATTTCACTTTATAGTTACATATTATATACATTACTAGTTGGTAGTATTAGTTGGTAGAGCACATATTTATTTTTTTCAATTTTATCATATCGGTAGGTATAATGTTTAATACCATAACAAAATTAATAATCGTGCACGCAACGACAGCTTTCAATATGCAATAGATACAGCAAGGTTAAAAAAAAGCCACAGCAACATTGAGATAAAATTATGCACGTAACTAATAGTAGGCATTACACATGGTAGGCACTTACGGTGACTTGGAACCCTAGATTCATTGGTTTCGCAAATATGCTCTAAGTTTCAAGCAATTTCTGACGTTGCTAACGGTTTCCCAACTATTGCTAGCATAATCCATAAGATCTACAAAACTGAAGCTGTTTGAGTCTGATAAATTAGTAAGTATCCCGATAAATCGCGTTGTGGGGAAAAATTCTTCCATCATGAAAATATTAGTAGCTGTAGAAGTGTCAGAAACAGAAACGAACGAAAACCTGACTTCCTTTGGGTATAGTCTGGAGTGGGTTTATATCGAACTTCGCTACCCATTATTGTTAAACGGGCAAACAGAGAACGTACATTTAGCGGTCCAGGTACAATTATGGAACCGTTCAATTGAGGGGTTAGAGGCCAATCAGATTTCACACTCATCCTATTTTGTAGTAATATTAAACCGAAATTTGGAATTATTATCATTCAGACAGTTTCCGATATGTTTGAAGTAAACATTCACAAAATGATGTTACAGTTTTGGACCAAACTTCGCTCATGACGAATCTGCCGTATTCCGAAAATTAACACCGACCAATCAAGTTTCAATTTTATAATAAGAGTACTATAATTCATTATATTATATCGTATTAGGATAATCGATGGCTATGGACTGGGTTTGAAGGTCGTCAAGTGTGTGGAGAGATTTATAACAATTGAACAAATTCCAAATAAACAAGTTGTAAATAGTCAAGATCCACTCACCGACGTTGTTCACTTCACAAGGCAGAACGACGGTGTCTCTCGTCGTCACTCGGTAAGTTTTCCCGGGCGTAGCAAACGACGGCAGGACTTCCGGCTCAGCTTCCATCAGCCCAGAATCAACACCTGCATACCAATTCAATGTAAGTATAGGTACATAGGTAGGTAGATATTGGAAATACACAGGGGACTTATATTAGTATGACACAAATTCAAAAGTTTCGAAAGATCACACAGATATGAAAATATGCTGTTCAACATCCGATTGTGATGTGGAAACGGAATATCACAAAACATTCATCTATAATAACTGTTTGAGCACTGCAAGACTTAATTTTCCACAAATTACTTAAATTATCTTTTTTTTGGAGATGTGCATTTTTCTTTCTAATTTGGATTGAGTTGTTTTCTTTTGAAGGCAAACTCATTAATTATCATAATAACTCATTTTTAGGGGCTATATTCTTTATGACGTCACATGGCGTGAACAAATTACAACCAATCAGCCATCGCCACCATCCTCGGCACGTTTCATTGTTCCCCGGAACGCCATTCCCTTTTCTCCCTATGCATAACTTCGACGTAGTGTCTCGTCCAAAAAGTGTTACTGACTCCCAAATTTATCCCTGAGTACCTGCTGTCCCGGATCTTCTACATTTTCCAGCCGCTATATCCCGGATTCTCAATCGGTACCTTACAAGATATCCCACACGTCTTCGAGAAATCTTTTCGAGACTTCGCAGGCGAAATAATATACATTATCCCAAGGAAAACTGCTACTCGTCACTTCGGAAATCCAACCTATATCAAGGGCTCAATGGGCTGCACAACATCCAACCTGCCTTTACGACAGAATTCTTCATAATCAGGTCGGCTCTTTTTGCATATTTGAACTTATCCCCCAATTCGTCGTCTCATCAAATCGTGAACGCGAGGAGATTTCGTTTCCGAAAGGCCAAACCATTTGAATCATTGTAAATATTATACCGTACCAATTAGGTATACCTATTACCTATAATCATTTGCGATATTTTTTATTCATATCAGGAAAGCTTCCCGGACATTATTTTCAACTCTGCAGTATCTGCCAACTCGAGCAGAGAGCGAATGGACACCTTCGTTTATGAGCAATCCTTCTTACTGATTAGAAAATTGAGCTAAGAATTGCGTGTTTTAGCGAATTTTCAAAGAAAATGAAGCTATTGCAATGGCTTCGAAATTTAAATAATATAAATTTTTGGAAATTTTCTTCATAGAAATCCGTTTCAGACCATTCTAAAACGATTCCTGAAATTTAACACTTTTTTATATGTATATATATATATATATATGTGTCACTCCAGACGATAACTCTCGATAGAATTGAGATAAACAGCTCAAATTTGCACAAAAAATCTATCTTGGCAATCGAAAGGCTAAGTTCGAAGATGGGCGAAATTGGCCTACTCTAAGGAGGGTTTTGGCGCATTTAAAGTGCGCAAAAATTACCCAAAAATCCCCAAAATGTTATTTTCCAACAAGTGACCCCTCATTTTAAAGGTTTTTGCACGCTGAACACGATGGTGGAATCGGATTTTAGATATCTTGATCCGTTCTCAAATTAGAGCATTTAAAGTGCGCAAAAATTACCCAAAAATCCCCAAAATGTTATTTTCTAACAAGTGACCCCTCATTTTAAAGGTTTTTGCACGCTGAACACGATGGTGAAATCGGATTTTAGATATCTAAATCCGTTCTTAAATTAGAGCATTTAAAGTGCGCAAAAATTACCCAAAACTAGGATAATCTTTAAACTCTTACCCCCCCACCACCCCCTTAGAGTGGTCAGATTGAAAAATGTGAGAAGTATTAATTGAAGACGAGAGTTCGAAGCAAAAAAGGGGGAGGCAAACGATTAGTACAACTCCTTGAATTTCCCATTTGACATATAATTGTTATGATACCTTCATAGATAGACAAGTACCGGCCCACGTATTAGTAGAAGGAAGACGAAAGAAAAAATCTATTTCAAATTATTCAATTTAGGTACTAACAGTAGGAGGAAGAAGGTTAGGTAGGTATCTTATCAATTTATTATCAGTATCATACGAATATTTGATATTCAAAGGTAGGTAGGTACTTAACATGATAAAAATAATATCAATGAAGAAGGAAGGATCTACCTACCTAGTAGAGCAAATCTTGAACTGGTTTTAGATAAACAAACGGTAGAATCAGGATGGACAAAACGTACAAATTAAAATAAATACGAAGAGAATATAGATAGAAAACCAAATTTTAGACCGAAGTTTTCCTTTATTCAAAACCATAGCCATTAATTCGAATATTTCTTTGAAAATTCGCTCATTAAGTCATGCTGCATGACTGGTTTTTTTTTTTTAATTCCAAACCACCCCTTTCTCAACATAACGACACAAAAGTCCCAAAGTCCCGTTTGGGGTCTAGTTGGTCCGCGAAGCTCGGCGTTACTGTCAATCATCTCTAAGGGGTGAAAAATAGGGGTTGAAATTTTCAGAACGCCGTAGCTCGAAAACTTTCAATAGAAGGGTATGGATTTTTTTACGTTTTTAAACTGATCTTGAACTAAAAAATTTTTTGAGACCACCCGGATCATTGTAAGTCCAGAGGTTCGTTTGCACCGAAAAGCCTCGTCAACATGATCGTGAACCAAACGGTATAAATACGGCCCAGATATCATTGCCAGGGAGCACCTGATTTAACCACGAATGGCTGTATGACGCCGAGCTGGTTGTACTGTGATATTATTTCGTTTGAAAAATTATGTACTTTTGCAAGTTGAACAAACGCATTTTTATGAAACTGTAATTTCCGGGTAGGCTCCAATACACGATTTAGGGCTTTCCTGGGAGGAGGGGGAGCTCGAGAGTAGGTATTCACCAAGGGAACAGTGATCTACGCAGAAGGGGATACAGGTAAATAATAAACCGTTGTCTAATCATGTGCAGCGTTTTTCTTTGTCCTCTTACCTACTACTCGTATTAATTAGTTCCACTAACGGCTATTCTGATCTTGACTATTTCGAAATAACTAGAAGGGTATATCGAACCTTACGTTGGAGTAGGACCTTGGTATTGTGAACAGAATATATACTTTTGGTGTAGTTTATAATTTTATACTTTAACGCTATGGTGGTTTGGTAATAGAAATTGTTTGGAGAATGATAGTCGTCATTTCGTCTATGTAAACACGAAGAACTTCAAAAAATGTTTCCGGCCACAAAATATATAATATGTACCTATAAGTTACGGGTCTAAATAAGTAGAAGTATAATAAATGTAATAAATAAACATAGTTTCAGAAGCTAGTACTGAAATGACTCACACTCATGTTACCAACCAGTCACATCATCAACATAATTATGACATGTCTGAGAAATTCATTCTCAAAATGCAGTGGACAAATAAACAAGTTTCACCACCTTCGTGGTCAGGTTGGGATCTACATTCCCAAAGGATTGGGGAGGATTGGGATCTACAATAAGTTTTATGGTTGACACAAGCCCACTGGTGCCGAAGAACTTGTGACTAAACTCCTCAATTTTTTCTCCACATCATGATGCGCTCTACGCAAAGCTGAACCGATATCAGTATCGTTCTTTGTTCAACTGTTTCAAAGGGGAATATTGACTCGAATTATGAACGAATATCTAATCAGAATTAGTGACCCGAAAAAAAAAATTTAACAAAACAAAAGATTTAGATTCATTCATTACCCAAAGGTATTTGTATAAACGTCATACAACCTTCTACTAAAATTTCTTCTTCTTTCCCCGTTGTTTCAATCAACTCAACTTGTCAACGTCAATTTGTCAACTCCCCCAGACAACTGAAGGGTTTGAAAAATTCTTAGGCACAATCCCTGCTCAAAGGGGTCCTAAGTTGATTAAAAACCTACGCAGATAATAATGTGCGTGGGTATTAGCGTACAGGACACAGATTATCAAGAAAGGGCTTTTCCAAAATAAAAAATATGCTACGCTTCACACTTATTGTTAAGTTTAAGCAAATTCCTATACATAATAGCTTATTAGTGCAGAACTCATAAGAAAATCTCTCATAATGTCACGTTTTTGATCACTGAAACCGCCCAAACTGGTTTCCATATACATAATATATATGGATGACACGTAATACAATGAGACCAATGCCATGCAATAATTTCTGGCGATTTACAAAAATTAGTAGAGATTGGTAGGTAAATAATAATCACAAAATGTTACAATAACATTCCCAGAACACTGATCAGATACTTTACTATATGCATATTTATTTTGCTAATAATGACAGTTTCATGACCTGACAGACGGAATTGTCCTAATTCCGCGAGAAGTTCGAATCCCAACAACTTCTCTTTCATATTATGGTTTGGGCGCCAACAATACGATTTTTCAGATCTGAAAGGTCAGCCAACATGTTTCAATATGAGGGTTCCAACATGAGGGTTGGAATGTGGTCCGAACATTTTTTTGTTCTGGATAAAAACGGAGGTTCACTAGGTATTTGAAGAAGAAAATTAGATTCTTCAATAACAGGCTTAAACCAATTAAAAATATAATTAAAAAAATATATATACAAACATATAATACATTCATTAGTAGGTATTATTAACTCTCTTCGGTAGGAATACTTTCTGTAGTTATGGACTTCGTTGAAAATACCTATTGCCGGGGATGAGAATCCGGAAAATCTAATTATAACCAATGATTTCATACCGGCATGTTACTCCGGTTGAATTCTACCTCTTTTTTACTCTTATTTATATCGATTCATCTGAATGGGCGTGAAAGGGTATTACCGACATCGCACTGAATGACCACATCATGAACAATTCAACCTCAAAGACCATGACAGTATTATATTATCATCAACTTATTCTGGCAGCACAATTTATCAAGGTAATCGGTTTGATGTAGGACACGCAAAACGTACAGCTACTTATATTAGTAAGCATTGAACAACACAGTCGTACAAATGAGTTGGGTTTGCATTCAGTTACTAATCAGTGTGAGTGGCTGGGGGCATAGTGAAATGTCTGAGCTCTATTGATTTGAATTATGATTGATGATGACAAATGGTTCAACGACCGCTACCTCCACGCGTCAAACATTCCCTCTTCATTCGCACGAAGGGATGAAGGTAGTACCGCACAGTAACGTAGGAAGTATGAAGATATGTTAGTATATATGAAGTACGGTAGGTTGTTAACGAACGCTAGGAGAGATTTATAATTTTGAGGTCACAATGATTGTTAGTGAATGAGTGCGTTTGTTCCGCGAAAAACGACTCTCGAAATAGGTGTTACTTTATGACTTGAAATTGGGAAAATAGAGTGGTGGCACCGATCATATACAATGCTCCAGTATCATACATTCTCAAATTGAAATGCAAATATTGTGAGTTCTAGGCGGTCAAGAAGAATGAGATTGCGCTTAAAACGTGATCGTCGATTTATCAAGACCCATGGGAAAGTTATTTGGTTGGGTGAGTGTTATCCGAAAAAGGCGCCTCTGCAGTCAGTCGTTTCTCAGCCAGTCGTTTAGTGATTCGGTTAAGAGGAGAGCTCATTTTATTTTTCTGCTATTATTTTTCTTTCCCACAATCTTTGTTCGCTGATTTTCATGTTTTGGGACCTTCAAATTTGATTTTCGTTTGGCCCGGAAAACGTGTTTAACCTGTTTTGGAGGGTGTGTGATACTTATGGCACGAAAACAAGAAGACCTTCAGCGGCATTCGCAAGGTATAATAATACTGGTATCTTTCAGAAATTTAAAGTATTTTTAAAATTATTATTTTAGATGCTGGAGACTTGAAAACTCACAGCCCGAATTATACTTGAAATTTCCGTCATTTAGACCAGTATTATAACTGGATATGATACTTGTGCCAAAGGGTGTTTGATACTGATGTCACCCATTAGTTAACAGAGGGAACACAGTTTCGTCATATTCTTGGTTTCATTGCATTCTCAATAATTAGTAGGAGCATAAGCGACCTTCTACTCCCCAAATACTTCTGGGATGAAAACTGACTAAGTACAAAATTTAAAAAAAAAACTGGTAGATCTCCACTACATCCACCATCCCCATACTGGTGCCACCATATTGTTAGCCACCCCAATTCGCTGTTTATTGAATATATTTATTCCTACATAATATTTTGTTTTGCGTCGTGAGGATGCTGGGGAGGGGCTCCACGGCGCCAGCAATGGCGAAGCAAAATCCGAACAGCTAATTTTGGGACTCAAGATTTGAAAGCATTAGATACTGGTAGGAACGCCCAAAATTGACGAGGTGCTCAGTGGCACCGCAAATAAAAAATAAATAAATAATAATAATTTAAAAAAATAGAACTGTCTACTGTCTCAGTATTGATTCATTTTGAAAATAATAAATTCTTGCCGCACTTGCCACAAACGAGGCTGCGGTTACAGTGCAGCATGATTTTAATTTTCATTTACCACGAAGCTCATGTTTTGATTTAAAAATGACGTAAACTCGACCAGCTGAGTACCTATGCTAGTGGAAAAACTATTCATGAATTTCGATTGAATGACAACCTGAATCTGAACGTTCTGGTGGTAAAACACCTCATCTCATTTCCTGATGAATTGAGAGGTTAACGCAGGAATATACAAAGATTTGGGTCATTTTGATGTAAGAGTATTACATCGAGTAACAGCGCGTCGATGAGGCATTTATCGTTAACATCGACCGATTTTTCCGATTTCGATGGTCGAATTACCCCGACTTCAAACTCGAATTTTGAAATGCTGACTTTACCATCAAAAAGCGATATTGAAACCGGGATGGGGGCGGGGGGTGGGGTGGGGGTGGAACGTCAAAATCTCATTTTCGTGAACAATGGAGATCAGAGTTGATTTTTTTTTTAAACATGGAACATGTTTTTACGGGAGTAAACCAGGCTGGAAAACGTCGGCGTCCAGTCCAGGTGAACTCGGCTCCCCTCCCCGTCGCAGGCCCAGTTCTCCCTCTACCCCACTCCTGCCACCCAACTCCGAGGAGAGCATGGCCAGACCCCACTCCGCCGAAAACTGCTGAGGGGGTTCTACCTACCCGGAAAACGCCATAAGCAGCTGAGGACGTGTATTACATGACATTGCCTTAGGTCGCTGGTCCGAGGCTTGGAAATCCCACGACGTTTTTTTGCTTCCTCACTACCGAAGACAGGGAAGCCTTGGATTCGTGATTGAGTAAAATAAAGTCCATGTCCTCCAAAATGAAAATTTCCAATGCCATTTTCCGTTTCAGACATCGAGGAACATACCTATTTGGTTCCGTGTCTCTGTTTGTCTGCGGTAATTCCTTGCAACACCCACAACGACCCGAAATAATGGTCGAAGTGGGCTGAAATTTCGAGGGTAGCTGCGGGTTGAATCACAGATGGTCCCACACAAAAATCATTGAAAAAGTACCGTAACTTTCGTCTGTCTGCGCATGCGCAAACGTGAAATAATTGGTCCCATAACTACCCTAAATAATCAAACTAACACAACAATTCAAACTTGGAGGGTCGGTCAGGAATAATACTTTGGTAGTTCCAAATCAATATCATTGGAATGGTAATGTAACTTTGATCTACGCATGCGCGAACATGAAATGTTGACCATTTCCTTGTAACGTTTCTAACTACGCGATAAATAGCCGTAGAGCTGAAATTCTGAGGGTATACGCGGGTTGGATCGCAGATGGTCCCATTTCAAAATCATGAAAATCGTTTAGTCTGCGCATGCGCAAACGTGAAATACTTGGAGTGTCCATAACTACCTTAATTATCGTTGAAATGAGTTCACATTTGGAGGGTCGATCAGTATAATACTTTGATGGTTCCGTATGAACTTCATTGGAATCTTACTGTAATTTCCCTCTCCGCATGCGCTAACATGAATGTTGACCGTTTCCTTATAACGCTTCTAACTACGCGAAAAATAGCCGTAGAGAGATGAAATTTTGAGGGTACACGCGGGTTAGATCGCAGATGGTCCCGTATCATAACGAACCTACCCAACTAGTCTATACGTTCATGTGATTCAAGTGAGGAAGCTATAGTGCCTACTCGAATTGGCAGACGTTTTTCTACATATCTCCATATCCCCTGTTGTCATGTACCTATTCGAAAAACATGTTCCATGTTTCCTTGCTTTGATCCTTGATCTAAACTGTTATAATCCGGGGGTCTGGGGGTGTCCCCCAGATTTCATTCGACAATAAACGTACCGTCATGAACACAAACCACTGGCGGGTAGAAGCCCCCTACGGCAACCTATTTTTTTAATTTTTTTTCTCACACGGCAGTACGGAAAGGTATGGTACCTATAGGAGATGGCTGGGTCCGACGAGAAGAAGAATCAAGCGTAAAAAAGGATAAAATAAGTGTATAACATTGCGGAAGTGTTCCCCGTCAAACAATTATATGCAAAACCCCTGCTGCACTTGTACCGGAGGTATCCCTCGTTAATCGAAACTGATGATCACATTCACCCACGCAAAGGTTTCACCTGACTGATCAAGTGGCGAATTTAAGACACATGTGGACCCTGATGACCCGAAGTGCTAAATATAGAACTGCCATGTTTTACAACAATATTCCTAGTTATTTACGTAACACATGTATCGAGGAAAGCTTACGTGCGAGTTATTTTTAAACGTTTAATTTCATTCGGCGATGGTAACATGGAAAAGTTATTTAGCCAGTCTCAACCAAGTTTAATATTATTTCAAGTCTAGTCGGATGTTTTGTTTTCATAAGCACTCTTTTGGTTTATTATTTTCAATAATGAACCATTGGAATCGAGCATTAAAAAAAAATGCTAACCCCCCCTCAAAATTTGATGGTTTACGTTTCAGGGTATGTAGAATCCGAAAATGCAATAAAAATATTTCTGCCTGTCCGCCGTACGCCGTACTGGCCACTTTTCTTAGTTAACATGAAACAAAATTGATGAAATTCGGGTTATAGGTTCCGTTCTGGGTCTAGTTGGTCCTCGAAGCTCGACGTTAGTGTCAGTCATCTCTAAGGGATTCAAAATAGGGGTTGACATTTTCAGAACGCCTATACCTTTTTTTACGTGAATCTTTTTACGGTTTTAAATAGTTCTTGAACTTACGAGTTTTTTAAGACCATCAGCCGGAGCATCGTACGTCCAGCCGTTCGTTCACAGTAAGGCCCCGAAGTGTACACTGGCAGGCATTTTCGACTGCAGGGTGAATGACATTGTATAGATTTAGCCCAAATCTCGTCACCAGGGACGCGCTAGCAATCGGAAATTGGCCCGAGATGAAATCATTGCTAGGGGCCACCTGATTATATTGACGGAGTATGAAGTCGAGTGGGTTGTTCTGTGATATTATTTCATTTGAAAAAGATGGCTCTTTTGGAGTTTGTTGATAGGTAGTGAAACTTCAACAAACGTTGAAGTATTATTGATGGGTAAATTACTATTACACAATGGTAAATTATTACTCAACGGTAAATTATTACACAACGGTTCATTATACCATCTACGTAGAAGGGGCTGGAGTTTGTTGGTAGGTACTTTTGCAACTTTTTTCACTCCTCATCAACAATTTCTCTTCAGAACTTCATTATGTGCGTTTCTTTTTGTTAGGTACTGTTTGTCATCGGGAGAATTATTTTAGCAACATTTAACTCGTGATTTAGGTAGGTACCTACCTAGTAACGAGTACGGGGTTAGGTAATAACCTACGGAGGGTGTGCGATCTATTTCATATGTATAGAATAGTACATGTATTATAATAAAGAGTTATCTATACGGAGAGCTGTGGTCTGTAACAGATGAGTATTCTGTACAAAATAATAAACCGTTGTGCAGGGATTTGCAGCGTTTTTTTGTCTAATATCATCGAAGAAGCCCAGTACCTAATTTCTTTACGTTATTCTAATACTTAGTCACTTGATTTTCATTTAACGTATTGCTGGGTTAAAAGAATTTAATTTTGTAAATACTCACATGCTGAGCTTTTGTAAATAAAAAAAATGTCTCTCTCTCTCTCTCAAGTTATAATTCGTGAATCAACATTTCTCCGATTCTTGCAATTATACACTGGAATCCCGCACGAATTCGGATAAATTTCGTACGAATTTGCTCGACCAGAGGCGATTTCTAACATACAACGAGGCAATGTTACCGCCGCCATCAGTGGTGCCGGTGTCTCGCCTTGTGCCTGGTAGGACTCGAGCTTGACGCCCTCACATGGAAATTCGCACCCTCCTCATCCGTCCTGTAGAAAGGCAGATGACTTGCTTGTGGGTGGACGGCCGCCGAGATGACTTGTCAGACGACAGGAGTCGGTGAGAAGGGTGTGGAGGGAGCACTGGGAGGAGCAGGGGTGTGAGAGATGACGTCCTCGCGACCACTTAACACGCCCCCTAATCCCCCAACCCCCGCAATGAATAATTACCAACCCTCTAAGGGTTCGAGAGGGAGATGCGGATTAGGGTTAGGCGCCCGAAGAGGTAGTTAGCGGGAGGATGAGAGGCGAAACGATGAGGTGGAAGAGTGGGACATCCTTACGCCAGACCCAAACTTTTCCTATCAACCGACGTTACCGCAAGAAACGCTATAACATGACGGTGTAGTTAGACCGCCTCGGAAACCCCTTCTCGTAATTAACAAAGTTTTTGCTATTCCCGGCATCCTGATTTCAGAATTCTCGTTAAATCGAATTGAGTTTTGAATCCAATCTGGAAAACACTCGGGTTTGTCAAAGCATTGAACAGCGGACAGCGATGGAAGTGGTGGGGGCTTATATGAGAAGGGCGAGAGGAAAACCACCAAATTAAACAAAAATAATTATCTGGGTTGTCCTGTACCGGCTAGTCCAAATGTCTTGGCAAACAATATAAACATATTTTATTTTCTATTTTCCCCTTTATGTTTTGAGGGATTGTGAGTTGAGGTCAACAATTTGGTAGGTGAATCACTTGATTTTGGTTTATTATTTTCAAAAATGAACCCTTGGAATCGAGCATGAAAAAAAATAAAAAAATAAAAAAAAATAAGCTCCCCCCCACCCAATAAAAATTTGATGGTTTACGTTTCAAAGTACGTAGCATCCGAAAATGTAATAAACAAATTTCTGTCTGTCCGCCGTACGCCGTACTTCGCACATTTCTTAGTTACCGTCAACCGAAATGAGTGAAATTTGGTTTATAGGTCCAGTTTCGGGTCTAGTTGGTCCACGAAGCTCAGCGTTACTGTCAGTCATCTCTAGGGAGTGGAAAATAGGGGTTGAAATTTTCGGAAAGCCGAAGCTCGAAAACTTTCGATAGAAGGGTATGGTTAATACTTAATAAGAACTCATCAAAAGAGATTTCTGGCTCCCGAGTTTGGCTGCTTCTCGTCAATCTTGACTCTACCAATTCAGAGAGCAGAGCGTGATGGTAAAAGTAAATAAGTTTTTTCTCCATCTTTTGATTCCGTAACTCATCTTCGGCTGGAATTTCTGCGATGTGCAAGTCTTTGCCTGTAGTAGGTATACACTACGAAATAACATTTAGTGGCTCCCGCAATATGCAGTTGCCCTTGGACTTGAAAGAAGAATGATTTGTTTTTGGACGCAGCATCAGCTGTCGTCAACTTGCTGGCTGACTGAGGGCATTTAATTTCAATGACTGAATTTTCGCCCTCAATCCAGCCATCGGGTGACGCACCCAAAAATCCAAATTTTCGGTCAACGAAAATCCCACACTCTCTGACTTTCAGTCCACTTCTGATCGTGAATGAAACGATATAAATCTGTATGAAATCGAGTTGGTTGTATCGTGATACTTTGAAGAATGATGGTTGTTTTGGATTTTTTTATAGGTAGTTTTTTAATCTGAACAAACGTTAGGTACGCATTCCGCCGCACATTTATGAAATGTGATTGCACGGTTGGATCTTTACTCGACTTAGGGCTCTCTTGTGTGAAGCACAAAGGTAGGTATTGAGTTGAGAAAACAGTGATCATCTGTACAGGTAAATAATAAACCGTTGTATAATAATTTGTAGCGTTACTTATTCTATTTTCGTTTTCTACATGCCTTGAAACGGAAACCATCACATTTGGTTGGGGGAAGGGGGAATTTTTCATGCTCAATTACAAAGGTTCATTATTGAAAATGACAAATGGAAAACTGACTGTTTTGGTAGAAACAATTATGGTTAGCTGAGTAGAAACGATTGTTGGAAGAGAATTACAAATCAGGTACCTGAGCGCCGCGGGGGCCTCGGGCCCGTCTGGGAAGCCGCCTACACCCATTCCTCCCCAACCATCCCGCCCATCACCTTCTGGACAAGAATTGATGAGGTTTTAGTGGTCCAATTTTAAATTTGAAAAACCCATAGTAATCCCTCTAGAACACCCCTCTAGAATTTGGGTAATTGGGATTTCCGAAAAAATTAGCCAAATTCGAACGCCAGTGACCCAGATGTACGGTGGACGGACAGAAATTGTTTTATTGCATTTTCGGATTCTACATACCCTGGAACGGAAACCATCAAGGGGGGTTAAGAATGTTTTTTTCATGCTCGATTCCAAAGGTTCATTATTGAAAACAATAAACCAAAAATAAACCTTATTATTTTAGCGTTTTTCCATCTGGATCGGTGCCACTCTATCGAAGCGCCATGCCTAATTATTTCAAGATAAATATCTTTCGTCAATCTACTTCTCTGACGTGCTCCATGTAAAATACGGCTGGTTCTTTCGGAACCAATTCGTCCGTTCCATTTAGTACCTATCGATTATCGTTCAGGAATATAAGTGGTGGTAGTGACAACAAATATCAAGAACTCTCGAGAAATAGGAATTCAATAATTATATTGAACGTGCGAGTTCCGAAGACAAATTATTTTTCTCCATCAATTCTTAATAGCTCATGCGACGCAATAGTAATCCACGGAACATAACTACTACTCCACCACCACAACAGTACCTACCTAACGAGATTGATACCGTTCGATGAGCTCCCCCCCCCCCCCCCCCCCGCACATTTCATTTCATTAGCTCGAACCATTACCCCACATCATCAAGTCCATTTATTGTTGTTCCTTCGACGACTTCCATTAACTCTGACAAAAGAACGTCTAACCCCACCTACCACCCTTCATTTCACTCCGTTACCGGTATTCCAGTTTTTACAACCCTTTATTTTCGGGGGTCCCGACACTTGTTTAATATTCACAGTTATTATCAGCCGAGCGCACGTGCGGCTAAGCCCCTGGGCGGTTTTTTCCCTCCTTTTGTTTTTAATCGAGACTAACGCCCTTACTCCACTTTGAGTCGCTCTTTTTTTAATTAGCGCTAAACATAAATCGGCCATGGACTGCTAAAGACGTCTTTATGATTCTCTCCGAGTTTTCGGACCCGGCACTCCGCGATTCATAACTTTTAATAACGCGCGCTTCCTTTTTCTGCCCTCAACCTCTGCTTCTGCCGGCTCGTTTCAACTGTTAGGAGTTGTAATTTCGTTATTCATTGCATTCGATGGCTTCGGGAATTTAAAGCCGGCCTCCGCTCCGAGATTTATTGTTATTGGATTTTAAAGGGTTTGCCTAACCGCGTAATTTTCTGATGCCTGAGTTTTCCTCTGCGTTTCAGAAGTAAATCAGCTGTAGTGGTGAAGTTATTTATAGTTGTTCCCCCCCATCCGGTTACATGTGGGAAATTACTGTATTACTGTTGAGTCAAACTCAATAAAGAATACCTACCTACGGCAACAAAACAATGCTGATGAATACCCATTACTGTTGTAGTAGTAGTTAAAAAGTTCGAATCATGAGCGGATTTTAAAAATAACGCACCCACTTAACCCAGTTAACGCACCTACCTCCGACACCTACTACATTTTATCAAATAGTTTTTAAGATTTCTAGTCATCACATTCAAAATGTCAACGATGTATTGCCCTCTCCAAACGTTTTTGAAGTGAATTTAATTATTTATGGTATAAAATTACCAACCCACTACCTACCTCGATTTTTCATTATGTCCAAGGAAGTATCTCATTTTTGAGCAATACATTTCCAAAATGAAGAAATTCGATTTATTTTTCACGAAAACGATCATTTTCTTTTGGCTGATTATCGAAGAAATCGCAAAGGGCCCAAAATGATTAGTAGGTACATGCATTTTTGAACAGGTTTTGGATAAAAATCTAACAACTTGAAAATTGATCTTGAAAAATAAAATGATGTTGTAAAGCGGCCCATACACGCACAATAATATATTGTTGTTGTGTTGTTGTTGTTGTTCTGGTATTGAGAGGTGGCGCAATATGTTGTACGAAATCAAAAAAATTAGATATTTATTGTGCAATGTGGAAAAATATTGCATCATCTATGGGTGATATTGTGCAATATGCATCTCGCATAATAGTATCCCTTCTCTCAATCTGAGGAGCAACCAGAGCTGGATTTCGTCGAACATTTCAGCTTGCATGCGGAGAAAGTTTCGGAAATCATTCGGCTCAGCCAATCTCAGCTCATTGAATAAAACTTCAGGAGCGTGCTTCTCTCGGTTCAGGAATCACTGTTTGGCCCACCCGACGTTATCGTGTTTTCTCATTCTTTTTTTGCACACGATTTAATATTATTGCACAAACTCGATTATTGTACAATATTATTGTACGTCTATGGGCCACCTCAATTTCTTTGTGCAATCTATTTGCACAATAATTATTATTGTGCGTGTATGGCCCGCTTAAGATCGTGGAGTGTAACTTTGGGATCCGATAAGCTTCCATTTGGTTTCTCAACTATTACAACTTGGGAATGCTTCCATCTCGAAGGAAGTGTTAGCAGATCTCCTTCCTGGGAAGACCTGGGAAGATCCCCTCCCTGGGCTTCACAATCTATTGGTCATCTTATTGACAGGCAATCGCTGTACGGGATATCGATTGTTCTTGATTAAAATTACGCTCATATTTCTGATCATAATCGTAATAGGCAATTTTTGAGGGTTACAGGACCGTAAAGGATGGATGGATGGAACCGGAAATGCTAAATAAATTTAAAAACACGTTCCCAAAATCAAACCAACGGGCAGGTTATGGCAAAGGTTCTTGAAGGTTGCCATGAGGGTTTCCCATTTCTAATGTCGGGCTTTGCTCCGCCTGCCTCGCAAACAGAAATACAGATGTCAATAGATCTGATACGTAATTTTTGTTGCCGCATTTTTACTTTTAATCGCCATAATTTAAAAAATTATGCTCATTTTGGTTTATTATTTTCAATAATGAACCATTGGAATCGAGTTTGAAAACAGGCTTTGAACCCAAGAGTTCATACTATTGTAGATCACTTTTTCATATTTAAAAAATAACTCTCATTTCTGAAAACGGGCTTCAACTACCATTTTCCCAGGAGTTCTTACTATTTTAGACAATTTTCCCATCAAATAAAGAATAACGCTAATTTCTGAAACGGGCTGTGAACTACCAATTTCCCAAGAGTTCTCACTGTTTTAGACAATTTTTTCCGTAATTTAAAAAATAACGCTTACTTTTGAAGATGGGCTTCAAACTACTATTTCCAAGAGTTCTTATTATTTTAGACTATTTTTCTATCATTTAAAAAATAACGCTTATTTTTGAAATCGGCGAAATACCATTTTTCCAAGAGTTCTTACCATTTTAGACCATTTTTCCATAAAATAAAGAATAACGCTCATTTCTGAAAACGGGCTGCGAACTACCATTTTTGCAAGAGTTCTTACTGTTTTAGACCATTTTTCCGTAATTTAAAAAATAACGCTTATTTTGGTTTATTATTTACAATAATGAACCATTGGAATCGAGCATGAAAAAAAAATACTTACCCCCCTCAAAATTTGATGGTTTACGTTTCAAGGTATGAAGAATCCAAAACTGCAATAAAAATATTTCTGTCTGTCCGCCGTACGGGCCACTTTTCCTAGTTACCACGAAAAAAAAAATTGATGAAATTCGGGTTATAGGTTCCGTTCGGGGGTCTAGTTGGTCCTCGAAGCTCGACGTTACTGTCAGTCATCTCTAAGGGGGTTCAAAATAGGGGTTGAAATTTTCAGAACGCCGTAGCTCAAAAACTTCCGATGGAAGGGTATGGTTTTTTTTTACGATATTAAATTTGTCATGAGCTAAACAATTTTTTGAGACCACCCGGAGCATCGTACCTATGTCCAGCCGTTCGTGTGCACCAAAAAGCTTCGTCAACACGATCGTGAATCAAACGGTATAAACCCGGCCCGGATATCATAACTACGGAGCATCTGAGTATAATCAAGGATGGCTGTATGAAGTCGAGTTGTTTGTTCTGCGATATTATTTCATTTGACAAGTGATGGACTATCGGATTTTGTTGGTAGGTACTTCTGAATCTTGAACAAACGTTGAAGTATAATTTATGGGTAAATCATTACACAACGGTAAATTATTACACCACGGTAAATTATTACACAACGGTAAATTATTACACAACGGCTCATCTACCCAGCAGGGGCTGGATTTTGTTGATAGGTACTTTTGCAACTTGAACAACCGTTGAAGTATTATTGATGGGTAAATTATTACACAATGGCGAATTATTACACAACGGTAAACTATTACACAACGGCTCATCTACCCAGAAGGGGCTGGATTTCGTTGATAGGTACATTTGTAACTTGAACAACCGTTATTATTGATGGGGTATTATTGATGGGTATATTATTACACAATGGAAAATTATTACACAAAGGCAAATTATTACACAACGGTGAATTATTACACAACGGTAAATTATTATACCACGGTAAATTATTACACAATGGTAAATTATTACACAACGGTTCATCTACCAAGAAGGGGCAGGATTTTGTTGATAGGAACTTTTGCAACTTGAACAACCGTTGGAGTATTATTGATGGGCAAATTATTACACAACGGTTCATCTACCAAGAAGGGGCAGGATTTTGTTGATAGGAACTTTTGCAACTTGAACAACCGTTGGAGTATTATTGATGGGCAAATTATTACACAACGGTTCATTATTCTATCTCCGTAGAAGGGGAACCTATACAGGTAAATTATTACACAACGGTTTAGGTAGGTTCCTAGTAACGAGTACGCGGTTAGGTACTAACCTACGGAGGGTCCGCGATCTACATAATATGTGTAGACTAGTACATAATTATGTTATATAGAAGGGTTATCTATACGGAGACCTGTGATCTGTAACAGGAGGGTATTCTGTACAAAATAATAAACCGATGTGCAGGGATTTGCAGCGTTTTTGAATATGGGCTTCAAACTACTATTTCCAAGAGTTCTTATTATTTTAGACTATTTTTCTATCATTTAAAATATAACGCTTATTTTTGAAAAAGGGCTTCAAACTACCATTTTTCCAAGACTTCTTACTATTTTAGACTATTTGTCAATCATTTAAAAAATAACGCTTATTTGGAAAACTGGTTTCGAACTACCATTTTTCCAAGAGTTCATACTATTTTAGACAATTTTTCCATAATTTAAAAAATAACGCTTATTTTTGAAATCGGGCTTCGAACTACCATTTTTCCAAGAGTTCATACTATTTTAGACAATTTTTCCATAATCTAAAAAATAACGCCTTTTTTTAAAACGGGCTTCGAACAACCATCCAAGAGTTCTTACTAATTTATTGCCCATAATGATGGTAATCATAATCAATGATTATGTCACGCCCAACTGGTTCTGACGTACGGCAGTCGCTCGCTATGCACGAGGCCAGGTTTATCCAGTCAAACATTACCGGAGAGTTTATTTACACTCGGTATAAATGAGAGTTGATGAACGTATCACGAGCAGCACTTCGTCCTGATTACGCTTGGTGAGCGTGTAGCGAGTTTTTCACCGGGGGACATCGCGAGTGAAACCCCTTTAAAGTTCAAATCTTGCAGCTGAGTTTTTACCGTCGGACACTTCACCGCACAAATTAGCGTCCCCCCCCCCCCCCTCCCATCACTTCTCCTCAATGCCAACGATCGCCCGCCACGCTACAACCGATAATCGCACCGCGCCCGTAAAATATAAATTAATTTGCGTTATAGCTTGATAATTAAAAGAGAGGGCTCGTCGGATATGATTACGGGACGGAGAGCTCCCGACGGGACAGGTTTCTCCGCAGCGCTCAAATCCCCGACTCTCAGCTCGCCCTTTCCACCACCAGCGCTCCTGTAATTAACAGTTCTGGGAGGGGGGGGGGTTCCAGGCTCAAACATGCAGCTGCAACAGAACCGCAGTCTCGTATCCGCCCCCGCCATATTTTTTTCCCCCCGTTCAATAAAACCTACCGCCCGCCTCGAAATATATTTTCTTAGCAAAACGGATTTCCGTAATGAGCGACGGCTTTGACGAGCGATACGCCCGATTCAGGCTATCGAATTCAATGTTCTCGTTTCCGATCGGACGCTTATAACGTGATTCGTGTTTGATTTTGATCTCGCTGACTCGATTCGCTGCTGTAATTTCACGCGCTGCCGTCAATAACGAGACGGACTTCGAGGCTTCCTCCAACTCACGTTAATCTGAACCAGTGGCGTAGCCAGGATTGTTGAATGGGGGGTTATCGGAAATCGAAAAAAGTTCCTGTCATGCAGCATGGCTATAAGAGCGGATTTTCAAAGAAATATTCCTGCTGTTATGCAAAAAGATGACATAGCGAGAAACCATACCACTTTTCTTAAAATTATATAATTTTTCGTGATTTTAGCCATTTTTACCGCTGTTTGACCCTGATAAAGTCAAATTTGACCCACTTGTTTTTGAGATGAATAGTTTTATCATCCAAACAGTCCGTCCGTCGTGATTAATCATCCCACAAAACGTCAGGTGAAATGATATTGATTTTAGCCATTAATCAATTTTTTACCCCCAAATATCAAAATCTGACCCCTACTCTGTGTGAAAAACAACTGAAATGGTATTTTTCTGTCTTTACTCACCATTCCAGTGATTTTACATCAATTTTTTGCAATTTTAGCCCATTTCACCGACTTTTGACCCATAAAACTCCAATTTGACCCCTTCGAATTTTTGAAAATTGCTCATCTTCGAACTCATCCTTTTGTTTGACAACACAAACGTGTTGGATAAATTTGGAATTTTTATCATGTACCCAAGGACGGATATCATCTGGAGTGGCACATAAATATATATACATAATACTTACATTTTTGTTAAAATCTAGGGATGAACTGAGGATGCTCTGAAACGGATTTACCTATAAAAATATTTCAAAAATGCATGTTCTGAAATTGTTACCCATAGCAATAGCTTCATTTTCTTTGAAAATGCGTTAATAAGGTTTGACATTACAAATAAAGATGAATTTAAATTAAATTTAACAAAGCACTAGGTAAATGTTACAGGTAAGATAAATTGATGAAATAAAACATTTATTTGGCAACAATTTTCGATAATTTTCAAGGAATGAAGCTATTGCAATGGGTCCAAAATTTTCAGAAATAAGTTTTTGAAATTATATTACAGGCAAAGCCGTTTCAGAGCATTCTGATGGATCTCTAGCTTTTAACAAAAATGTATACGTATATTATATATTATTTATTTATGTTTCACATAAATAAATATATATCTGACCTTGGGTACGTGATAAAAGTTCCAAATTTCGCCAAAATGTTCTTACTGCCAAACAAAAGGATGAGCAATTTTCAAAAATTCGAAGGGAGTCAAATTTGAGTTTTTAGGGGTCAAAACTTGGTCAAAACGGCTAAAATTGATATATATATTTAAAATCACCGAAAGTTGGACGGAAGGATTAGTGACTACAGAAAAATACCATTTCAGTTGTTTTTCACAAAGAATAGGGGTCTAATTAGGATTTTTGGGGGTCAACAGTTGGTATTAAGGGCTAAAATCAATATTATTCACCTGAAGTGTGGGATGGTGATGGTGAGGGATTATTGTCAAAAAGAGTGGGTCAAATTTTTGGGACAGATCGTTAGTAATCAAATAAACGTTGGTATATTATTTAACTATTTAATCATGTTTGATTTACCGTTTAATCTATTATTGTGGTATTTGTTTGTTACTTTTGTGATAGTTATCATTCTTAAGATTTAATTTTAATTTGTGATAAAGTTTTCGAGCCAATGGGGGGGGGGGGGGGGTTATGACCCCCACTGACCCCCCCCCCCCCCCGGCTACGCCACTGATCTGAACTCCCAGCCGGCCCATCACTGGGCTGCTCCATCGGGTCTCAACATAAGTCGAGTTTTTGGGCAGTTTTCAGTTCAAAGAGCGTCAAAAATACGTCAAGTGTGCGAGAAGGAAAATCATTTCACATAGCAAGAAAATATAAAATGAATATTTCGAGTCACGAAGCATGACCATATCAGCGAAGTTTCAAAGTTAGCGTATTAAAACGGTTTACTACAGCAATTTTTGACCCACATCAATTCGATTTTAAACCCATTGATATGCCAGATTTCTGACATTTCAACCCCAAAACACTATTCCTATGCCTCCCAACCTACGACGAATTTATATAAAAACTTTTTGTGATTCTGGATATTTATTCTAATTAATAGCGATTTTTTACAACCAAAAACTCAAATTTGAACCCCTTCAGTCTCGAGCCACCATTCAATGCACAAACTGGTGTATAAAAATACCAAAAGCTGCGATACCTACACTAATAAAATGTGGGTCAAATTTGAGTTTTTATACGTCAAATATCACTAGAACAATCGGTTTAACCGACTAAAATTACCACCTATTGGTAGGTATAAAGTCATTTTTACGGATTGTTTGTGTGTTTTAACGCATAAAAACCAAATATTGACCAACAGTTTGTTTTCAAAATCGCTCTTCTTCATTCTTCATTCTTACAATCGCCACTACGAACATTATGGTGAAATTCTGTAATTTCAGGGAATTTCTAAAAATTAACTATCGCAACTATTCTGAATGCATCCCCGGAGTTCACTTTTTTCTTCTTTTTGACATGAACTAGATATTATGTCACTCCAGACGGTATCTGATACTGAAAATCTTCTTGATTTTTCTTTTTTCTTTTTAAATTCACGGACCTACCTACTGAGAATGTTCGAACCATTGCAGCGTGTACTTCCCTCGAAAAAATGTCGCTTCCTTCACTTTTTTTTTTTTAGTTTATTAAAATGTTCAAAGGTAGTAATACTATCTCAATTTATTTAGACGAATCAGAATCTGGACCCCCAACGTGGCAGAGTCCTAGTTTTGTCCAAAACCAGAAGCCCTCACACAGAAAAAAATTGTTCATCCTTCAGCTAATTTTTGAGGATTCAAGACAAGTCAAGAGTTTGGTCGTAAAGCAGATGGAAAGAAAACCCGTATTTTGCAAACATGGATAATGGAAAAGAGTACTGTAATACGAAATTCATCAAAATATCTGTAGACACATAGTGACGGTATAACAAGGAGATTCCTCACACAACGAAACTAATTTAAACGTTTGAAATTAAAACTTCGATTGCTATACAATTCTAAGAACACTCAAGAATAGAGACTTTTCACACACGACTGATAAAGTCGGCGAAATGTCACAACAGCATGTTTTCCCCATTTATTAATAAGCCAAATAACCGCATAATAACTCCAGAATAGCATAGTAATAAGTTGAAGAAAATGTCTGGTGACATCATTAATTTAATTACTTCAACCGAGAACGCGGCGGTACTTATATCGCATTGTGTTATGGAGGAAAGCGAACTGCGAGTAGGGATATTTAGTCAGAAGAGGATTCCCTGTGCTCAATAAACTCAAGTGGGAAGGTCTAGAGAATTTGTTTTATTCAAGAGCAACTTGGTGAGGTGGGGAGGGGAGCAAGGGAAGAATTGAGCACTTCAAACGGTCGGGGAAAATCGAAAAACGCTAAAAGGAAACCGGTGGTTTGTTCCTATTCCTATGCGATAAAGAAGTACTTGGTTTGCATTAGCGGCAAGTCGGGGAAGCGCATTATCAATTCAAATGGGATGGGCGCTTGTGTGATCAGCAACATCTGCCCTCGACGGGCGCTACATAAAATGTTGTGCTCTTTAGTTCTCAGAGCACCACCCGTATTGACTCGGGGTCCACATGGTGCACCATATTTAAAACTGATACGGCTCGAACTGTGAAACAGAGCTCGTTCCCTTTCGTTTTTGCTGCTCGGCATCGATGGCGAGAGACGATTATAGGCGTCCACTTTGAGTTATCACACGAGGCAAAAGGGAAACTGTTCCTCAAAGGTTCATTATTTTTGTGTCGCTAAAGCCTTCTATTCAAAATGTTCAATTAATACCGTTGAGAGAACGATCTTGAATAGCTTATGAAAAAGCGCTGCAAATTATTACTCAACGGTTTATAATTTACCTGTTTAGATACTCCTCCTGCGTGGATCACTACTTTCTGTGGTCATTACCGTCGAACTGCCCTAAATGGAGTACTGGAGCCGGCCCGGGAATTAAAGTTTCATACAAATGCGAGGGATTCAATCATTAATTAATTATTTGTAGTTATTCATGAAGCATAAATATGATAAGTAAATAATAAACCATTGTGTATCCCCTTCTGCTTAGATGGTATAATAAACCGTTGTGTAATAATTTACCCAATAATACTTCAACGTTTGTTCAAGTTGCAGAAGTATCTATCAACAAAATCCAAAACATCCACCATTTTTCAAATGAAATAATACCACAAAACAACCAACTCGCTGAATGTATACAATTTCATTCACCCTCCTGTTGAAAATGCCTGTCGGTGCAAACTTCTGGGCCTTACTGTGAACAAACGGATGGTCGTACCTACAATGCTCCGAGTGGTCTGACAGTAACGCCCTTAGGGATGACTGACAGTAACGCCGAGCTTCGAGGACCAACTAGACCCCAAACGGGATCTACAAACCAAATTTCATTAATTTTGGTTCATGGTAACTAAGAAAAGTGCGAAGTACGCCGTACGGTGGACAGACAGACATTTCTTTATTCGATTTTCGGATTCTACATACGTTGATACGTAAATCATCAAATTTTTTGAGGGGGGGGGGGGGGGGGGGGGGGTTAAACTTTTCCTTTTTTTTCATGCTCGTTTCCAAAGGTTCATTATTGAAAATAATAAACTGAAAATGACATTCGCGTCACTCCACCCGCAGATAGGAGAAATGAAGTAGGGAAGCAGGCGTCAGATACTTACCAGTCATTATCAATCTATAAGTAGAGTGGAGATGGCTACTCCTTCTGCTGTTAGCAGTATTTTATTTGGGCAGACAGGGTTCGGTGAAATGGCCATAGTGAGCTCCCTAACGGAAAACAGAAAAAGAAGCTCTTCAGAGACTTTACTCTTTTGCTCTTTACTCGAGAGGGATATTACTCGTAAGCCCGTGTGTTGCTGGTAGCTTCATTACGCCAGTGGTCCAAAATTTTCGAGTTTGGCAAAAACAATTATACGCACCAATATAACCGCAAGACTTTTTGTGTTTACCCATGGGCACTCACTTTGGTAGAAAAACAAAGCTGCGGTGCAGCACAATGAGTTTCGAGTCGATTAAACACCAAACTGTGCCCGTGGGATGTACCTCAGTTAATCCTGCCGGTAAAGCGTGTAACGAAAACAATTACCAGTATCAGTATTATTTACAATCACTTCGAGCGCAAACGAATCGGTGGTTTCACAGAATACCTACTTATGAAGCTAATTGGGTATGCGCACGTATTCATTATAATTTTTTTGTTCTATTTATTTCAAGTTTTTTTCTTTTTTCTTTTAATGAAAGTGGATCCTATCCTGAGAATTTTGACACGAACCGAACTGCCCTACGATAAGTAGGATAAGTACCATAAGTAGGATAAACTTATTTTTCTATGATTTTCAAAGCTTCACCAATACTAAAGTCATTGCACCCCTCTTGCCTGGGCGGGACCCCCCTCTCAGAATTCGAATCAGTTACCTACGTCAGAATTGGTTGAAACTTAGAAAAATCGTAGAAATAAGTAGATATGTATGATACGGCGTACGGACATTGCATTTTTGGAATTTACGCACCATGAAACGTAAAAGAAACAAAAGAAAATAAACAAACACAAACGGTGGGTACAGCTTTCGTACAAGTACGCAACCACGAGGGACATTTTATGTATTTGCGCCCCCTCCCGCACCCGCACCACGTACTTCGTACTTAATTGTTTTGGTCAAGATTTCCAACGAATGGAGGACGAGTGCCGTCTAAAGACCAATGATAACTACGTTTGATTGTGCTCGTTGATGGTTGCGATGTAATGGTAAATCGTGAGCTTTCCAACGAGTGGTGAACGATTTGTATACGATGATAACCGGAGAAGTTCATACGCATTCATTTAAACAATCACGCTCATACCGCAGCTTGTCGGCCACGCACTCCGCAGTGGTTAACGTAATATGGTTAGGTAAATCGAGAGCTATCCAACGAGTGGTGAACGATTTTTGTACGATGATAACTGGCGAAGATAAAGTTCCGTAGCAACGAATCGGTTGTAAGCGAAAATCATCAGAAATATTTTCGTGACGCTTCTCCGTTACATGTCCCGCGTTACATTTTCGAGTTTATGTAGCAAAGTAAAGACATAAAATGTCAAAAGAACTACTTATCGTTGGACATTGCGATTCGAGTCAAAGTACTCAAAATGGAATCTAGTTTCATTAAAAATAATATGAACAAATTTGGTGAACCATACCACATTTGGTGCACTCATGTCATTTCCGACCGAGAAATATCCCGAGTGGAGCATTCCAATTTTGAGCAGGAGAAAACTTCTCCTAATTCAAATCGCAAAAGTCTTGCTCTACCCGATCAAGATACAATCAACGTACTTGGCTCGGAACCTTCAAATAAATAGCCTCCATTGCCACAGGCTTTCTGCAGGGGCTTTACTGGAATCAGATGACTCAGTTAACACAGAACGGTGCAGATTTGTAGAAGCAAAAGGGGCAGAAAAATAAGACTGATGCGATGCATTTGCAAGAAACCTGTTTGTAATGAGCATCGGAGCTATCGTAAAATGTCAAATGTAACGAACAGAGAGGAAATTACATTTTTAAGCAACATACATTTCAAAAATTTCTTAAGTTTTTAATATTTTTAATCACTTTGCAACTTAAATTTTATTTCAATTACATTAGGTACAAAGGATTTCACGTCCATTTCATAAAATAAACCCTTTCACATTTGTATTTAATAGTTTTAACATGTTTAATGTTTTAGGGCTGGGGGTCATTCTGTGAATTCCGACACGCAAATATGCAACGTTTTTCATTGGTTACTACACAGTTACTACCTTCTGTTGTAGCAACCATAAAGAATATCGCACTCGAAAGAAACAAGAGTCAATAGCTACGTTTTTCATTGGTTACTACACAGTTACTACCTTCTGTTGTAGCAACCATATGTTGATGGCGAGTTCTATAATAAGTACAGTAAATGCAACATTATACTTGTAGAGTTCAGTGAAATTGTGGCTTTCATTTTTTCTTGACATTAAAAAACTATATCTAATTTCTCCCTTGCGAGGGAAAAACATTAAACATGATTTAATGTTTTTCCCTCTCAAGGGAGAAATTTAATCTTTGATAGAGAGCTTAGCATTGATTCTATGTGCTTTCAAGGCTTCGACAAGTGACTTGTGACTGTGGGCAGTGCTCGAGTCGTCAATGGTTCCAGCGAAGATGGGGGTGGTCAGGCTTTTCCTTGCGTCACTCAAAATACCAATAAAAAGCGTGTAGGGTGATTTGGTTACCCCATCGGTCAAGAATGTTACAACAGGAGGGGATCGTAAAGTATGGGTAAAACAATAATCGCATAGATTATCTACAAGAGCCATTGGATTATGTTGGGTACTAAATACGTTCACATTACTGCCAGGAAGTCAGTATTCTACTCACTATTACGCTATATTATTAATCACGTATAATTAATAATCTTAATACGTTGGTTGGCTGTGAGATTTTGACCCTTAACTCAACTTGTAGACGCTGATAGAAGCCATGGAAATGTGGTACCTTTACCGTCGTATGATCCACATATCGTGGGGGACGTTTTGAGAAAGATGGGAAAATAAAAAGAAAATACTCTTCATCGTACAAGAAAGCTGAACCCCCACCCTTTCGGACTAGAAAGCTGAATGGAGTATTTGTGGACAAACCTCAATGTTGTTGATGGTTCATGCTATTACAATGATAAACTATTTCAAGGATAGCTTGATTCGTGTGTAGAAACGCAGAATATGTCGCCCGTGAGAACTTCAAACACCATTATTATGGGGCAATAAATCCAGTAGATACGTCCCCCATCTTGTCCGTGCATCGTCATTATATTTCCAGGAGGACATCTCAAACTTCAATATTACGCTAAGGTCTTTTTTCGTATTTTCCAACTCTTGGACCTAAAAAGCAAGTTAGTATCTGCTACAGGTCTTTAGGGAATTGATAATTAGCGAGCGAAAACCGGTCGCATCTATGCATTTCTTATGGAGAGTGGGCTTCGGCTGGGTCCTCTAGCATGAGTCAACAGCCTCGATGTCCGGCCTTGGCCTCGTAGGTCCCGGTCTGACCGGTCTAGCACATGGTCCACCCGCGTGACATGTCTTATATTTGTCTTCGAAAATTGCATTTTTGGAGAGAGAGAAAAAACATTAACACTCGTGCGCAGATGTCGCGGAAAACCTGGGAGCCTATTCCCTAAACCAAAAAGACATCTCTTTTCGGTTTGGCAAAAGAGATTTTATAGCACACATGACTTACTAGGGTTATTCAGTAACTTCTAAAAGAGAGAGTTGGCGGCCATCTTGGCATTTTCGATCTCTTTGAGAGAGACTCCTGATTAGGTGTATTTTGTCGAAAGAGAGAGTCTCTTTCTCATTTCTGTTTGTTTGATAGTGATATCGTGTATCATCCTACCATATCGATCGTTTTCATGTGCTTTTTCATATCTTAAAAGTAAGTCGATTGTTCATTAAAAATACATACATGTCATATTATCGATTCACGAGTAAATTAGTCTAAGTAAGGGTTGAGAGCTATTCAGTAAAATAGACGAACCTGGGAGACGTTGGAAGAGACTGTCTCCCGAGGGAGACTATCTCTCCCAGGGGATTTTCCAAATAGATAATCTGTTTTCACTATCTCTTGTAGTGAGTAGGCCCCCTGCCCCCTTCTACGCGAATGGAAATTACATTACATTCATTCTGCATCTGCACTTATAGAGCGAATATTATCTTTAAATTTTCATCACAAATTCAGTAAAATTAGGCGATATAGCTTATCAACCGAACATTTATATAAATAGGTAGTATTCGCTAGTTATTAGGTAGTACCTAATAACAATACCATACTACTCCGTACTATTCGCGCTAGTTGCAAGGGTATTTATATTATAGTTCATATCCGGTTTTATCTAGATTTCCGGAATTAGACCTTGATGGTTGTCTTTAGTAGTTTTAGGTAGGTAGCTATTTGAATCGCGCAAATTCCCTAGTGCTGGGAGAATTCCTCAACATTTTTTGAATTCTGATCTAGGGAGGTGGAAGCGTCCCGACAGCCAAGAAAACCTAAAAACTCGAAAGCGAACAAAAACAAGTAGGTTTTTTTACCCCGTAACTCTGCCCCTTGGTGGTATCCAGTGTTGATTTTCGTATAAACATCGCGGAGGAGCCCCCTGAAGATCTGAACCTAATTTCAACCCTCGGGACCATCTCAGGTGCCGAAGTTATAGAAGTTTGAAAATCGTTATTTTTCATGTTTATCTAGTTGTTGTTGTTCTTCTTCTTTGACATGGCTACAGCCTCATAGACGGATCGATCTGAAATTTTGCACATACATTCGTATGCTCTAAGGAAGTGTATTTTTTACAGTCCCCCCCCCCCACCATTTTGAAATTTTCAGGTAAGTATGTACATTACTTCAAGGTTTGGGGGAAGGAACAGGGTTCTATACACGCATCCAACAGACGGGGAAGGAACAAGTTTCTATATATGCATATCCAAGAGCGGGGTGCGAAGCACCCAGCATGCTATTTTTGCGAGCAAAACTGACGTCAATCCTTTTTGCGACGAAAGAGATTTTTATGGCGGGCAAATTTTTACAATAGAGTTGTTCATTCCGCCATAAAATAGGTCGTAGCCTCTTTGACAAATTATTTTCTGTATAGGTAACCGTTCAATCCAGGCCATCGTACTCAATGCTAAACCACGATGTTTCATATAATTACTGAGGTACGTATAAGTTGCTACCAACAACTTTAAACCCGATACCTGCCTGACAACAGAAATATTCGAAACCACTCAAGAGAAATTGGTTGGTACTTCGATATATTAAAAAACGGCCAACACTGAACATACAAAAAGTTTTCTGCAGTTTTCATCACAGGTATGCAAAGACCTCCAAGTGGAGCTTGAATGGTATTTTTGTTCCATGATGTGAACTTCAAAAATAATTCCAGATCAAGGTGCTTGCGATAATTTATTACATAAACATTCATTTTACGGTTCAGAATGGGCGTGACGTGACAATGCATGGAGAAAACTGGTGAATAAAAACATCATGCAGAAGGCTATAAAGCGCGGAATTTCCCCTTAGTCAATTAGCGATGTGGGGGACAGAAAAAACAATACGAACTCAAGAAGTCTTGTAGGTACAAAACTATGTTCACCGTCCTTATCCAAGATCAGGCGACTAATCCCGCCCGATTTATTTTCCCCGGCTTTTTTTCCCAAAAAGGTCCGTTCATTTTTCCCAGTTCCCCTCTCCCCAAGTGAGGAGTTTTCCGAGTTAGCAACGTCATATTTCCTCCGCGAAAAAGAAGCCATCCGCTATGGGCCTCCCTGAGGATTTTACTTGCGCCGTTTTTAAGGGAAAGATAACGGTTGGACAAAGTAGAATGAAAAATAATAAAAAGAAAAGGGAGGAAAAACCATGTTTAGCCTCCTCCTTCAATTTTCCCACCTCGCCCAAGAGCACCGCCAAGTTCTTTCTAGTAACTTCTTCTTCATATCCGCCATTTTTACCCAACAATTACCTTCCGCAGTTGTCGGATTAGTTAATGAGAAACTGTTGTTGAGGTCATTGGTTTTAAAGATTATTTTACTTACCCCCTCACGATTCCTTGTGCTATAGATGCAACGTACGTAAAACATTACTCCCTATTTTCAGAGCTCTCCGTATGAATGCAGCTGTTGCTTCGATTCAAATCTATCATACTGAACCATCTGACAACTCACATGTAAGTATATAAGACCAATACTTATACATATAATTATATTCTACATACTCCTACGATGATCAGTGTAGGAAGTTTATCAACTAACTCCAAAAGAACCTTCATTTTTCAAATGAAATAATATCGCAGAACAACCAACTCGAATTCATAATCCGTGATTATAATCATGAGCTCCCTAGCAATGATGATCTCGGGCCGATTCCCGAATGTTAGCGCGTCCCTCTAGTGATGATATTTGGGCTGAATGTATACTATTTCACATGGTGGAAATAACTGTTCCTTTCACCATGTATTTCACATGGTGGAAATAACATGTTGCTGTTCCTTTCACCATGCTATTTCATTCACCATCCTGAAGAAAATGCGTGTCGGTGCAAACTTCTAGGCATTACTGAGAACGAACGGCTGGACGCACAATGCTCCGGGTGGTCTTAAAAACTCCCAACTTCCAGAACTATTTAAAACCGTAAAAAAATTCGAGAAAACGGCACCCCGGAGATTTCAACCACTATTTTTCACCCCTTAGGGATGACTGACATTAACGCCGAGCTTCGAGGACCCACTAGACCCCAAATGAGACCTATAAACCGAATTTCGTCAATTTCGGTTCATGGTAACTAAGAAAAGTGCTCAGTACGGCGTAAGGACAGAAATTTTTTTATTGAATTTTCGGATTCTACATACCTTGAAGCGGAATCCATCAAATTTTGAGGGGGGGGGGGGGGGGGGTAAAAAAATGTTTTCATGCTCGATTCCAAAGGCTCATTATTGAAAACAATAAACCAAAATTTCTGTCCGTCCGCTGTACGCCGTACTTCGCACTTTTCTTAGTTACCATGAACCAAAATTAACGAAATTTGGTGTGCAGGTCCCGTTTGGGGTGTAGTTGGTCCTCGAAGCTCTGCATTAATGTCAGTCATCCCTAAGGAGTGAAAAGCAAGGGCTGAAATCTCCAGGACGCCGGTATCTCGAATTTTTTACGGTTTTAAATAGTTCCTGAAGTTGGGAGTTTTTTAAGACGACCCGGAGCATTGTACGTCCAGCCGTTCGTTCACAGTAATGTCCAGAAGTTTGTACTGACAGGCATTTTCAACTGAGGGTGAATAACATTTATACATTCTGCCCAAATATCATCACTAGGGACGTGCTAACAATCGGGAATTGGCCCAAGATCATCATTGCTAGGGAGCACCTGATTATATTCACGGAGTATGTAGTCGAGTTGGTTCTTCTGCGATGTTATTCATTTGAAAAATTGATCTCTTTTGGAGTTTGTTGATAGGTAGTGAAACTTGCACAAACGTTGAAGTATTATTGGTGGGTAAATTATAACACAATGGTAAATTATTACTCAAAGGTAAATTGTTGCACAATGGTTCATTATACTATCTACGTAGAAGAGGCACCTATACAGGTAAATTATTACACTACGGTTTATTATTTGCGTTATGCTTTATGAATAACTACAAAATAATTAATGTTTGAATTATTGAATTCCTCGAATCAGGGAATAAATTTGCTACAATTGACGGCTGAATTGCTCGAAAACCTTACAAAATGCATCATGAAATTAGATATCGCCCTTAAAATTTCATTTTTAGTATTTTTATTAAATTGTAGAACAACTTTATTACATGGAAGAAATACATGAAAGCCGAGTTGTTTTTTCCCCTACCTTTGCCAGCAAGGGAGAGAAAAATGATTTGGAATTGCGGAAGAGGTCAAACCATCAAGTTGACGAGCTGAGGGCGAAATACGCTCATCAATTACAGCGAATACTCCCAGATCTCCGATCCTTCGGTCAAAATTTTATTTATGGACCACAGGGTGAGCAAATACGGGTATATCGGTATGAGCTTGTCCTGGGCAATTGTAACAGATTGAGCCGTCGCTAAAGGGAGTTTGCCGAGTTGTCCGAACGACTCGATAAATCGACCCGATTTACGGACCTGCAGCTCCTGAGGGAGTCGTGAGCGGAATGAGCGATTTTCATTACCAGGAGAGAGAACTAGCGAGCAACCTACTTCGATAAACCCCTGGCTCCTTTTTTCTCTCTCTCCTTTTGAAGAGCTAAAAATTCGATCAAATCACCAACAGCTTTTCAACTAATTAATTGGCCGCTCACGGGAGTGGAACGGTGACGGGGTGCTCGGGTTTATGAGAGGAGGAATATGCGCGGCAACAAGTGCGAGGATTTCTGCCAGTTGTACTCCAAACTAGGAAGGGGGGGGGGGGGAGGAAAAAACCTTAACTGAAAAGAAAAAGTTCAATATTTTTTCCTTTACAAAGTGCAAGACGGCCGTAAGTCCTCATAAAGTCGCCTCTTTCGTCGGACCTTAATTGGCAATTAAGGTAGTGTGTAAATCTGAAAAAAGGACAAACAGGCCCTTCTATCCGGTAGCCG
Source organism: Leptopterna dolabrata (assembly GCA_954871275.1). Classification (NCBI taxonomy): domain Eukaryota; kingdom Metazoa; phylum Arthropoda; class Insecta; order Hemiptera; family Miridae; genus Leptopterna; species Leptopterna dolabrata. Next base: position 18,098,724 of record OX940975.1, on the reverse strand, counting down.
TAAAAGAAATGTAAAACAGGAAAAAGAAAGTATTTTTACTAATGACGAAAACGATTTGCTCGCAATAGGAAGCGGACGGCGATAAATTAGGCCGACCCACTTCCTTTGGGGTCCTGAACCTCCTCTCGCCAAAAACCGAGTTTAGATATAGAATTAGGCGACACTACATTAAACAAATGGGGAATAAGATCCCGGCCAAACACTCCTTACTCCTTGAATTATTCAAGGAAGCCCGTCGACCGTCCCTAATTCTTTTATAATTCCCAGTTTTTCATTTTGACTTTTCTTCTCCCCACGTTTCCTTTTTTCCTCCCGCTTTAGTCTTCCTTCTTTTATAGTGAATCGGGGTTATCGGAGTTTCTTAATGGAGGATTTCTCATTTCACAAAGTTACGGTTGAATATTGCTTGTTTCATGCTATTCGAGGATGATCGTCGGAATATCGATGTTTTACTGAGAATGAGTGGAAGTATAGACAATAGTAGTATCGTATCTAGGGCCGTATTAATAAACATTTCTTATCCCTACTGTGGAATATTGGTGACTTCATCTCGTTTAATGTGTGACTATAGCTTTCGACAAACGCCATGATCTCCGAAGATCTAGCAGAGCTTTTTACGGGGTCTGAACAACTCGACATCACTCCGCCTCTTCTCAGACCTACCTATGTACCTGTAGCCAAAGGTAGGTACCTAAGCCAAAGGTAGGTATGTACCTTTGGCTACAGGTACCTAGACTTTGGCTAGGTAAAGGTACCCTTTGAGCTAATCGTCCACCTCAACTCCAGGGATGTGTAAGATGTGTTCAATTCCAGGAGTTCCCTCCTGGAATTGAACCCACCAGTTCACTCACTTCTGGGATGCGTTCTTTGGGACACGTCCACCCGTTCAATTCAGTCCCTCCAACTATCCCGCTCTAAAAATCACGAAAATAGGGTTTAATAGGTTTGATTCAATAAAACAGTTATTCCTACAAATACTTACCTAATTTTGTTACTATTTAGTAACACAATGTCATATTTTGCAGAGTATGCTCTGGAGACTAGAACGAAAATACGAAAAAATTTGGAAATATATACCTACCTATACAGGGTGTTTCTTAAGTAGTGAACCACCCTTTCTAACTACGTTATTTTCAGGAAAATGAAAAAAAGCTTCTAAAGTAACCCCCCTTCATTTTTTACAATGAATTCAAATATCTCATTCCCGCACTTTGCGCATGCGCGGAAACATGCGCAATTGACACCAACTTCGGTTTTTCAAATGGGTACCCTAATTTTTTATTGCAGATTCAGATTCTACGTAAAATTTCATGAACATTTGACCCCTCAATCGATGAATTTGACTGCGCAGAACCTGTTCTGCGAGCGTGCAAAGTTGCTCAGCTGCCAAATTTCGCAAAACTTGGCGTCTAGTAATCCCCAAGTGTGGCACATGATTTTTCATTGTTTTTCAACGCTGATTCACATGGTGCTATCCGTTTTTTGATTTGGCTCGATTTGAACGAAATAATGGCCAAAAGTCGGTTATTTTGTACGAAAAAAAACACGTGTTTTGAGGCGTGTGTTTGCACATGAATTACATAATTTGCTATTCCCATCCTCTCTTCCAGTCTCAACAGAAGCGAAGGAATTTGTAAAATAAAATAATACTCCTCAAAACACGTTTTTTTTTTCGTACAAAATAACCGACTTTTGGCCATTATTTCGTTCAAATCGAGTCAAATCAAAAAACGGATAGCACCATGTGAATCAGCGTTGAAAAACAATGAAAAATCATGTGCCACACTTGGGGATTACTAGACGCCAAGTTTTGCGAAATTTGGCAGCTGAGCAACTTTGCACGCTCGCAGAACAGGTTCTGCGCAGTCAAATTCATCGATTGAAGGGTCAAATGTTCATGAAATTTTACGTAGAATCTGAATCTGCAATAAAAAATTAGGGTACTCATTTGAAAAACCGAAGTTGGTGTCAATTGCGCATGTTTCCGCGCATGCGCAAAGTGCGGGAATGAGATATTTGAATTCATTGTAAAAAATTGTAAAAAATGAAGGGGGGTTACTTTAGAAGCTTTTTTTCATTTTCCTGAAAATAACGTAGTTAGAAAGGGTGGTTCACTACTTAAGAAACACCCTGTATACATAAGATTAGAAAACTTCAGAGACTAGAATAATTGTAGGTGTACAATGCAAAATCATTATTTGTGCATTGGAAAATTACTACCTACCTATTAATGTTTTACAAGTTTTGGAGTTTTTGATGATAATTTCAATGCCAAAATATCGGTATTTTTCCTTGGCTCCTCCATCCATAACATTAAAATGAAACTACACCACACTTCTTTCGAAACATCTTTGTAGTAACAGAACAAAGTGAAGAGTGAAGCACTTGGTAGAAAGATTAACTATGTAGTGGTAGTATGTACTACGTGTACTAAGGGAGGGAACCTGCGAGCGGGGAAGGGAAGAACGATGGGAACGGTTAAGGGTAGAAGGGAAGAACGATGGGAACGGTAAGGGGGGAAGGAAACAACGATACTAACGTAAAGGAGCGAAGGGAGGGGTTGATGAACGGATGAACTGGTGGAAATGAGGAGTTGTGAAAATGGTGTGAAGTTAGGATCGCCCGATCAGTGAGAACGTCAACTCTTGTCATCCTTTCAGTTCGGATCCGTTCAGTGCCGGACGCCACATCCCTAACCCCAAGCTCCATTCCACCGTCAATGAGGCATGGAGCAACGTTTTCTTCTATCGTTCTATCACAGTTGGTCCAATGTGTAAAGGCGGGATTACATTAATAGCTGTGCAGTGATATAGCCGAGCTATATAGCTGTCTATATGAAATGTTGCAATTCAACACCAGTTCTCCTTGAGATGGCGAGCAAACAACATCTCGCTGCTGCTGCAGCTGCTTCAGTTATTTTGGCTAGTCAAAGGAGGTAAAAGTTTCGGGTGTGACCATCTCTTGAGGCAAGGTTAAGATACAGACAAAGATACAAGATAAAGTGGTACTGATTTATTTAAAAATCTTACTGAAGACGACCGAGCTGAAGATGCGTTACGCTATGAAATAAGATGTGATCAGAGTTTTAAGAATATGTTATTAATGACGAGTGTAGATTTTGAGTGCCTACTTACTCAAGAAGAAAAGAAGCAGAACCAGCATGCAGATCACTGGCACTAACGCGGACCAGTTGCCTTCACGACTGCTGAGCTACCTACATATAGCTGTGCTACAAAAACAAATCACTTGCCTAGCCATCCTATATAAAGCTCAGCTATACAGCTAGCTGCATTGATCTTTACCGACATCGATGGAAACTTATTTCCAGCTATACAGCTCGAAATTTCGGCTACACAGCAGAGCTATACAGCTGTTTTCGGGTGGCGCGGCGTTTCAAAATACTTGTAGCTGCTATTAATTATAGCTCGGCCGCATTATGCTGTACCAGTTTAATCCCTCCTTGAGGTAGACATCTATTATAGCTGACTAATATCAACGTTCCTGAAGCCGTGAATAAGTCAACCGCAGAGGTCCAGAACATATATTTCTATTTTCTAAAAAATCTTTTCTGCTTTTTTTCTTCATTCGCTCTCCTACAGCTCACCCGTCGGTGCCCCCAATAGAAATCTCCTGGCTGACGTGACATTTCTATCAGAGCGATTGGTCTCACCGAGCAGGTCCCTTGTACAGATCTTTGTGCGATACCCGCGACGAAAAACCCAAAGCTTCATGGCTCGTATAGCACGCATCAAATGATCGGATTCTATTGTGACTTTCGGATGTGACTGTACGGAGGTTGTTGGTGGAGCATACGTGCCAATACCCCCCCTTTGTCACCGATACCTTCTCCCAACACATTCAACACCGAAACGAAATACTAGTCCGAACTCCATCCAACCGGCTCCCTCGAACAAAGCCATTTGATTTTTATCCGGCTAATTGCTTTTCCAAGCTCTCGACGGAGCGGGGGACGTAAACACCAATGGACTCGTTTCCCATCAGTCATGTGGACAGAGTTGGATGCCTCGAGTGAAAACACTCTCAAATGCTCAGTACAATGGACGACACCAAACGAGGGGATATCTGTTGCCGCCCCCGCGAAAGAGCGGGTTTTTATGGGAACTATGAAAATCGAAATCTACACAGCTCAGGACGATTCGGGCGTGATTTCCTCTAGAATGACAGCAATTCTTGAAAATCAACATTCTCCCTGCCACCTTCTTTCTCAACTATCCACTCTGACACATATCACATAGAATTACTGTCCAATGCCGACAAATAACTGAAATTTTAATATATTATTACAATAAATAGTTCTCCAGAATTGGAATAATTCAGAAAAATAAAATAAATATGCTGCAAATTATTACACAACGGGTTATTGTTTACCTGTATAGATGCCCCTTCTGCGTAGATCACTGTTTTCTGTGGACAATACCTACTCCTCCTGCACACCCCAGGAAAGGAGTATTGGAGCCGGCCCAGGAATCGCAGTTTCATAAAAATGCGCGGGATCCAGTAATTATTTATTTGTTGTTATTCATGAAGCATAAAGTTTGCTCAAGTTGCAAAAGTACATATTATCAACAAAATCCAAAAGGGTTAAACTTTTTTTTCATGCTCGATTCCAAAGGTTCACAATTAAAAATAATAAACCAAAACCATACCCTTCTATTGAAAATTTTCGAGCTACGGCGTTCTGAAAGTATCAATCCCTATTTTTCACCCCTTACACAGTGACAGTTCAGTCCATTACTGAAAATAATAAACCAAAAGGATTAGGTACAGAATTCAGAATTAATTTACATTTTCATAGTTTTGGGGCGTCAAATGACAACTATAAAATTTATAATAACAAATTATGTCAAAATATGTCAAATATGTCCGATAGACACAACGTTTCTTCACAAAATTTTCCTGTCGTCATGACGGCTAGGATTTTTCAGTCAATCTCTTCGCGTAAGACCTTGAAGTATTAGGGTAGTTTTTTGCGGTGAATACCTACCCACAACAGGCACACACACACAGACACGACACAAATGCCACCAGAGTCGAAGTTAGATCTACCTAACGTCTGGCAAATACAGTTACATAAATGTGCATTTAGTCCGACACCTCCATTTCCTGTTACGTGCCATTACGGCATCAAGAACTCACCACCCGGTCAATTTTTAAATTCTGATCGCCACTGATCCTAATAATACTCTCAACATATATTCTTCAATTTTCACCTAATTTTGATGATCCGTTCGGTCGTGAACAATAAACTTGTACGAATGAGGTTAGGTAATTTTTTTTATTTTTCTTGCCCGATTCCAAAGGTTCACGACTGCAAATAATAAGCCAATAAGGCATACCCTTCAAAATCAGCGTTCAACTTTCTAGAAGCAGATGAGCTTTATTACTGCAAGTATACCCACAGCTTGCTCCACCAACTGTCGGGATTAAAACCCAGCTGCTTGTATCCGTTATCGAGAGGGACTATAAATTCATCGATTCTCGTGTGTTCGAGGCCGAAAAAAATGTCCGCTGTCGAGAGGTCCGCTGCCGGGAGGTTGTAATTTATTGTTCAAGAGAAGCTACAAGGCGGGCAGCTTGATAATTTGGAGCAAAACTACCAACGAGAAATCACGCGATAAAATGTCAACAGCAAGAGAAGTTTGAGTGAGAACTGGAGGTTGGGAGTAGCAACAAAAGGAAACGGTTTGGAGGAACTGGCCTGATTAAGACTGACAGGGCCGAGCGAGTGGCTCTCGAGCGTCCCACTCGATGGTGGGTTTTAGATAAATGATTTCCTCGTTTTCCAGCTTTGTCATTACGGCACTCGATCGCAAGGGAGGCGGCGCTCCCAGACAGATCCCTTTCAGAAGCAGATTGTGATGGACGATCCCCGAGGCGAGAAAATACTTTTATTGGACGCCATCGCACGTTATCGCGACGTGTTCTCGTCCTAATGAATCTGAGGTCTGTCACTAATTATGAATCAACGTTCATCAGCGAAGGCTTCTCGTTCGAAGTCACACTGAGGGTCCCAAATGAGGCTGACTGGTGTTCGTTTCTTCCACATTTTACTCCTCTCCTAACGACCGCCTAGATTTAATCGAACTTTTGATATTATTGATAATACTAGTGGGTATGCCGACCAGGTGCCTCACGCACTTCTGAAAAAAGGTTCAAATTCTGTCTATGTGCCACGCTAACAACAGCTATTTTTTCGACCGTTTTATGGCTAAATATGTATCAATTTCCGTAAGGATGGTTGATAGAGCTTTGAAAGTTATTCCATTCCATTCAGCGTGCTAGAAACATGGAAACTATATCAAACACACATTTTTCTGACGGATGGCACCACGAAGCCAGGGAACGGCGCCACGCCGAAAAGACTATAGGAAAAAAAATAAAATTAAAGAAAGTGAAAGCCTGGAGCCTGGAGGCCTAAACACGTTTTTTATTTTTGATTTAGATTGACTTGCAATTTGATATTAGCGTCCTAGTGTAATAAGATGTTGGGACTCCAGGTCAAGATGCATTCTAGTGTGGTTTCTAGTATCTACCAACTGCCATGACTGAAGAAATGTGTCTTGTACTTTCAAATACCTAACGAAATTTAAAAAAAAACGCTGCAAAACCCTGCACAATGGTTTATTATTTTGTATAGAATACCCTTCCGTTACAGATCACAACTCTATGTATAGATAACCCGTCTATATAATATGATATGTACTATTCTATACATATTATATATGTAGATCGCAGACCCTCCTTAGGTTAGTACCTAACCCCGTACTCGTTACTAGGTACCTACCTAAATCACGAGTTAAATGTTGCTAAAATAATTCTGCCGATGACAAACAGTACCTAACAAAAAGAAACACACATAGGTAATGAAGTTCTGAAAAGAAATTGTTGATGAGGAGTGAAAAAAGTTGCGAAAGTACCTACGAACAAACTCCAGCCCCTTCTACGTAGATGGTATAATGAACCGTTGTGTAATAATTTACCGTTGAGTAATGATTTACCGTAGTAATAATTTACCCATCAATAATACTTCAACGTTTGTTCAAGTTTCACTACCTACCAACAAACTCCAAAAGAGCCAAATCAAATGAAATAATATCACAGAACAACCAACTCGACTTCATACTCCGCCAATATAATCAGGTGATCCCTAGCAATGATTTCATCTCCGCCAAATTTCCTATTGTGGGCGCGTCTCTGGTTACGAGATTTGGTTAAATTGTATACAATTTCATTCACACTGGAGTCGAAAATGCCTGTCGGTGCAAACTTCGGGGCCTTACTGTGAACGAACGGCTGGACGTACGATGCTCCGGATGGTCTTAAAAAACTCGCAAGTTCAAGAACTATTTAAAACCGTAAAAATATTTACGTAAAAAAATGGTATAGGCGTTTTGAAAATTTCAACCCCTATTTTGAACCCCTTAGAGATGACTCACAGTAACGTCGAGCTTCGAGGACCAACTAGACGCCGAACGGAACCTATAACCCGAATTTCATCAATTTTTTTTCATGGTAACTAAGAAAAGTGGCCCGTACGGCGTACGGCGGACAGACAGAAATATTTTTATTGCAGTTTTGGATTCTACATACCTTGAAACGTAAACCATCAAATTTTGAGGGGGGGTAAGAATTTTTTTTTCATGCTCGATTCCAATGGTTCATTATTGAAAATAATAAACCAAAAGTTGGTGTCGTGAGTCCCTCCCGGGAACACTCCTATCATATTAAGTTCTCACCAATATCCAAACGCCAAACTAAAGCTCCGTAAATAAAGATATGAGTGGGGACAGGCGACAGAACCCAGGGTTACTCAACCTGGGGCCCCACTACCAGCTCCCAGCAAGGAGCTGGAGGGAGAGGCCCCCAAGTACTATAAAACCCCGGATCCTGGCGCTCAAGCTTCATTCGACACTTCCTCTAACCAGCTCTCTCTTCTCTCTCTTACCTTACCTCCCAGATGATCGGTTGAATACAGCCGCCTGGGAATTTCACCTCCTCTCTCCTCTCTCCTCCTCCTCCTTGTCTAGATGATCGGTTGAATACAGCCGCCTAGACAAGGGACCTCTCCTTTCCTCTCCTTCACCTAGATGAACGGTTGACTACAGCCGCCTAGGTGAAATTCCCTCATCCACCTCTCTCTCCTCCAAAGTCGTAGATGTTCGGTTGATTACAGCCGCCTGCGACTTTTCCTCACCTTCCTCCCACACCACCTCTCTCTCCTCCAAAAGTCGTAGATGTTCGGTTGACTACAGCCGCCTGCGACTTTTCCTCCTTTTCTCTCCTTTACCTAAATTTACTCACTCACCTTCCTTCCACGCCACCGTGATGAGAATTTTAAATTCATCACAGTGGTGAACCCGACGTTCACTCAACCTTCCTCCTTCCCACCTTCCCACCTCATGTGTCGCCCCAGTCAAATAGTTCGGTGTCCCAAATTTTAAATTCAAAATTTCAACCAGTCAGTGTAAATTCGCAATTCTTGGCCCAAACCTCACCGCTCAACTCTCAACTCAACGCACCACCGCTCCCGCCGATTGCGAATTTCAAAATTCAAAACCAAGTCAAATTTTTGAATTTTAGTTACAGAAATGGACCCGAACTCACCGACGTCGCCGCTCTTGCGACCAGCCACACTGCAGCCGCCCGCCGCTGCGACATCCGACGCATTGGCCGACAACCCTTTCTCCACGCTCTCCCCGCCGACCTCTGCGTCATCGGACGCCGCCGCCGCCGCCGCCGCCGCTACGGCCGCAGCCGCCGCCAACGTCATGACGGCGTCCGCTGCGTTCCCTCTGTCGCTACCCCCCTTCTACACGCACGACCCGGCGCTTTGGTTTTTCCAAGTAGACGCAGCGTTTTCGGCCGCCAACATCCGCAGCCAGAAAACTCGATATTCCCGGATCATTTCGTTACTGCCCTACGAGATCCTGCTGCAGACCTCTGATTATCTCCCCCGACGCCGCCGCTGCGTACGACGACCTCCGCAGCCGCCTCATCAACACCTACCAGCCGTCGAAAATCGCCCGAGTCGCCGCCCCTCTCCCAACCTCAACACCTCGGCGACCAGAAGCCCTCACACCTCTACCGGCGGCTGCGACACCAGCTGCAGGGGATTATGACCGCCGACATCGCACGCACGTTCTGGTTACGTGCCCTTCCCCACCCCATCCAGATGGCCCTGGCCAGCCATCTCGACGGTCCCGACGAGCCCCTCCTGCGCCTCGCGGACACCGTGCATGACTTAGCCGCCGCGGCGCCGTCAGTGAGGTGCGTACGCCACGTCACCCCCCGCCTTTCCGGGACCGCACAAAATCCCGGGACCGCGGCCGGGCACCCTCCCTCGACGGCCGTCGACCACTTTCGGCGGATCGCCGACGCGACTCGTCCGCCGACCGCCCGCCGCCAGCGCTCACCCGAGCGCCGCGACGCATCCCCTCCCCGCCAGCGCAGAGGCCGATCCCCAGCGGCTGCGCGCGCGTCCAACTCAACCCGCCCCACCAACCCCGCCTACCTACCTGCGGACCACCCCAACCGTTGTTTCTATCACGTAAACTTCGGTGGGGAGGCCCGCAAGTGCCAACCCCCCTGCTCCTTCGCCCCTAAGCAGGGAAACGCAGACGCCCGCCGGTAAATCCGGCGGGGCCCCCCTCCTCGCCAACACGGGGGGGACCATGCACATACCCCCCCCGCCCGCATTCACACAGCCACCACCGCCAAGCCACGCTACCCCTCCTACGCCGCCGCCACGGCTGCCAACCTCCCGGCCGCGCCTGCAGCGCCGCCGAATCCCTCACCCCACCACAAACGGAACAAACCGCCCGCCACCAGGGCAACCAACCTTCCGGCCGCCACTCACGCCGCCGCTCCCGTTCCCCCACCCCGGAACGCCCCCTCCATGCCCGTCAACAGGGCAGACAACCTCCCGGCCGCCACTCACGCCGCCGCATCCGTTCCCCCACCACGGAACGGAACCTCCACGCCCGCCTCCAGGGCACAACCCCCTCCAACCACCACACAGCCCACCACTACCGTTCCCCCTCCCCGGAACAAGGCGAAAACCCCTCCTACCAAACTGGCCTGCCCCCCTGCAGACTCCGCCGTTCCCCCCCTCCGGAACGACAAAAAACCGCCTCGCGTCTCCTTCGCGGCGGACCAGCCAACACCGACCAACGTACCTACCTCCGCAATTGTGCCCAACGCCCTCCCGACCCACCAGCGACTTTTCCTGCGCTGCAGGAAAACCAATGTGCCTTTCTTGGTGGACACAGGGGCGGCGCTATCAATATTTCCCAACAACATCCTCCGTCGTCAGGCGCGCTGCTACCGGCAGCTTCTCTACGCCGCCAACGGTACCACCATCCCCTCGTACGGGACGTACCGCTCCTCTGTTCATATGAGCGGGCTCGCGTACGAGTGGGAGTTCACCGTGGCGGACGTGGAGAAGGCGATCCTGGGGGCCGATTTTCTCGCATATTTCGGTCTCCAGGTCGACGTCCGGAACGCGCGCCTGATTGACCCCGCCACAAAAACACCCATACCCGGATTCATACATGCCATCAACCACCCCCCTACGCAATTTGAACGCCTCCTCCTCAACTACCGCCCCCAGCGCCGCCCCTCTGCCCACATCTCCACCATTCAACACCACATCGAGACTTCCGGCCCCCCCCATCACAGCGAAAGCCCGACGACTCCACCCCCTGCAACTATCTAAAGCCCGGCAACATTTTAATAAACTCATAGCCGACGGCATCGTCCGCCCCTCAAAATCCCCTTGGGCTTCTCCTCTCCACATCGTGCAGAAGCCCAATGGGGATATCCGCCCCTGCGGGGACTACCGGCGGCTAAATTCGAAAACCACGCCGGACCTTTATAATGTTCCCCACCTACGGGACTTCTCGTCGCACCTCCATGGCGCTAATATCTTCTCTACCCTCGACATTTCACGGGCGTTCCACCACATCAACATTCACCCCCCCGATTGTCAGAAAACCGCCATCATTACCCCGTTCGGACTTTTCGAGTATGTTAAGATGGGCTTCGGGTTAAGGAACGCTGCACAAACTTGGCAGCGCTATATGGACAGCATCCTGCGAGGCCTACCGTTCGTCTTTTGCTTCCTCGACGACGTCCTGGTGGCCTCCAGGACGCCGGAAGAACACCTCAGCCATCTCCAACAGATCCTTGACATCTTCTCCTCCGAAGGCCTCTTGGTTAACACAGACAAGTGCGTTCTCGGCCAACCCTCCGTCCGCTGCCTCGGCCACCACGTTTCATCCGAGGGCATCAAACCCCTCGCAGACAAAGTCCACGCCTTTAGTGACTTCCCGCAACCCCGCACCGTGACGGAACTCCGCCGCTTCCTGGTATGTTAAACTTTTACCGCAGACACATCAAACACGCAGCACAACATCAACAACCACTCATACACGCCATTCCCCAACCCTCCAAAAAAAATGACAACCGCCCCATTACCTGGACCCCCCAACTCATCTCCTCCTTCAAAATTTGCAAACAGGACCTAGTAGACGCCGCTCTATTGGCCCATCCCGATCCTCACGCCCCACTATCCATCACCACCGATGCGTCCGACTGGGCCATCGGGGCAGTGCTCCATCAGCACACCGGCGCCACCCCCCAACCCCTAGGCTTCTTTTCCAAAACGCTATCCCCCACCCAAAAAAATTACTCCACGTTCGACAGAGAACTCCTCGCCATCCACGAAGCCATCAAGCACTTTCGTGACTTCGTGGAGGGCAGGCAGTTCTCTGTCGTCACTGATCATAAGCCCCTGACCCACGCCCTCCTACAGAATCGCAAATCCGCCTCCCCGCGTCGCCTCCGGCAACTCGAGTTTATCGGGCAATTTACGTCCGATATCCGATACTTGCCGGGGGCCGACAACTGCGTGGCGGACGCGCTATCCCGACCCACCCCTACCCCCCCGCGCCGGTGGCGGAGTTACTGCCTTTCCCTTCACCACAAATCCTAAAATCAAAGCAAACTCCACATTCCGACCCCGCCCTCTCCAATCTCATTTCCGCCTCCAAATTGGAACAGCTGCCGCCCCTCGACCTCTGGTGTGACGTAACGGCCGATACGCCGCGCCCTTACGTCCCACCGGAACTGAGGCGGCAGTTGTTCCTCCACTATCACTCCCTTCACCATCCTGGCATTCGGGCTAGCCGGGACCTTATCAAGACGCGGTACTTCTGGCCCCACATGAACACAGATATTCGTAACTGGGTTCTGGGGTGCCAGAAGTGCCAGCGGTTTAAGGTCTCGGCCCACCCCCATGTCCCGCCTCAAACCATTCCCGACTCCCTGCCGTGGGAACACGTTCATCTGGATTTAGTGGGCCCCCTTCCCCCATCCGAGGGGAAAAAATACTGCCTCACGATGATCGACCGTGCCACCAACTGGGTGGAATGCATTCCACTCTCAAACATCACCGCGGACACCGTCGCGACGGCTTTCCTCTCTCAATGGGTTAGCCGTTACGGTTGTCCGCGAACAGTCACGGTCGATCAAGGGAGGCAGTTTGAGTCCGCCCACTTTTCCGATTTACTACGTTCCCTCGGCATCCACAAAATCCACACTACCCCATACCATCCCCAATCCAACGGGAAAATAGAGCGGTGGCACTCGGTCCTGAAACAGGCCATTTCTACTTCAACAAATTCCCCTTCCTGGACCAAATCCCTCCCCTACATTTTACTCAGCCTACGCACTTCAGCCCGTCCTTCAGACCAAACCAGCCCCGCACAAAACGCATTTAAAGACCCGTTACGTCTACCAGCCGACATTTTCACCCCAAATCACACGCCGTCTATTAACAGGGAACCGCTACACTCAACAACACCGACAAACGACACCACTTATCCCAAACGATTTTTCACCACCACACACATGTACCTGAAAGAGCCCGGCATCCATAACACTTTCCAACCACTTTATGCCGGGCCCTTTCAAGTCATTCGCACAACACACACCACCGCGACCCTGTTAATTGACGGCAAACCACATACAGTCCCGTTAGCCAGGTGTAAACCCGCACCTGTGCTAACCCAACCCACAGACACTATCAGTCTCCCACCGTCCGTTCGCGATGTCGCACCTCTTCCCAATGCACCAGTCACCTCCGTCGCCGTTTCCGGATTTCGATTCGGATCCGGAAATGGCGGCGATTCTCCGGGACGTTTTCGTCCCGGACCCGCTCTCCCCCCTACCCCCTTCGCCCGGGCCGACTACACCGCTTCTTTTCGTCCCGCCACGGATCACCGGACTACCTCCCCGGCCCCGGCGATGGAAGTACCCCCAGTGGAAAATACTGCGCGAATTTCGCACAGCGCAGGCCACGGGGGTACACCCTCCCTACTCCCCCACAGATCCCCTAATGTCCTCCATCCTTCGCGAGTTCCACCTCGCGGAACTCATGCCCCCACCGCCCCCCGTTCAAATTTGCTTGCCCCCTATAAATTTCAAACCCCCACCCCCCGTTCAAATCACCAACCCCCCCGAAATTGTCACCCCACCAAGTTTACCGCCCCCCCCCGTTTTCGATTTTCGACCCCCCCGTATCAACTTCACCCCCTCCAACACCCCCTCCCCCCCCCCTCCATCGCCGGGGATATCCACGATAGTCTCCGCCGGGACGAAACGGCCCGGGCGGCGAAACGGACGGAGGGAGCGTCCCCATGTTCCCCTCGTCCCGGCGGCCAAACCCCCCGCCCCGCTATGAGCAATCACGGCGGGGCCTTGAGATTCCGGGACAGTGCAAGTGTCTTTTTCAACCACTCGCACTGTACCGGAACTCGGAGCTCCGCCGTGCCCGACTCGCCACGAGCTCGGAGCAACCGCCGCCCCCACACAATACACTCACGCACACACTATCACTCGACACACCCAACACACACCCAGGAATCGGCGGATTCCCGTCACCCCGTTCCGCCTTGTTCCCCGAATTTGCACAAAGGTTGTAAATATTGTACATATTGTAAATATCATGTTTGTATATATTGTTCATCCGCCTCATCTCGCCCTTGCCGCTCGCTTTCACATTGTAAATATCGTTATTGTAAATCTTGTTCACCCTCCTCATCTCGCCCTTGCCGCTCACTTTCACCTTGTAAATATTGTTCATCCTCCTCATCTCGCCCTTGCCGATCACTTCCCTAAATGCTACATGTTTAGGGATCCTGACCACTGCTGTATATACTCTCACCATCTCATCCTATTTCTTCTACCTTATATTCTACCTTATATTACCTACCTTATGTTCTACCTACTTATCATCTACCTACTTATAATCTACCATGTTACTACTAGTTTTTAAGGACCGCCTTCAGCTCAACCTCTGTTTGCATCGGCCCTCAGCCCCTGTCACTTTGCGCCTTCAGCTCCTCCTCTTGTTTGCCGTAGCCCTCAGCTCCTGTCATTTTGCGCCTTCAGCGACCACCTCTTGTTTGCCGTAGCCCTCAGCTCCTGTCATCTTGCGCCTTCAGCACCAATATTGGTTCAAACTGGGGGGACCTCTGTCGTGAGTCCCTCCCGGGAACACTCCTATCATATTAAGTTCTCACCAATATCCAAACGCCAAACTAAAGCTCCGTAAATAAAGATATGAGTGGGGACAGGCGACAGAACCCAGGGTTACTCAACCTGGGGCCCCACTACCAGCTCCCAGCAAGGAGCTGGAGGGAGAGGCCCCCAAGTACTATAAAACCCCGGATCCTGGCGCTCAAGCTTCATTCGACACTTCCTCTAACCAGCTCTCTCTTCTCTCTCTTACCTTACCTCCCAGATGATCGGTTGAATACAGCCGCCTGGGAATTTCACCTCCTCTCTCCTCTCTCCTCCTCCTCCTTGTCTAGATGATCGGTTGAATACAGCCGCCTAGACAAGGGACCTCTCCTTTCCTCTCCTTCACCTAGATGAACGGTTGACTACAGCCGCCTAGGTGAAATTCCCTCATCCACCTCTCTCTCCTCCAAAGTCGTAGATGTTCGGTTGATTACAGCCGCCTGCGACTTTTCCTCACCTTCCTCCCACACCACCTCTCTCTCCTCCAAAAGTCGTAGATGTTCGGTTGACTACAGCCGCCTGCGACTTTTCCTCCTTTTCTCTCCTTTACCTAAATTTACTCACTCACCTTCCTTCCACGCCACCGTGATGAGAATTTTAAATTCATCACAGTTGGTATAGCAAGTTGGCGAATTTTTGTAAAAAATGGGCACCGGGGCACATGAATTTCTGAAAAACAGGTACATGCATTTTTGAATAAGTCCTCAATTCATTTCAGAGCATCTGAATCCATCCCGAGTTTAATTTTTTTTTTACTGATATTTTAAGTTGACCATGAGATTAAAAAATCAAACTTTCGCTAAAATGTTTGTAATGGCAGAAAGGATCAGTTCCAAAATGGTCAATTTTCGCACAATAACCGAAAGTGGCTATGTTTCTTTTTTTTAACCACTGAATGTTACTCGAAACAAAAAGGACTATTTCAGAAAGTAGGTAATCAAAACTTCGTGTAATATAACTGCGCACTTAGGTCTGTGAAAGTAAAATTTTTTGAGGTCAAAAGTGGCAACAAACTAAAGTAATAACTCCTCTAATCCGCAACGTTTGAGACTTAAAGCACCTCAGATGACGAAATATTCCGGATCAGAAGACGAATGTCGGGAAAAAAGTGTAGAAGTCAGAATTAAACAAATATAAATGACAGTAAAACATGAATTTTTTAAATTCTTCAACCAGCTCAAGAAATGGCTCAGCAACGTAAAATAAACAATGAATAAAAAATGAATACGTGCACTGTGTAGGCCTAAAAAAAAAAAAAAAAATAAAATAAAATAATTTCAGGTTCAGCATGAGATGTTGGGCCGTTGGGATATAAATTTTTTTTTCCGAATGTCGGGCCGGATTATCCAGCATGCCGGACCATAGGAAGCCGGATTAGAGGAGTTTTCTTACGTTTTAGTAGGTACTAATGAAAATTGTTTAACACCAAAAACGTCATCGGATGAAACTTCTGAAATTGGCTTATATTGCCATGCTGCATGAATAGAACTTTTTATAACAATTTTTATTCGCGCTCCTCGAGAAAATTTCTGGGAGGGACACCCTGTTTATGGTCGAGCAGAGCGGGATGATCGAAGGGGAGAGTTAAGGGGGGAGGGGAGGGATCGGAACGGGGGCCTTTTACAGAGGGCGACGATGAAGCGAGGTCCAAAGGAGAGGAATTGTGCAGGGGAGCGTGGGGGATGCTGTGGGGGAGAAGCAATCCTCTTTGGGAGGTGACCACTCGGGGCTCGTCTCCCGGAACCGGTTAGGAAATCCTCGATGAATAATTCCCGCTTTTCGGTGAGGACACCGCCAGAGTTTGTCCGATGGATGAGGAATTTCCATCCAAGCTTCGGTTCAAGGGTGCACCGACATGGGTGAGGAGGGGATAGGGGGGGGGGGGGGGGGTTCTGGATATTGGAGAGGATTTTGATTTTCAGCTACAGCCCGCCGGATGAAAGGAAATTGGAAAGTCGCGAGAAACCACTGAAAAGGACCGACCGGGGGATAGCGTCGGAGCGGATACGAGTTGGGCAAGTGGAAAGCGGTGCAGAAAGGTTGCGGTGTCGCAGGAGGAGGGGAGGGTGAAGTACTCAATTAGCAACGTTCCACAGGTAATCCGCAGAAACTTCCGTGGCAATCCCCCAGGTGGCACGGAATACCGCACCCTGTTTGAATACATTTTGGCAAATTGAATACCCCCCCCCCCCCCCCCCCCCACACAACCCACGAAGGATTAAACCTGAGACAGCTCCCTGTCACAATCCTCTTCCCCCCTCCACAACCAATCAACTGTTGTTTCCTCAAACTCAACCGATGTCGCCTCACAATTGACGAATCAAATGTTATTCTGGTAAATGATGGCCGAGTGATGTGACGAGTGTGACGCTGAGGTGTGTAGGGTGGAGCGAACAGTGCAATCATAATGCAGGTGGTGGAGTGGAGCGCAGTGTGTCTTAAGCTAGGTTCACATGAAGACGCAATTCCGGACGGCAATCCGGTACGGCAAGTCGCTCTGCAATGCCACTGGCCAACGCAAAATGGATTATTGCAACGCAGTGTCATGAATACCGTATCAAAATCTCCAGATCTATTCCGCTGTCGGATCCGTTGCCTTATCTTCGCAGAGGTTACTGCGCAAACCTCTCATCATATGTTCAGCCATTTTGGATTTCGACATTCTTGGTTGATTTTGCCGGTTAGATTTCCGGTTATGATTCTGCTGCCATGCGAATGCCTCTGCGGCAAAAATTACGGCGAACGCGTTGCCGCACCAGATTGCCGTCCGGAATTGCAACTCCATGTGAACCTAGCTTTAGTGTGGTGCAGGTAGGTACCGTGTTATACTGCAGTGTAGTGTAGCATAATTTATTATATGTCTTAGTGCAGTGCAGTCCAGTGCGGAGTAGCGCAATGTGTTGTGTTGCGGTGTACTGTAAGTTGTGATAGCGCACTATAATGGTGTAGTGCAGTCTAGTGTGGTGCACTGTCGAAATGTTGGGACAATAAATTGTTTCATTCGGACCGAACCTCAAAAATCTCCATCACAAAAATGTATATGAAATGCGGTCGATAACTTCATCACACTGATGTGTATATATATACATATATACAGCAACGTAATACATACGGGAAGAATAATATATATGTAGGAGCAACGCAATATATAAATAATTTGTAAGGATTGTCCAATAACATATAGATAGGGGAAACAACTCCATATTCCTTGTCACATGGTTTTATGATTCTATTGGACATACCTACAGAAATGCTGGAAATACATTTATTGTTTCTTTCATGTGCAACATTATTGAAATAGCAATTTTGGCCCCCAAAAACACGAATTAGCCTCGCATTTTTGATAATTTATATTTGGAACGCTGCAAAGTCCTTATCACATGGGTTCATTACTCTATTAGACATACCTACAGAAATGTTGGTAGTTCATTTACTGTTTCGTTCATGTGCAGTAATTGAAATAGCTATTTCTGATGGTTTCCACCAATTTTTGCCCCAAAAACACAAATTACGCTCCTTCTCTTTTATTTTCTTTTTTCTTTCAAATTATCGTTAATTTGTTGACTTTTTTTAGAGTTATACAAATTGATGATGATTTCAGACCCCAGGTTTTTGACTCATAAAAAAATGAATTTTGGGACCTGAATCTTCGTTACAACCTCAATATTCTTCGCACTTCTACTTCACATTCGGTCTTCTCACAATAGAAAAATATGGAAAAAATACCTCAAAAGCTCATTTTACTAAAAAACCAAAAACCCTTATTTTTAAATCCATTTTTCACCCATAACACCCCTGGGTATATTCCGATCGGGCTGCCGAAATTCGGGACACAACTAGGGCCCAAATGGAGAATGTGTGCGAAAGAATGAATTGTTTAGACTGAAAATGAAGTAGTTACGCATGATACGGCTGACGGCGGACGGATATTGCATTTTTGGAATCTACGCACCTTGAAACGTAAAAGAAAAATTTTTTCAAGGGGTGTTATACAATATTTTGCAGAGCGAATACTTAGGTGTATCATTCGCAGAATAATCCACCAAAATAGGATGTCTGGACGTGGATCTGATGTGAACCACTTTAACACCAACTGTACCCCCCCACCATTCAGCTAACCATTCAGTAAATGAAGGTCACATATTTGATTCTGCAAATACCAAAATCTTGGACTATGTGTCCCGCACATCCAGAAGGAAAGTAAATGAAATGATCCACATTGCTAGAGATCCGAATGCTTGCAATAAATAAGAGAACATACATTGAAAACTCAATGGAGTATATTCAAACATAATAAAATATGAGTCATAGTTTCTAACAATTCTTTCCGCGTACAAATTTAAACTATTGGCTGTTTTCAAATTGTTTCATTTTGTAGTCGATTCGTGGCATTGGCAATATAAATAAGCATGGATATGATAAGGACATGAGAGAGCTGGGAGAGAAGAAGAAGTAGAATAAGCGTGGGTGTAATAAGGCCTGGATTGGAATGTTGTGATCTGTTAACTAACTAAAAACTTTGTTATTAAAGTCTTTGTTTGTCAACTAAAACAAATGTATCTGTGAAATACCTACTGTGCAACCACAAATTGCGAAACTAGTGTGAATACACACCGCATCACCTGTAGGTAAAATGCCAAGTAACGATGAAGACCTATATCTCTTATATTTCTACCAATATTTCTTCAAGGTATGTTGCCCTTTTTGGTCACTGCAACACTGTCCATTACGTTTATTACTTATGCCTCTGTATTACCTAGTTTTATTACCACTTTTTGGTTTATTATTTTCAATAATGAACCATTGGAATCGAGCATGAAAAAAAAAAGTCTTACCCCCCCTCAAAATTTGATGGTTTACGTTTCAAGGTATGTAGAATCCAAAACTGCAATAAAAATATTTCTGTCTGTCCGCCGTACGCCGTACGCCGTACACCGTACGCCGTACGCCGTACGGGCCACTTTTCTTAGTTACCATGAAAAAAAATTGATGAAATTCGGGTTATAGGTTCCGTTCGGCGTCTAGTTGGTCCTCGAAGCTCGACGTTACTGTGAGTCATCTCTAAGGGGTTCAAAATAGGGGTTGAAATTTTCAAAACGCCTGTACCATTTTTTTACGTAAATATTTTTACGGTTTTAAATAATTCTTGAACTTGCGAGTTTTTTAAGACCATCCGGAGCATAGTACGTCCAGCCGTTCGTTCACAGTAAGGCCCCGAAGTTTGCACCGACAGGCATTTTCGACTCCAGTGCGAATGAAATTGTATACAATTCAAACCAAATCTCGTAACCAGAGACGCGCCCACAATAGGAATTTGTGAATACGGCCAATCATTGGTACTGTAGGGATCACCTGATTATATTGGCGGAGTATGAAGTCGAGTTGGTTGTTCTGTGATATTATTTCATTTGAAAAATGATGGCTCTGTAATGTGTTCGAATCCTGGTTCAACCTCCGCAGAATGGATGGCGAGTGATTTGAGGTAACCAGAAACAGGAGTTCGAATATTACCTGATAGTTTTTGTAGGCGGGCAGTTGGCCCTGCTACGGCTTTGCACAGTACCGTGGCAGGTTTAGGCGTCTCGGAGTTGAGCAACGGAAAGGCTATAAATTGTGACTCTACGTGTAGATGGGCAATGGTTAAATTCAAAGAGCAAAACGGTCTGAAGGAACAAGTACAAAGAATTTATTATGAAAACCTACTTTTACAATTGGGGCCGCGGGGTCGGAAGCTGTAGCACAAGAATGGATAATTACGTTAATGTGCGCGGTTAGACGGGATTCTATACAAAACAAAGGGGCAAGAATATATGTGAAAAAGGCGTTTTGAAAAGTGTTGAATTATTGTTACGATTGTGTGAGGCACCAGAGTCGTAGTCTTCGATGGGTCTATGAGTGGGTTCTAGAGGTGGGTCCAAGGGTTCAATAGAAGAGTTTTTGGGGCTAAATGCAGTAAGATCAGGCTCAAATTTAGAGAAGTCTCCAGGGGCTCTGTAACAGAACAGGAAACGTCCTGGATTACCTCGGCAAAGGCTTGGATGATAGAAGAAGGCCTGAGGGGCGCTGTTACGCGACAGGGTCGCTAAGTTCCTAGTTTTGAAAGTGAGGGTTCTAGGTCTTACCTCCAATTCCTTCCTGGCTCGTCTGGGAATCAAGGCTTCGGGGCTCGTCTTGGGCTTGCGATTCGTCTGGCCTGCAACAGGTAGGAGGATTACGGCAGTACCTCGTGTCGACAGCAAAGGTCTTGTCTGGTGCGCCCTGGCCGTGGTTGGTAATACGGAAAAGTCTCCCGTCCCTTTTCTCGAGCGTCGTTAGAAAGAATTTACAAGGGGAGTCAATTTGAAAGTTCCAAGTCACACAAACGAAATACGGGGTCGGCAAATAAAAATGGCTAAGGTCTCACTGGCTCTACTCTACTCTTCACTTCTCTATCTCTCTCTCTCTAGTCGCTGGTACGTCGCAGGTCTTGTCTCTGGGGAGTCTCCGGTTATGAGTGATGGCGGCAGGAGCGGGGGTATTTATACACTCCCTTCCCCAGTTGCGCCTGGGAGAGGCGCAGAAGGCCTCCTCCCTCTCGGGACCACCGCCCGAGTCAAAATCGAGGGGACCGCCCGAATCAGTGGCCTCCCTCGCAGAACGGCAATTGAATCAAATTCGATTTGATTACATCATCCCTCCCTTAAGGAAGCCGTTGTCCTCAACGGCGCATGACACCTTTCTTGGGGCGGCTGCTGAAGAAACCAGGACCTGACTGACTTTTCGAGCGTAGAACTGATCCTTGGATCATCAGATCTCCAATTGCCAGGGAACCACTGAATTGACTTAAATATTCAATTAACAAATAAAACGTGCCGACACTCAAATGAACAACCTTTTACAAAATAAACTTACACAACTCACTACTTATGTACTGAACAAACAAAGAGAATTAAACAACCTTCACCTAATTGAACTGACGTGACTTTCGAACAACTTATTAAAGGATTATTAACAGAACATGAACAGAATACGAATGGACAACACAGAAAATGAACATAACTAACTAACGGAGGAATACAGCTTTAAGGACTAAGAAATAAGAACAACTATACAATACAGGGGACATTAGCAATAAAAATTAGACGCAGGTCACACGTTACTCCGGGGCTGGAGTCGCTGAGTTGTCCGGCAGGGTGGCCTCGGGGGCGCTCAAGTCGGTACCAGATGTGTCTCTGGGTGAGGTATTCCGGGCATTCGAGTCGGCCGCTCTGGCCCAGGCGTTGATCTCTCTGTCGGCTCTGCAGGCATTCACTTCCTCCACTAGTCGAGCCACAGTGTCTTCCAGGATGTCAAGCCTCTGCCTCAGCGCATAGGGTTGCGCCCCGGGTACCATTCGTTGGTCGAAGCCGGTCGCTGGCATGCTTCCAGAGTTCGGCTCAGGATGAGTCGTCTCGCGACCGGTTGGTCGCCTTTCTTCCCTGTTGCTGAGTTGCCGGTTTACGCTGGCTACCTGGGGTCCCATGACGGCGGACTCAATTGGGATGGCTGAGCTCCTTTCTCGGTAACCGGTAGTCGGAGCAGTCGCACGGGGCATAAAACCGAACGTTCCGGTGGTCAGGTCGAAACTTCGCAGGTGGTGGCTGATCAAGGACGACGACTCTTGAGTGCCAAGGGTGGAGGCGCGAGGGTTCGTCATTACGATCCGGGGGGTCAAGCTACCTAAGGAGAAAAGACCGTCAAGACCCCATCTTTCAACCCTACCACTCAACCAACACCTATTCCCCCTGACGCTTCCACAATCATACCACCAGCCAGAGAGCACTCCAGACGGTTCCTGTGTTGGGATCAGGGATCCCATTCCTAATTCCTCTGAAAAGATGATCTCTAGCCTACCTGGTGTCTCATAAAATGTGTAAATGATATCTTTCCTATTACTCCTAACCACTCGGCGTTGTGCGAGGATTACATGGCCTAGTCATAGCTTATAACTAATCGATTTGCGGGAGCGGAGGTTGTATGGAGTTACGGGCGAGCTTAGTGCGGGAGGGGTCTCTACAAGGGGGTCACTAACTACCGGGGCCGCCTCCCTTGTGCCATCCGGGTTCACCACAGGGGTTTCTGTACCAGGTTCGTTTTCGGGGTTCGTTTCGGGTACGGTTTTCACGACGGGGTTCCCTGTGTTCCCGGCGGTTCCTCCCTGAGGGTCAATCTCGGCCGATCCCGGGGCGGCGTCGGGTTCCGCTGTCCTGGTCTGGGGGCTCGGCGGGGTGTCCTCGTCAAGGTCGTCCTTCGGGATCGTGGTCACCGATGATCGTCCGTCCGGGATGATTCGTGGTGCCTCCATCATCTCGATGTCATCGGGGCCGGGTGTTGACTGAGCTCGACTAGGGATAGCCTTGTACATGCTGGAAGTCTCGGCGTCAACGTCGTACGGGTGGGCGACCTTTAGCCTGTTAATGTGGGTCGTCACTTCCTTGCCGGTGGGATCGTGAACGGCGTAGGTTACCTCCGAAAGTTTCTTCGTAATTCGGAGAGGTCCCACCCAAGGACACCAATATTTCCGAACAACGTTCGCCGGGGGCACCATCTGGCGTAAGTACACCGCCTGGCCGACGACAAGAGTTCTGGGGATGCGTCTTTTATTCGCAATTGCCGTGCGGGTGGCCCATGCCTTCTGCATAGTGGTATAAGCGGCCCTTCGGGCTATCTGCAGATTCCTTTCCCATTCCCCGATGCATAAATGTCGTGGTGGGCTGAGAGCGTCCATTTCGGGCAGGCTAATCTCTCGCCCATATAATAGCCGATTTGGGGTGTAGCCCGTGCTGCGGTGCGGGAGGTTGTGATAGGCGGCCAGTGCGAGCGGGAGGACGTCCTCCCAATGTCGGTGTGTGGCTTGGCAGATTCTGGCAATAATCCCTGTTAGCGTGCGGTGAAACCGCTCTACGGCGCCATTCCCTTGAGGGTGGTATGCGGTCGTATAGACCTTGGTCATTCCCCATCTTTGGCAGAGCTCTTTGGTTAGTGCAGCGGTGAAGGCGGTCCCGCGGTCGGAGAGCAATCGCTCTGGTACTCCGTGTTTAGTGACAAATTTGTAGACTAGAGTATCGGCGGCCACACGGGCCGTAGTGTCGTTCACCACATAGGCCTCGGCGTACTTGGTGAAGTGATCGATGACCGTCAGTAAATGGACGGGGCCTCGTTTCCCTCTGATAGGTCCTACGTGATCGACTCCCACCATTTCCATGGGCCTGGTCGGAAAATAGGGACGCTGCACCGGGGCAGTCAGGTTTCGGGGAGTGTTTCGCCTTTGGCATACCTCGCAGCATTGCACGAAAGCGCGCACGTCAGCTGTCAGTTTCGGCCAGATCCCATACCGTCGAACGAGCTGTTCGGTGGCGGCCTGACCGGGGTGTCCCGCCCACTGGCTCTCATGACAGGTCTTTATGATCCACTGCCTCAGGGTGGAGGGTATCCAGGGGATGGGGCTCCCATCAGGATTGGTGGTCATCAGGCAGAGGACCCCGTCTACGTCTCTCGCGGACGTGCCACCCTTTTCTCGCATGGTGCGTACCCAGGGGTCCAATTCCTGGGCCGCCTTAAGGAGGGGCCAATCCAGACGGACCTCCACAGCGGCGACCGTCGGGCGGCTCAACCCGTCTGCATGTCCCATGGCCTTCCCGCTGCGATGCACGGCGTCAAAGTCGTAAGAAGTCAGGCGGAGCACCCATCTCCCAATTCGGGACGTTGGGTCTCTCAAACGTAAGGCGGCGGTTAGTGCGGCGTGGTCCGTCTCTAACCGAAAGCGTCGTCCCAGCAGATAGCCCTGATAATGGTTACATCCCCATGTTGCTGCTAGGAGCTCACGCTCGGTGGCAGAGTAATTACGCTCGGCTTTGTTGAGGGTTCGGCTCGCGTAGGCGACGGGTCGTTCCAGACCGTCCACAAGCTGCGAGAGGACGGCTCCGAGGGCAACTCCGGAGGCGTCGGTGGCCAATATAAATGTCTGCTCAAAGTCGGGTAGAGCTAGTACGGGAGCCGTGAGGAGAGCGTTCTTTAATTGTTCGAAGGAGCGTTCTTGGGCGGGGCCCCACTCGAACTTCTGCTCTTTCTTAAGGAGTTCATTTAGGGGACCACTCATGTCGGAGAATCGCTGCATAAACCGGCGGTAATACCCTACCAGTCCCAAGAAGGATCGAACGCCGGTTACCGTCGTGGGTCGTGGGAAGTTCCGGACAGCCTCGAGCTTTTTCGGGTCCGTTTTGACGCCATCCCGGCCCACCAAATGTCCCAAGTACTCCACCTCGGGGCGGGCGAAACTGCACTTTCGTAGGTTCACCTTTAGATTGACTCTATGCAAGCGGTCAAATACGTCTCTAAGGTGGTTGAGATGGGCTCGGAAGGTAGGGCTGAAAATGACAATGTCGTCAAGATACACACAACAGATCTTGTTGATCAGCCCCATGAGCAGGTTGTTCATCGCCCTTTGGAAGGTAGCGGGCGCATTTCGTAAGCCAAAGGGCATCTTTAGGTACTCCCAATGCCCTCCCAGTGTGCTGAACGCCGTCTTTTCACGGGACTCGCTGCTCATGCGGATTTGGTGATAGCCCGATGTCAAGTCTAAGGTAGAGAAGTAGGTACACCCCCCCAGGTAGGACAAGGTTTCCTGTATGTTTGGGAGCGGGTATACGTCAGCCTTGGTGACCTTATTTAGTTCACGGAAGTCCGTGCAAAAGCGGTAGCTTACCGCGCCGGGGGTCGTCTGCTTCTTTTTCACCAGCACAATGGGCGCAGACCAAGGGCTTTCGGACGGTTGGATTACACCGGAAGTCAGTAAGTCCTCCAATTGTTGTTCCACGATGGGTCGCAGTGCTATGGGGACCAGATATTGACGCCGGTGGATTGGGGCTTGGGTGCCGGTGTCGAGTCGATGGGTGACGGGGAGGCTGCATCCTCCAGCGTCCGGGGGTTCATATAGGTTACGGTATTCGCCTAGTACCGCCAATAGTGTTGAGCGTTCGGTCGCATCCAGATGCTGAACCTGTTCGTTCAACAGAGAGGGGATTTCATTGGGCAGGGTCCAGTCTTCCAGGGGCAGCGCGTCGTCCTCGGATTGAACGCTGCCGATAACCATGACAGTGCGCACCGGTTCTCTTCCATCGGGTGGTGCTTCGCATGTGGTCAGGTTCATTGGGACCCGTGTCAGTAAATCGAGGCCCATGAGGTTCAAGCCCCGTCTCGTTGCAGGGAGTACGTGAAACTCGTGAACGAAATCGTAGTCGCCCACGCGCACTCGTAGGGCCTGCGTTCCCTGGAATGGGATGGACTCGCCGCCTGCGCCGCGGGCCTGGATCACGGTTGGTCGAATAATGCTTCCTGGTATGGGTCGACTGAGCAGGGACACTTGTGCTCCCGTGTCCACCACCATTGTCACCGGCGTTTCATTTAACAACACCGGGACAGTGATTGCCGACCCGCAACTCTTCACCGTGACGGGCGCGATCCACGGGCTCTGAGCCATTAGTTGTTGCAGCTCCTCAGGTTCCACGGGGGCAGAAGGTCTGGAGGCGGGTGGTTGACTCAGTGGGCTGGACCCTTTTTCCGGGGTCATCTGTTCTGGGGGCGGTCGATTTGGGGTCATCTCGGGGATATGGGTCCATATTGGGAGTGGGCCTCCTTTTGTCTCGGTCACGCTCTGGACCCGCGTGGGGCCGCTCGTGTTCCTGGTTGGGTTCGTCATTGGGGGCGAACTCTGGTTTTCCCTTCTCCAGCCGGACCCAAAGGGTTGTCTGGGTGCTGTGGCCGGTGGGGCCCTTTTTAGGTGCCCCTGCAGGATCAGGCACCCGCGCTCTGAGTGGTTTCGTGCACCGCAATACTCACAACCCGTGAATCTCTCAGCGCTCGTCCGGTCAGGACAATCCGCCGCGAAATGGGAAAATCCGCCGCAGAACCGGCATTTCACAGATGTCGGCGATATGGGTCGGGGCAAATAACTTGGGGTGAACTCGCGAGCCGGGGGCGCATAAGCTGGGTCTCTTTTTGCGGGGCGGAGAGAATACAGGTATTGTCCTTTTGTGGGGCTCACTCGGAGCCGTTCTGGGCAGTCACGGGCAAAATGACCGTTCAGGCCGCACCCGTAGCAACCGCCAATGTTTCGGGGATCCCGCGGTGGTCCGCGGGTGTACACCGCACCCACATTCCAGGGTTCATCAGACCCAGCCCCAGGCGACAAGGTTTCATACAAGTCCAGTGTCCTTGTGACCGTGTCGTCGAAGGATGCGGGACAGTTGCTAGCGATCGCCGTTCGGAGGTGCCCCTCCAATCCGCGGACAAACGCGCGTTTTGCCTTGTCGTCAATGGCCGGGTGTCTCGCGTCCGTTTCCCAATCTGGATGTGTGGCTCTGACCAGGCGTCCCGCTAAGCGGCGAACTCGGTCAGCGTACTGTATAAGAGACTCTGTTTCCTCTTTTCGGCATTCGGCCAGTCGTTGCGAGAGTAGTTCGGTGCTTTCTCGGCCAAGCCAGCGTAAGAGGCCCACTTTGGTCACGCTGTAAGGGGCCGAGGCTTGTCTCCAGTTGGGGTGGCTCACGAGGCAGTTGAACGCAACTCCCTTGAGTTTAATACGGAGGAGTGCTGCCCTTTCGACTTCGGACATCTCCGGGGTTGAGTCTTCCAAGAGCTCGAAGTAGTCGGAAAGGGGTAAGGCTTCGGGGTCTGATGGGTCCCAGGCCGCCAAGGAATCGATCATGGTTCGGGTTAGTCGTTGTGGTTTTCGTTCTTGGGCCTTTAGTTCCGTCAGGATTCTACGGTGGGAATCCACCATAATCCTACCTAATGAGAGCACCGATCTCTCCACAGGTGTCAATTCCGGGTCTCCTACCCTCACGCCGCTGTCCACGAATTCGGAGGTAGCCATCTTACTTGGGTCTAACAATTTTTCGTTCCCAAGAGAGCACGCGAGAGAATATATGGCACTAGTATGTGATAATAAACACGAAATTACGCAAGGAAATACTTAAATAATAATAGAACGGGACGAAAACCGTGAAATAATAAACAACAAAAGTAACAACTATACCTACAAAAATGGGTTCAACTATCAATACGGAACAAAATACGAAAAATCCACGAAAATAACGACACTAACGGAAACTAATATCAATGACAAATACGAAATACTAAAACGAACGTATGCGTAAATTGGGTTCAAAAGAAAACGTGAAAAAAAAACACCCGTAGATTTTACGAAATAGTGACACGAAAACAGAATAATCAGGATAATACACAGAAATTTTACGAAAATAACAACAAGAGAATAACAAAAACAGCAAAAGGGATCTTATCTCTAGCGTCGAATACTAAGGTTGGGGTCGGTGGCGTTAAGGACGCAGGTAGAGGACCCAGCAATGGGGACAGGTCGTTGGTCGTAACGGTAACTTCCAGCGGTTATTACTGGAATAATCCGACGTTGGGTCCTAAGAAGTGGGTACAACGGTGGGTGCAGGTAGCTCACCGTTGGGGCCTTTCGCTCGACGGAGTACAGAATGGCTGTTGTTGTGGGTTCGAGTTGAACGTACTAAGTTGTCGGTGAAAAAGGTTAAACTCCACGACTTTGACCTATGAGGGACCTTGCTGCTCGGCCTGTCCTAACTGGCACTTGTAACGGTTTCTTGCCGTTGTTTTGGGTGCAACGGTGGGTCCAACCGAGTAAAAATGGGTACAATTCGACAAAAATGGGTCCACTTAGTGGGTTCTGCTCGATCTTGACTGGGTTTACTACTCAGAAATTTCCCACTAATACCTATTTTACCAAGTTAATCCTGTCACAACGCACATTTACCCCTAATTGAATATTATGAGACACGTTTACACAAAAATAATGAAAAAAAATGGAAATCGAAAAATATAAATGCTTAATGCAACAAGACAAAATATAAAATATGAAAATCGTAATAAATGTAGCAAACACAGAATCAATATAATATATACAAGTATGTACACCTAATACTTCTCTGAGCCTGAGAATTAATTTACTTTTGGGGGTGCTAGGGGACTTGGGCAATTTTGAGGGACTCTGGTTGCCTTTCTGTGTCCTAGCCGTGTGCCTACCTACTGGGTTCGGATTTCTAAGAGTGCAAGAAATCCCCAGTTCTGACACCAAATTTGTAATGTGTTCGAATCCTGGTTCAACCTCCGCAGAATGGATGGCGAGTGATTTGAGGTAACCAGAAACAGGAGTTCGAATATTACCTGATAGTTTTTGTAGGCGGGCAGTTGGCCCTGCTACGGCTTTGCACAGTACCGTGGCAGGTTTAGGCGTCTCGGAGTTGAGCAACGGAAAGGCTATAAATTGTGACTCTACGTGTAGATGGGCAATGGTTAAATTCAAAGAGCAAAACGGTCTGAAGGAACAAGTACAAAGAATTTATTATGAAAACCTACTTTTACAATTGGGGCCGCGGGGTCGGAAGCTGTAGCACAAGAATGGATAATTACGTTAATGTGCGCGGTTAGACGGGATTCTATACAAAACAAAGGGGCAAGAATATATGTGAAAAAGGCGTTTTGAAAAGTGTTGAATTATTGTTACGATTGTGTGAGGCACCAGAGTCGTAGTCTTCGATGGGTCTATGAGTGGGTTCTAGAGGTGGGTCCAAGGGTTCAATAGAAGAGTTTTTGGGGCTAAATGCAGTAAGATCAGGCTCAAATTTAGAGAAGTCTCCAGGGGCTCTGTAACAGAACAGGAAACGTCCTGGATTACCTCGGCAAAGGCTTGGATGATAGAAGAAGGCCTGAGGGGCGCTGTTACGCGACAGGGTCGCTAAGTTCCTAGTTTTGAAAGTGAGGGTTCTAGGTCTTACCTCCAATTCCTTCCTGGCTCGTCTGGGAATCAAGGCTTCGGGGCTCGTCTTGGGCTTGCGATTCGTCTGGCCTGCAACAGGTAGGAGGATTACGGCAGTACCTCGTGTCGACAGCAAAGGTCTTGTCTGGTGCGCCCTGGCCGTGGTTGGTAATACGGAAAAGTCTCCCGTCCCTTTTCTCGAGCGTCGTTAGAAAGAATTTACAAGGGGAGTCAATTTGAAAGTTCCAAGTCACACAAACGAAATACGGGGTCGGCAAATAAAAATGGCTAAGGTCTCACTGGCTCTACTCTACTCTTCACTTCTCTATCTCTCTCTCTCTAGTCGCTGGTACGTCGCAGGTCTTGTCTCTGGGGAGTCTCCGGTTATGAGTGATGGCGGCAGGAGCGGGGGTATTTATACACTCCCTTCCCCAGTTGCGCCTGGGAGAGGCGCAGAAGGCCTCCTCCCTCTCGGGACCACCGCCCGAGTCAAAATCGAGGGGACCGCCCGAATCAGTGGCCTCCCTCGCAGAACGGCAATTGAATCAAATTCGATTTGATTACATCTCTTTTGGAGTTTGTTGGTAGGTAGTGAAACTTGAACAAACGTTGAAGTATTATTGATGGGTAAATTATTACTACGGTAAATCATTACTCAACGGTAAATTATTACACAACGGTTCATTATACCATCTACGTAGAAGGGGCTGGAGTTTGTTGGTAGGTACTTTTGCAACTTTTTTCACTCCTCATCAACAATTTCTTTTCAGAACTTCATTATGTGTGTCTCTTTTTGTTAGGTACTGTTTGTCATCGGCAGAATTATTTTAGCAACATTTAACTCGTGATTTAGGTAGGTACCTAGTAACGAGTACGGGGTTAGGTACTAACCTACGGAGGGTCTGCGATCTACATAATTATGCATAGAATAGTACATATTATATTATATAGACAGGTTATCTATACATAGAGCTGTGATCTGTAACAGAAGGGTATTCTATACAAAATAATAAACCGTTGTGCAGGGATTTGCAGCGTTTTTTCTCTCAAGTCCCACTATTGAATCCATTGCTAGTTCCTACTTAGTTGGGTGCGTACCTTTTTTGTTCATTTTTTTCTTGATAGCCCTCAGGATGGGATATTAATACCTTGAAACGATGGCCTGAAAAAGTCTTCTATTAACCCTGAACGGCTCTCAAGAATAAACCAACATTATATATATACTGGGTGGGAGGTAAAGGGTGGGTCACCCATTTTTCCGGGCTTATTTCGCACTCTAGAAAAAAAACGCTGCGAAGTCCTTGTGACATGGGTTTATTATACTATTGGACATACCTACAGAAATTTCGGCTGTTTGTTTACTGTTTCTTTTATGTACAACAATTGAAATGGCTATTTTTGATGGTTTCCACCAATTCCGGCCCCCAAAAACACGAATTAGGCTCGGCTTTTTTTGTACTGAGGAGGTTTTAAATTCGAGCGAGGAAATTTGTAGCTATAAAATGGTTGAAATTGCTCCAAACGCAAAGTTTGGCCAAAATACTTGAATTTAAAACTCAAACGGACTCAAAATTCCAGATAATTGTTACCGTCGACTTCAGCGTGAGAAACACAAAAGTCATGTGCCACATTTGAAGTTACCTATATGTTTAATGCCATGGTTCAATTTTATTTACCTATTGTTTGAGGTCCAAAATGGTCAGAGGTCGTCTAGAGTCAGGGTCTAGTTCGTAGGTCAACCATAGGACAGCGTTTAAGAATTTATTAGTTCGAGGTTCATCTCGAACTTGTGCAAGCACCTTCGGGAGGAAACGAGGCTAAATATCTTTTAGCCGAAGACAATTGGTGTTCATTTTGAAATAATTCACTGAAACAGTCACATTTGGACTGGAATTCAAAATTAAACGTCATTCAACGCAAAAAACGCGGGTTAACGCGGCTGGGTAACAACTGAACTTGGAATGATGGGGGGAGTAGGGTAAGAATGTAGGTTCTGGAGCATCCTGTTTGAACATGCTCGTCAGTCTAACCAGCTTCCTCCTGCCTTAGCGGGCGAGTCCACCTTCTCACCCCCCCCCCCCCCCCAACGCCCTCACACCCTTAACCCCTGACCCCCCACCACCCTTCCCCCATCGCAAACCCCTCACCCACGCCCCCGCCCCTTATCACCCCCTCGCCATCACGCCCCCTCACCCACTCCCTTACCCACACACCCCCTTATCACCCTCGCCCCCCTTATCTCCCCCCTCACCATCACATCCCCCTTATCACCACCCTCACCGCCCTCCGCCCATCTCACACTCTCACCCTCTCAACCCCCTACCCCCCTACACCCCTCGCCGTTACCCTCATCCACCCCATTAACCCCCCACCCCCCACCCCCACGACCTTACCCTCATTCACCCCATTACCCCCCCCCCCCCCGGACATCGCCCTATGGCCCCCTGCCGCCTCCAGACCTCCACCCCCCTCCGTCCCCTGCCGCCTCCAGACCTCCACCCACCCCCGCCCACTGCCGCCTCCACCCACCCCACCCTCCTCTACAGCCCTCAGACCCTCCTCCTACCCCTCCGCCCATAAACCTTCACCCATCACCCCCCACCCATCATCCATCATCACCCATCAACCTCCTACCTCCCCCGCCTCAACCCCTCGCCATCGCCACCCTCACCGCCTCTCACACCACCACCCCCCTCACCCATCACCTCAACCTTTATTATGAATGCCTACCAACTTAATTGTACCTATCAAATAATCATAATGACGTCACCCCACCCCACCCCACCCTACCACCATCTTGGAATACCGTTTTGACTATGAATACCTACCTAATTAATTGTATCAGGTAATCATAATGACGTCACCCACCCCCTACCACCGCCATCTTGGAATTTCTGGAATTCCGTTTTGATTATGAATACCTACCTACTTAATTCTATCAGTTAACCATAATGACGACCCCTTTCCACCATCTTGGAATTTATGGAATTCCGTTTTGATTATGAATACCTACCTACTTAATTCTATCAGGTAAGCATAATAAAGTCCCTCGGAATTTCTGAAAATCCTGTTTGACCATGAATACCTACTTACCTACTTGACACTCAAAAAACAGTGGACTTATTATGATACTCACCTACCTACTTATGTAAATAATATTAAGGTGAATGTTCGAAATGTTGATTCTCACCCAAACATAATGGGGAGATGATATTAATCTACCTATGAAAATATTTCATTATGATTGTAATTAAAATGATCATCTCCAACCAGACAGGAGCCAGCGTGTCTCGTTATTATATTTGTCTTGAGCTAAACAATTTTTTGAGGCCACCCGGAGCATTGTACGTCCACCCGTTCCTGTGCACCAAAAAGCTTCGTCAACACGATCGTGAATCAAACGGTATAAATCCGGCCGGGATATCATCACTAGGGAGCACCTGATTATAATCAAGGATGGCTGTATGAAGTCGAGTTGGTTGTTCTGCGATATGAGTGATGGACTACTGGAGGTAGGTACTTGTGAAACTTGAACAAACGTTGAAGTATTATTGATGGGTAAATTATTACACAATGGTAAAATTATTAAACAAACGGCAAATTATTACACAACGGTAAATTATACATAACGGCAAATTATTACACAACGGTTCATCTACCAAGAAGGGTCTGGATCGGTACTTTTTCAACTTGAACAACCGTTGAAGTATTATTGATGGGCAAGTTATTACACAACGGTTCATTACAGGTATTGACCACAGAAAACAGTGATCAACGCAGAAGGGGCATCTATTTCACTCCACATAAACAATTTTCCTTTAGAACCTCATTATTTGCGTTTCTTTTTGCCGTTTTAGTTACTGTTTGTCATCGGCTGTATTATTTTAGCAACATTTGACTCGTGATTTAGGTAGGTACCTAGTAACGAGTACGGGGTTAGGTACTAACCTACGTAGGGTCTGCGATTCACATAATATATTATATAGACGGGTTATATATACAGAGAGCTGTGATCTGTAACAGAAGGGGTATTCTGTACAAAATAATAAACCGTTGTGCAGGATTTGCAGCGTTTTCTTTTTCATTTTATTCAAACCAAAATACTTCAAACATACATAAAATCAACATGTTTGACCGCCGTACAAGGATGCCGTCAAATGAGGCCATGATTCGGTCATGAACGGAACTCTTGATCCATGCTCAGTAGCTCTTAATCTTGAGATTATTCTTTTAGGATCATTATTCAATCGAGCGGGACATTGTTCTAGGATCATCGAGCTGATTGGGTGTGCAATTTGAACTGATCTTAAGAGCGAGAAAATATAGGAATGAACGGGGTAATCTCGTGCCTGGGTAGGCAGCACTGGGCCCGGGGTGAGTTCTAATATTGTGATTCATTGTGTGAATATTATTAAGACGCCACTACAAACATGTGAATTTCTGACTTTGCGAAATTAGTATATTAAATAGTCCGAACTTGTACCTAAAAAGATCTGTATTTTGTCGAATATAAAGTTGTGTTCATGATCGATCCAGAGCTTGTGCTTATCCCGAGAACTTTTCATTGGTGCCGAAACCCGGGAAGTTCTGCCCCATGGCTGAGTGACTATCCAGCGTGTGAGGTTAAGCTCAACTGCGGTCATTCGCCTAACTTGTAGTTTTTAATCAGTAGTCAGGCTGTCATTGGACGTCATAATGAGCCCAAGATCTTCACCGTCTTTGAAAATTATCCTCGACGTAAGCCATTTTAGCTCTGCTGAACACGGATCAGAAGAGGATCTACAAGGCCTCACAAACCTGGAGCCTTCAGGTGGGCCCAGCTCTAACTGCAAATCAATGGACCTCTAAAACCGAGGATCTAGTACAGCAGTTTGTAGTTCAGGATCGATCTCTTACAAACGATGTGGCTCAGGCGGGTTTTGAGGATGCCATGGAGGAGATCCTCATTATTAAGGTAAGCAAACTGATTGCACGCTTGACTTTGGTCCCAAAACCCGTTCCGTCCTATCTCCTTTGGAACCTAAAGGGCAGCTCTGGGTCCACGGCCTGATGGAATAAAGTACCAAGCACTTCTCAATCAACTTAGCCCTGAAGTGCAATCATCATTCCGTTGATCTGGTTCGAGGTATCCCGAACTGCATGAAGCACTGTGCGCCACCGGAGTGTCCCCCACAGTTGGAACGGTTTCTTTATTTCGATACAGTTTTTTTTCTGAATCCGGTGATAGTAAATAATAACTCAAAACCGCGAAACTTTGACTGACACTTTTTTTGACGCAAGGGTGCGATGTCCCTAATTTTCAAGGTAAAAATTTCATTCTTGCGCAGACAAATCCGTCTCCGCAAGAGTAGTGATGAGTCCGTTACCCAGCCCGATCGCACTGGGCGCAGTGCGGTCAAAATTTACCAATTTTCGGTCGGAAAAATCAAAAAAGGAAGAATTTCAGCAACACAGGCCTGAGGGGTGTTGTCGAACATGTTTTTTTTTTGGAGCGCTGAATCGTTTGCAATAAGTCCCAGCCCGATTAGGTGCACCCAGCATACCAAATTTACAAAATTTTAGACCGAAAAAATGCATATTTTCTATGTAGATATGTGAGGTATATCGTTAACCTTTTTTTTTCTTCTTATTTTGCCGCTGAATTGACTGCGAGTAGTTTCATCAGGTTCAGACTGCAGCGACTGACAAAAATCAGAATTTTTGGTTCAAAACACCCAAAAATTATTTTTGACATAATTTTTCTGCACTTCATGCCACTCTGGTCTCAGCAAGTGCCCAGTCAGGCCGTAATGAGCGCTATGACAGATA
Organism: Leptopterna dolabrata; assembly: GCA_954871275.1. Lineage (NCBI taxonomy): Eukaryota > Metazoa > Arthropoda > Insecta > Hemiptera > Miridae > Leptopterna > Leptopterna dolabrata. The sequence goes on along the minus strand of OX940975.1, from coordinate 18,063,494 downwards.
ATCATTAATTTGCTTCTCGATTTCCCAAAAATATTTCTTTGAAAATTCGCTCCTTAAGCCATGCTACATGACTGGAATTGTTATTCCGCGATCTTGCTCTTTCTTGTCATCATCATTTTGGTTTATTATTTTTAATAATGAAAACTTGCTTAACCCCCCCCCCCCCCCCCCCCATCAGCACCATCGCGATTATTTCAAGGGTATGTAGAATACGAAAATGGAATAAACAAATTTCTGTCCGTCCATCGTACTTCGTAGTTTCCTTAGTTACCATGAACGGAAACATTACTGAAATTTGGTTTGTGGGTTCCATTTGGGGTCTAGTTGGTCCGCAGGTCTTTGGTTCCATGGCAAAGCTTTCTCCCGAATGATTCGACTTCGGGGATGTCGAACGCGCCCTTACATTCATCAACGCATACGAAGATTATTATATCCACGTGATGAAGTCAAGTCGTAGAAAGAACAAGTTTTTGATCCATAACTGGGAAAAGCAGATTTGTTTTCTAGCGCCCAAGTGAAAAACAAATTACTAACAGGAAGAAAGACATCAAGAATAAACCAGTGAAATGGTTCAGAACAAGAGAAATAGGGATGTGGAAAAGTTCTCCTTACTCTGTCCAAATCGGAGTTCGATCAGAATGAAAAATAGCAGGAACCGAATCCGAAGAAAAGGAAGAGTACAAAATATCTTTCAAGAGATTTCCTTGTCCACAGGGCAAGGCCATAGCTCAACCTAAGATAAACGACATCAGAAGCATGAGGCATCATCTAATCCCCCCCCCCCCCCCCCAAGATAAGAGTTCTATCTCGACCTTATGGGGGACGAAACCATCGAAGATGTAGATCGATTCAATGCTCCATTAGACTTCGAGCTGGACGCTGAAGAAGACGAAAACAGTAATAAATACTGAAAGATGCACTGTAATTTTTTACAGGTTTGCCGACAGTTTTACAATGTTACTGATTTTCAGCATTTAACCCTCAGAGATTACCTGGTATACCTTCAACAAACAAATAAAATAAGATTTATTATTTTATTACTGTTAACTAAAAAATAAGTGCGTGAGTAAATGAAGTTTTGTGCCCCCCCCCCCCCCCCCCCACCACTTTCAACAAAGTGATCGACCTCGGGTTGAACAAACTTACCCCTACCTACTACATGGGTGACATTTTTTCTGGAAAGAAATCCCCATAAAGGTGACCTTGCAATTCATTTTTCATGGATACCGGGTCCAACTGACACCTGTTCGAGCTTGGATCCTTTTCAGAAAACCGGCTACCGTGGTTACAACAGAGGGTCCATGAGCGAAATGGGGATTTCTTTTCCAGAAAAAATGTCACCCACGTAGGTAGGGGTAAGTTTGTTTAATCCGAGGTTGATCACTTTTTGGAAAGTGGTGGGTGGGGGGGACACAAAACTTCATTTACTCACGTACTTATTTTTTAGTTAACAGTATAAAATAATAAACCTTATTTTATTTGTTTGTTGAAGGTATACCAGGTTAATCTCTGAGGGTTAAATGCTGAAATCAGCAATATTGTAAAAATGTCGGCAAACCGGCGCCAATTCTCATTTTTTGGATGTTCTAACTCGACAGGCAGTTTTAAAGGATCGAACAATATTTATTTGTGTAAAACACAATCTCGACAGGATGAACCGACACGTCACAGTGGTCGAATGGAATTTCAAAACGTCAACCCTGATGTACCAGAATTTGAAAAAAGGCGCTTGGACCCGTGTTGCATACCTACGTCCGGTTGGCAGGTGAGGAGCATACGACGGGTTCGCCGTCAATGGACCCACCAATGCGTTTTCCATGTCAAAAGGTACCAAGTTGAGTGTCTACAAGGTACAAAGGAACCGATTACATTCTTCCATTATATCCTCTCCACTTTCCGCCGACACAACATCCCGCTCTCCTGACGCTGATTTTTCATTAAAATCCTTTTTTACAAAAGAGCGGTGGTTAAAAGTGTATTGCCGCCCGCGGTTTTCAAGGAGTTACAAGTGAGTGATAGTTACCGAGCGGTTCAAGTGCCCTTCAACCGTCAACGAATCACTCAAGCGGACTTCATCAATCCCTCCCCTCCGCCATAACCAACTCCTGCTCCAGCTCTGCTCCTCGCAACCAACGTCTGCCGTCATTAATCAAAAGACTTCATCAAATGTGGACCGCGGTTGAGCTTGTACGAATCCAACGGAGATTATTCTCTAACAGTCGTTTCAACTTGATTCATTCGAGGACTCTCCACCAACTGAGCCCAGTTTTCACTTTGTGCCCCAACAAAGAGAATACTGAAACATACGTCTGAAGCGCTAATAATAATTCTGACAATTCTTCATTCTTGTATGGAATAATGAGGCCAATCGGGTTCTGATTTTGAGAATGAAATATCAAATGGACCGTATCGCGTGTTTCAATCGCGTTGAATATTCGCGGAGTTTTTCGATCCTATCCATGCATGAATTCAGGCGATCATCTCCGCTAAATCCCTCACGTTCAACAAAATCAGGCGTTCCAACTAAATAACCACACAAAGTCTTCTTTTTTCAAATCTATAAGAAACCTTCGTGATTTATGATGGTGTTCAAGTCAAAGAGGCAACATATCATACATCTAAATAATACAAATTCCCTCTTTCTTTTATTGAGTCCTTCGTGTGCGTGTTTCTGTGTCATTCGAGACAATATTTTGGCTAGGAGAAAAATTCGAAATTTTGCCAAGATGTTTGTTATGGCGAACGACAGAATGAGTTCGAAAATGGGGTAATCTTAAAAAACAAAACAGTGGGTCAAATTTTGAGCCGCTCTGAGCGCAAAAAACAAAAAAAGTATAACATTAGGTAAAAATGGATAGAATCATCAAAATCGGTATAAATGCAGAAAAATTGCATAGAATGGTACATAGGTATCTCCAGTTAGGAAAGAAATATTTCCCACGAAATGGGGGGGGGGGTTCGAATGTGAGATTTTTGGAGACTACTTTATGGTGACTCTAGGGATGATAACTATTATGTAAAAACGACTATTTCAATATCCAAATTCCATCAAAACATAGTTCCAAAGTTGTTCTAATTGGAGTTCTTGTAATTTGCGTTTTTAGTTTACGATAATCATCCCTGGTACTTGGTAAAAAATGCTAAAACGCACTAAAAATCGCTTTTAAATCACTAAAATAGATACAGGATGGTACCTCCAGAATTCGCCCAAATGGTCATGCTACGTGATTTGAAACTTTATTTCCTTCTAATCGATGGTTCACTGTTATACGAGCAGAAGTTTGCTTCGACATCATTCCATCACCTTCTCTACGCGGTAGAAAACTGCACCATCGTCATAATATTGTCCCATAATTCGGCTTATTCCTTCTAACAAAACTGAACTTCGTCGAATCGCAACCAGATCGATACCAGACCGCTAAAAGAGTTTGCCCAGCTCTCGAGGATCTCAGTAAACTTTTATTTACTCGTGTTACTGAAGCATGTTTGCCATAAATGTAGGTCGATGACCACTGAGGGCTATCCAGAGCATTTCCGTTGAGCCTACAACATACAACTGCTGTTCTTCCTCGTCCAATTTTATGAAAGAGGGCTACAAGCCTCGGAAGGCTGTGGTATTAGCCCTCGATGTTCTTCATTGATGGTTTATATACCATTGCCAGAATGTCGAGGACTGACTGCTGAGCTACGTCACGGGTTTGATTCGTTTGACTGGATTCGCAGATCGTACTGTTGTGTTCAGGCTACTGTGAAATTGTCTATAAATTGTACACGGATTATTGATTTCATATATTGTATTGTGCGAAGCAAACAGGAAAATCCTCACATCTGCGCTGTGAACGAATTAATACTGTAAAAGTTATGCGTGAGGAAAACCGTGTTACAAGGATGCTATGCAGACAATTTAATATAGTTATAGTCGCGAAACAGGATCAATCAATTTATGCTAGTTCATTATAAAACGCTCATTGAATTTATCATGTTGGCTCAGACGCCCCCGGAAAGAAGGACTAAGCCCACTGTTGCATCAAAATTTGACTCCACCGCCTTCCGGATTCTAGCTGAGCAGCCTTTCACCGCTTAGTACCTACCACTCAAATCCAGACTACAACCATATAAAATGTACCGATCTAATGAATTGTTAACGTCGATCTAATGTGTTCCTTGTTAGTACTACTAGGTGATAATACATATAATATTTACCTATATTGTGCCAATATGCTATTCTGTACGTAACAATGTTAATAGGTAATGAAATAAATGTGTTGTTCCTCTTATTCTAGGTAAGTATGTAGTAGGCTACCAATAAACCAATAATCCTGAGGGTGAGGGTTAGGGGGGGTTTAGTCTGCGAAGAAATATTTTCTGTATCCGCCTCCAACCTGATTCGTACAGTTGTTTACAATATTTTCGGATCCGGGGAAGATACTGTAAAGATAGAGGACGTCCCACGTAGCGTCCTGATATTGAAAAATGCATCATTACCCTGAGCCAAAGTGGACTCCCATGTCCTTCCCTCGGCGATCTGTCATTGGATGATCGTATATCATCATCTGAAAGGGTTGATGGTGGTGGGGCGAGGGGTTGCACGTTACTCCACTTACATTCTGGGGAGTAACGAAGACAAACTAGCCGCCTTTCCGCATCTTCGGATGGTATCGCAACCCTTTGTCAATGAAAACGCTTCTTCGGCATCGAGGTCTGAGTAATGTGAGGAAAAACACGGTTTGGGGATTTTCCATGGTTTGAGATTCAATTGACTAAGATTGAACATTGATTGCTTCGAAAGCCTCTTGGTCACTTTTGGGAGGAAGAGATGTTTGTCCTCCAAAATTCACGCGTTTTGCGTTTTAGATCTTTCTGAACAAATCTGGTTCCGTGTTAGTCTGTTCTGTCTGTTCATCTTCCATTCTTTGTATCTGGAAACTCTTCCGAAACGCATGACTACACGAAAGAGTGATTGTAATCAGCTCAAACTAGGAGAGCAGTCGCGGGTTCGGCCCTTGATGATCCCACCTCAATTTCAGCAAAATCGTAAATACCTATGTATCGTACAACACGTTTTCGGGAAAGATGGGTCCGATGTATTTCTCTGACAACCCACGTAATAACAACAAAACATGTGAGTTGCCACACTGCTCACCTTTCATCAACCTTCTTGTTCTCCCCTCCCTTTTTGCCTATTGCTTGGTCTCCGACAGATTGGGTTCTTCTCGTGGTGACTTGGCTCGGGCGAGTACATTCAAGTGCAGAAGGCGTTTTGGTCTGCCCATAGCTACTTGATAAAGAATGTCATTAATTTTCTTCGCGATCACCCAGGAACCTAGCTGTCCATATTGGTTGGAGTTCGGGACATCCTCCTCTCACGCGGATAGCATCGTGAGCCGATGCCCTGTCTCCTTGCTTGAAGGTAGTACAGGTGCTCTGGGTCGCCTATAATACCGCTTCTTTCATATATCCTCAGCTTCCATCCAGCACGAAACACGCAAAATTATACATAATACTATCATGTTCATGTGTGTGTGTGTGTGTGTGTGTGTGTGTATATATAATATTTATGCTAATGTGTCATTCCAGATGTTGCAAAAATTTCGTATTGGTACCTAATATCAAACCAATGGATAAGCGATTTCCCAAAATATAATGTGGGTCATGGATCAAGAACCGCTAAAACCCGTTCTAAACCATAATAAATTCGTTATGAGTCTAGATAGCATAATATACAGCTGAAACGTCGAAAAACCACCATTTTCGAAAATTTGTTCTCAGACCATGTTGCACGACTGGACCATTTCATGATGGTCCACTCAATGTTCTCTTTAGAAAAAGTATTATGATTTGACAGTAGTATGATTCGGTAGGCCTAAGTTATATGTTTTTCAAAGAACCGAATGTCAGTAGAAGGTTCGAGAATAACATCATTTGATGTGAGCAATAACCATTGCTGGAGGTTGTAGGCGTGTAGCGGTTATAAAGGAGACTGAATAAAAGCAACATAATATGCCCATCGGAAAGATGACTAGGGGGCGCCGGGCAATTTCAGAAATAGGAAATTCCGCCAAGACCCAATTTCACTAATTAAAGCTGGGAACTTTTTAATGAGTAAACTCACAAACCGCCTCGAGGCCTCAGGAAAACCTCTATGGTTCGGTTCAATCTTCTAATTGGTCATCCACTTATTGCCTTCACCGAATGAGTTCTGAAAAGAAGCGAACACTTTTCTCCTTTTTTCCCCATTCCGCTGCGCCTCCCCGGCACCATCCCCGCCACGCCACGCTTCCTGCCACTTTCCTCGCTACCCGGAGGATGGGGTTTCTCCTCTCAAGCCATCTAGAACCCCTAATGGTCTACCGCCTTAATTACAAGGAGCCCCTAATTCTTGCGACATATTAAATTACGCCCAAGGTGTTTCAACCCCGTTCAGGCCAATTAGACTTTCAGACCCCACACCAATGAGCCGAAAACAAATTATCTCCGTACAAGTTACTCGGGGGTGGGGGATAAATTAAAAAAGAATTCCCGCGGGGGCAGTTTTACCGAGTTTTGCCCTCCCAAATGGGACCGTTTTTCTGATTCGGTAACTCTGGTTTTATTAGTGATGCCGCAATTAACGGCTGCAGTTACCGTAAAATTAGGCAGTAAAGTAAATCTGATGAAAATTTCCAGCAGAACGTTTCTCAAATAATTAGAGGAATGTGCGAACGCAATCCCCTTTACATACCTAACTCCTTATCTATCGCACAACAGAGCTCAGTATTGACGATGATTAACGTATAGAAACAATTTCTTACAATTCTCCCAAGCTGCCAGTGTCGACTGTTCTCTCGTTACTACCTTTTGGACGAGCGCTGACCCATCTCCCAGCAGATCGCAACGTCTGATGTAGGTAATCGATGTTACAACTATTTGGAAAGAAGCAAGTCCCGTTTGGCGTGCCAAACTCAGAACTTGCTCAGAAACAGACTCATAAACCGGAAGAGTGCCAACTTTCCAGACTCGACTTCTACGTCAAGATAAAAATAGGCTGGTGTCGCGATTCCCTCTCAGAAACCACTCCTGTAATATTACGAGAGATTTTATATACATCTTATAAAAAGAGAGATTTATATATTTTTTTTTTTTTGTTTCGCTACTCTTCATAATACTTCTTTGCTTGCCTCATGAGTCCCGGGCGATCTTGGTTCCTGGACAGCTGCTTAGGCTATACGAACCAATATATTGACAATAAAATTTTGTCCTTATACTACGTGTTCTTCCTTTTTGTCAATGAAATAAATTGAATTTGAATGGAATTGAAACGCGGAGAACGTTGAGGTGGTCAAAAACAAGGGTTTTCCTCAACCGCCAACCGCCTCAAACGGTTGTAACGGCCGAATGTAGACTGGGAACGGGTGGAAAAGTCCCTATAAAAACTCGCCCTTCTGGCCCACCTCGGCATTCGAAGATCTGACCCTCGACTAGCGACTTCTCTCTCGAACATCTCTATCGAATCCCTCTCTCTCTCTTAGCCTTCCTGACTCCTGCTGTCGGTTAAAACCGCGGGGCGCCTCCCTTCCTGGTATCTGCTGTTGGTGAAAACCGCGGGATACCTCCCTCTCCTCTAACATCTGCTGCTGCTGAAAACCGCGGGGTGTTAGCCACCATCTTTCCAGTGTCTGCTGTTGGTGAAAAGCGCGGGGCAATAACCGCCCTTCCAACTAACTCTTGCTGTTGGTGAAAACCGGGGGGAGTTAGTTAAAATACTCCATAGGAGCACATCCTACTGCATCCATTCTCTCACGCTTCTCACTTCCATCTCTCTTCTGCTCCTATCCAAAATTTCGTGACTAACTCACGGCTTTCTGGAGACCCCTTCTGCCCAACCTGCTGGCGTGAAAACCCGCCGTTCACGAAAAGTGGTGAACACATACCCGTCCACCATAGTGGTGACCCCAACATCTGAACACGCAGCCTCACGTAGGTACCCATTCACCACAGTTGGTTTTTCTTGTTTTAATTTGGTTTCGATCGATTTCAGTGGGTTCTTCACACGATCTTGTCGGTTAACATTACCTCAAGTCCATCGACAAACATCGCCCCTGAACGATAAGCCGGCAACTGGGTAACAACACGGAGAAGAACACAAGGAATCAGGGGTAGGGTCGTCCTCAAAAGATATGGCTTTCCGTTGTCCAACTTTCCAACAATGCATCTTCCAGAAGGCAAGTAACGAGCACTGCGAACCTGTTTAGGGGACAATTATAATTAAAATATTGAAAGTAATGGAATGGCATTATTTATGAAAATGAACGTTTTCCATCTCCACTCACTGAAGTTCAATTGAAAATAATTTGTGCAACCAGCAGGAAAGAGTAAGAATTGTCTCTCTGGAACTCCAAAATTGAAGCAGATATTCGTAAATTTTCTAGAACTTTTTATCTGCATCATCTACCCTACCGACAAGTGTCACCGACTTTGATAAATTTCGATTACCTACTTCCAAGTTCACACGTAAGTCATTAATGTTTGTCTATCTCAGTCTGTAGCTACACATCTATATCCTCTTCCCGTTCGAATGGAATTTACATGATAATTATATTTTTCTCCTGGGGGTCAGCCGAATTTGAGTCACGACAAAAAAATTGCATTATTTATTTGCATTATAATGGTTCTAGTATAATATAATGGTTTTCACACACAAATATGTATATCCGTAAATGTAACTTCGTTAGTTTTCATCTCAAAATCGTTAATCGTTCATTGGAAGCCTCTCAATTTATCGTAAAATTTCACGCTGCCAAAATCCTCCCTCCCCTGGTCACTACTCCATGTAACTCTGACCACGCCCTCTCCAGATATCTGTTACTCCTTGGGAATTGAGGAAGAGACCCTTAAGTTTTCAGGGGCCTATCGATATTATTTCTCCAGTGTCTTAGGGAAGTGGGAGAGAAGGAGCCCTTTTATTCGGAAAAGTAGCGGAAGAGGAGAATCGCGGTCGAGTGTGGGCGACGAGGTAGGCCGCGGATAAGGCGGGGACCTAAATCACGCGGAAGACTCACCGAAAGACCACTGTGGCGATGGTGAGGGGGGAGGAGGATCTCCGAGACACTGCTAAAAGAGGATTTTCAAGCCTAAAGGAGCCGCATTAGGTTCAGTCCTTACAACCTACAAGACCACGTCCTCTATCACTTCTGTACACCCGGGACTTTCCCCTAAATACACGGAGAGGGGGCTATTTCTAGCTTTCTTACCGCCGCGCATATTGAAAGAGCAAGCGACCCTCCGCCGTTTTTCTCTCTTCTCTATGAACGGACTTTCGGAAAGAACTATCTAACGTCCAAGATTTAGTGGGCTATTTTTTTCCGGACGCGACGGGGAGAAGAGGGCGCTTATATCACTCGAGAGCCCCCAGATGAGCGCCTTTTAAGTGCTCCTTAACACTGGGCCGCCTCCTACGGAGAAAAATTCGAAGATAAAAGCGCCCAGCATTTTTACGACCTCTTTACCTTCCTCTGGAAGACCAGTAACTACCTATGTAGAGGAATTTGACTAAGGGCCCTAATACTCCACTGAGAAATGTAAATTTGAATCAAGGTTTTCACATAAATTATACGGTATTCCCAATAACAAATATTTTATGAAGGAAATTAACCGTTATCCAAGTCAAATTAAAGATTTGCCATACCAAAACACTTAACGCGTTATCACACAGATTTAAACTCTGCAAATTTTTACAAAGGTTCATTATAATTCTGTGTAGAAACCCCATCTGCGTAGATCACTGAATTCCTACGAGCGTTAAACCCTGATAAAGTTAGTCGTTGATTTGGTGGATACCTACCCATGCACGCATGCACATCCACACACACACACACACATGCACGCGGTCTCTTGTAAATTTTCACGGATTTGGGATTCTATGCGGAGTGGTCGGATATTATTGGCAACGGACAGCAATCCGCTTTCGACGTTTTGGTATGAAGTGGTCACATCGCAGAGAGGGGCAGAATTGGACGAGTATTTTTCCGGAAAGAATTGGATTGTGATGAATACTCCTAACCAGGGTACTACTTTTCAAACGACGAATGGTAAGTGTAATATTAATATTACTGTGTGTGACGGCGTTATGGCTCGATTTTGGCGAACTGGAAGATAAATGATGCAGAGAGTCTTTCGGATCACCGTGTCATTACTTTCATTATATTGGGTGACGCCACACTCGGAGTCCCAGTGCAGGAGGATGGTCGTAGGAGATACAAAGTCCAGTTGTCAGACTGGGAAGTTTTTGATGAATCTTTGCGCTTTTGATGCAGTTGGACAATGTGCAGTTTGTTCTAGATTCTAGCCGGTTCCCTAGACGACTGTTTTTCTCAGTACATTGACGATTCTACAGACCATGATTCCATCGCTAGTCTTTTCTTTGAGGGGATTGAGCGGGCGACTGAGCGGGCGATTCCTCGAGTAGTTCAGTCGAGGCGGGGGAATTTTAAGAGGTCTGCTCCCTGGGGGACGAAAGAAATCTCAGATGGAAAGAAGGCAGTCCGGAGACTCAGAAGGAGTTTCCAACGAGCTAGGGATTCAGAAGAACGGCAGACAAGGAAGGTATTGTATACGCAGGCTCTTTATGCCTTGGGGCAGCGTATTCTGCATGCTAAGCTGACTTCGTGGAGGAAGTAATGTAGTCTGACTGACCGACATTCTCCTTGGAACTTGGCTTATAAAATAGCTTCAGGAATGTTGAGATCCGCTGCAATACTTAACAATGGAGTTGAAACCCGGACACTACAGGAGACTGTAGACGAGATCACGGACGCCAGTGTACCCAGGGACTCGGAGGAAGAAGAGGAACCGATCCACAAAACAATCAGGAGAGACTCTTCCGTTGAGATGAAGGTTGGATCGGATGATGTACCGTTCAAAATGGAGGAAATCCTGCACACACTGGAAGGCTTTGAGGAGAATAAAGCGCCAGGATTAGATGGTCTTACGAGGATTTGGTTGGAGGTTTATCAACTTTTCCCCAACGGGTTATGCACATTGTTGAAAGGATGTCTTCGGAGGGGTTGTTTTCCCGGTGTATGGAAGATGAGCACAGCTGTATTTATAGTCAAGCCGGGGAAGGAGGCATCAAGCAGCGCTTCCAAGTATCGCCTTATCAGCTAGCTTCCGTTTGGGGGCAAGCTCTTTTGGAGAAGCTGATGATTAGCCGGGTAACTGTTTATTACAGAGGACGGACAGATACTTTTTTATTCCATTTTCGGATTCTACATACCTGAAGTGCAAACCACAAATTTTGAGGGGTTTCAGTTTTTTTCTTGTTCGATTCCATAGGTTGTTGAGTACCTATAGAAAATACTAAACCGAAATGGGGTTTATAATTCAAAAATTCGCTGTCGCTAGAAAACCTTGGGCGTGTCCGAATCGGCACTGTAGAAAGCAAATTTCGGAGCAGATTTTGTCGTAGAAAATAATCTATTACAAATGGGTCCAAAACTGTTAGTACATTTATGGGAAACTGTTTGATTCGTTTCCGTTTCAAAGCGTTCTGGAGCCATTCTTGCGTAAAGAATATAGAATTTGCTTATAGAAGCACTCCGCACAGAAAAACATGAGCTTCATCTCATTGACGAACCTCCACTCCACCCAGGTTATTTAAACTGACCCACCTGAAATAATACAGAAAAAGAGTCTGGGCGACACAGAAGAGGGTACGCATGAGGGTTGTTCTCTATTAAAAATCTTAATCCGTAAGGGCCGACCCTCGTGGGTATGCATATGAAGCAATATGCATGCATATGCGAGCTAATCGAGTTTGTCCGTTCCCCTCGCCCGCAAAGGTTTACTTTAATATAGTTTTAAACTCGTTGAGACTAACTGTGTTAACAGGTCCTTTCATCGCAGGACGGCGGTGTTTCCGCTAATCCGATTTCCCCGAGCCACCGTCCATCCGGCTCACCTGCGAACGATGGTTTTCCTTTCCGAACCCGATCGCTTGGGTGTAGATCAATAAGCAGATTACCACTGGACGCTTCTACGGGAGTTGTGATAATCTTGTAACTATATCGTGTACTATACAACAAACATATTTGATTTGTACACGCAATCGTGTACAATAGGAGCATAATATTATGTATCTACTATATAACTATTTACTTATGTGCTGAAAATAAACATGAATGTTTATGTGCACACAGCTTCAGAAATCTCGACTATAAGCACCTCGAAAATTGTAAGACTTAGAATACAAATGGGTTCTGTTTTAGAAACGGAAATTTCACTCAAACTCGATGAAATCTCAGAAATACGCTAACATCACCAAAAAATTCATCAATTTACGCTTCCTCACCACCATAAGGGAAGCCTTGGATTCGCGATCGAGTAAAAAAAATTATGTCCTCCAAAATTTAAATTTCCACTACCATTTTGCGTTTCAGACATCAAGGAACATTTTTGGTTCCGTGTCTGCCTCTCTATCCGTTCGCCTGTCTGTCCGTCTGTCTGTCTGTGGTAAATTCCTTGTAACGCCCATAACTACCCGAAGTAAAGGTCGAAATGGGTTGAAATTTGGAGGATAGCTGCGGGTTGGGTCCCAGATGGTCTCACACCAGTCATCGAAAAATTACTGTATTTTTCGTCTGCGCATGCGAAAACGTGAAATATTTGAAACACATAAATAACTACCTTGAATATCGCTGGAATGAGTTCAAACTTGGAGAGTCGATCGGGTATGGTACTTTGACAGTTTACATGAATTTCATTGGAATCGTACAGAACTTTCGTTCGCGCATGCGCGAACATGGAACGTTGACCATTTTCTAGTAACGCTTCTAACTAGGCGAAAAACAGTAGTAGAGCTGACCTCAAATATCGTTGTAATGAATTCAAACTTGAAGGGTCGATCAGGAATAAAATTTTGATAGATACATATGAATTTCATTGGGATCGTATTGTAACTTTCGTCTGCGCACGCGCGAATAAGAAATGTCGATATTTCCTTCTAAGTACGCGAAAAATAGTCGCAGACAGTTGAAGCTACCCAACTAATTCTGTTAGCCCATATATGACCTGACTGGTTAGTCATTAACCCACGCATGAACCACCCAACCACGCATGAACTACCTGCCCACTGAATGAACCTACCCAACTATTCTATACGTTCATGTGATTCAAGCGAGGAAGCTATATTGTCTACTCGAAATGGCAGACGTTCTGTCTATGTGTCAAACGTGCCACCTGAATAAAGTAAAAAGAAAAGAGGTTTCCTTTCCAAGCCCATTCTTCATTCCGGAATGAACAGCCGCTTTCAAGTAGACCTCATAGACATGCAGACACAAGCAAACGGGCGGTTCAGATTTACCATGATATATCAAGTCCATTTGCGAAGTTCGTTGTTTCAAGAGATCTGCAAATGTGAACGAGCTGAAGCTTTATGATGAATAGAAATCCAAGTGGACATCGTACGAACAAGTAGGAAATTACCTCAGAGCAGTCGACTATTTTGACAACAATAAACTACTTATATTTGCGACTATTGTTTTTAATCAATTTCCCCCAGCTTCCTGGTCTTAGCAGTTAACTTACAGTGTTGAAATTTCACATTGGTTCAAATTCCAATCTAGTTTTTCCCAAAATCACGATATTCTTTTATCTCTCACCTAAGATCATGGTGACCTTAGTTTTAAATGATTTTGGAATTTGACTGCAACAAACATGCCTAATTTATGACGTTCATATAGATATGAAACTCATATTAGACATCTGGCGCGGTTGGGATGACATCCCGGCTCACCATTGCCCAAAATGATAGCTACAGAAGTGACGATACGATCTCATGGGTGGACAATTGAATCAAAATAATCTCGCAGAACTCCATCCGGCTTCCATTGATGCGGAAGAATTTCATAGAAGCAAAAAGTTATGTTCTGGCCTCAGGCCGACGCGTCCATGACATGACGTTATCGCGGACCGACAGGTTTCATATTCAACGGACAAGGTATTTTCTTGTTTTCTGGCCCAGCTCTCTCTGAAGTGTTCCTCGTTGGTTGACCGTTTTCATGGCGCTAAGCGGCCAGTTGGTGCCGTTCCCATAAAATCGACACGCTTTTTATCGACAGTGCTTCATAGTATTACTACTATTACTATTATTATTACTATTATTACTTTATTACGGGCAAGCCCAATTACTTTACAGGTCAGTGACAGTGAGATACAGACATAGGTAAACATTCTTACGAGTTATGATTATAATTGTTACGCACTGAAAATAATTAAATCGTCGGCAAACAGCAAGCAATGCACATCTGGGTGTATACTTTTAACAACACTGTTGATCATAAGCAGAAAGCAAAGCGGCCCTATGTGACTTCCCTGGGGGATTCCAGAGGACGCAGTAAAGGGAAGTGACAAAGTGTGCTTTACACGAACCATCAATTCCCGCTCGCTGAGGTAACTTGCGATCCAACTCAAGAAGGACCCGAATACACCCAATGACCTCAGAACAGCCAAAAGGTGGCGATGAGATAACTTATCAAATGCCTTGGCAAAATCAGTCGAGACAACATCAGTCTGGCAACCCGCCTGGAACCCCTCCAGTACAAAATCCTGAAAGACAAGCAGGTTGGTGACTGTAGATCTCCCTTTGAGAAAACCATGCTGCTCGGGTGCAATGAAGGATGAAAGCTCGATGGATAACTGTTCGACAACCAGCTTTTCAAGTAGCTTGGGGGTGGCCGATAACGTACAAATAGGGCGATACTGCCGCACTTGGCTTTTGTCCCCACCCTTATGAATAGGTGTTACAAAACAGGATTTCCACTTGAGAGAGAAACATCCAGAGGCGAGAGATTTGTTGAATATAATGGTCAACGGTTAGGACAAAGCAGTTGAGCACTCCCTTAACACCACGGGGGGTGGGGGGGGGGGGCACCGTCCGGACCCATCCCCTTCCCAACATCCAAGCCCTGCAACTCACGAAGCACACGGGTCTCAGTAACACTCATCGATCCAATGGAGACCACATCCTGGGAGGGATAGACTGGGTCATGGAGTACAGGAGGCTAGAAAACGGAAGAGAAGTGCCGAGCAAAGAGTTCGGCAATCTCAGGAGGATCTGATCCACGGGTCCCGTCGAGGAACATACTGTTGGGCAGACTGTTCCTGCCATCCTTGTAATTTATATAGTTCCAGAAATACTTGATGTTACTGACTGAGATGGAATCCTGGACATCAATGAGGTAAGCATTGTATAGGGCATTGGACTTCACGCTGCACTGGGCCCTCAAAAGAGAAAAAATGGTGTAGTCTTCGTCCAGTCCATGAGCTTTATACTGGGCATGGGCGATACGCTTCTGTTGTGTGAGTATGGTTAGTTCCCGATCGAACCATTTTGGAAACGAGGTACATACATCCGTCAATTTAGGGACATGTGACTCGATGGCTTTGTGGATAATGGTGTAAAACTTATCAACCGCCACGTCAACTGTGGAGTTAAGCAGAATATCATCCCAATTGAAGGAAGAGAGAAGATTACTCATAGAGGCGTAGTCACCTTTTTGAAGTTAAATGTGAATTTGGTACTGGGAAAGAGATGATTAGGGGTAGTTAAGGTTAACGAGATGATGAATTCAAGTGGAGGATGAGCGATATCAGGTGGGAATATCGGGTCTGAGGCAGTTAGGGCTACAGTGGCCGCATTCGTGAGGATCAAGTCCAGGACGTTTCCAGAGACGTTTCGCAGCGCATTAATTTGACGAAGCTCATGAAGCATCATGGACTCAAAAACGAGCCTGTCCTTCGCAGTGAGGTTGTCACAGAACCCGTCCTGGGTGGCACCACTCCAATCGATCCCTGGTAGGTTATAGTCGCCGGCCAGTAAGATATTGTAATCTGGATGGACGCTAGAGATCGAATCAAGTTCACATAAATGAGCATCTAGCACCTCACCGGCTGATAGTCTGGAAGATATATGCAGCCCACGACCAGTTTATGGTCGGGTAAGATGACAAAAACCTGCTCAGCCAAGTCAGGTGAAGTCCACCCATAGGAATGGATCTTATCAGATACTGCAACCAATACACCTCCACCAGTGGACACGAGCAAGTTGTTTGTGGGAGAACGATCGCATCTAAATATGTTGTACTGTGGTAGTCGGAGCTCATTGGTTGATACGTTAGAGGAGAGCCATGTTTCTGTTAAAAATAATAGGTCGTAAGTTAGGAGTGGTGCTTGGTGGTGAAGTGCTGATAGTTTCGTGTTTAGGCCTCGTATATTCTGGTAGTAAGTGGAGAGAGTAATGGGCTTGGTTACAAGTTTTTTGAGTAGCGGTTAGAAGGTCTGGAAGCTGAAGAAGAGACAATACTAGGCACACCATTGACGTATCTGATAGTAAGGTCCTGCTCACCGTTGTCCAACCTACGCTTTAGCTCAGTTCTCAGTTCACCTAAAAATTGACGCTGCCTCAGGGTTTTGTCAGATGAAGCTGAGAAAATGGGCGGCTGGGCAGATCTTATTATTACAATGGCAAATATACTGGGTATATTATTACACAATGGCAAATTATTACACACCGACAAATTATTACACAACGGTAAATTATTAAACAACGGTAAATTATTACACCAAGGTAAATTATTACACAACGGTAAATTATTACACAACGGTAAATTATTACACAACGGCTCATCTACCCAGAAGGGGCTGGATTTTGTTGATAGGTACTTTTGCAACTTGAACAACCGTTGAAGTATTATTGATGGGTAAATTATTACACAATGGCAAATTATTACACAACGGTAAATTATTACACAACGGCTCATCTACCCAGAAGGGGCTGGATTTTGTTGATAGGTACTTTTGCAACTTGAACAACTGTTGAAGTATTATTGATGGGTAAATTATTACACAATGGCACATTATTACACAAAGGTAAATTATTACACAACGTTAAATTATGACACCACGGTAAATTATTACACAACGGTAAATTATTACACAACGGCTCATCTATCAAGAAGGGGCTGGATTTTGTTGATAGGTACTTTTGCAACTTGAACAACCGTTGAAGTATTATTGATGGGCAAATTATTACACAACGGTTCATTATTCTATCTCCGTAGAAGGGGAACCTATACAGGTAAATTATTACACAACGGTTTAGGTAGGTACCTAGTAACGAGTACGGGGTTAGGTACTAACCTACCCGCGATCTACATAATATGTGTAGAATAGTACATAATTATGTTATCTATACGGAGACCTGTGATCTTTAACAGGAGGGTATTCTGATAAAAATAATAAACCGTTGTGCAGGGATTTGCAGCGTTTTTGTTTATAATTGAGATTTTTTCTATATATTACTCACGGTCACGGGAGCTACTCAGTAAATAGACGAACTGGAAGAGACTATCTCTCCCGGGAGATTGTCAAAAGAGATAATCTCTTTTTGCTATATCTTTTAGTGTTAAGAAAATGGTAAAATTTAGTTATAGTCCCAGTATCCAAGTACGTAGCTATTCAAGATCAGGAGGTGAGGCAAGCTCTACAGAAATGCTAAATGCTGACGGGAGAGAAGTGTGCGTTTTTTCAATTCTACGCAACAATTAAGGGATCTACTAAAGGGTCATCGGCTCCTGACACCTTGTCTAATACTGGACCTACTAACTCCTCTCCCCACCCCGCCCGCCGCCTTACAATGGTTCTGATACTGTGTGTCATTCTCTCAACAGCTCAGTTTATGTGTCACCAAGTTACCAGCCCTGACGCGGCACGCAGTAATTTCTTCTCAACGGCGCTGCCAGACAGACCCAGACATTTCCTTATTTCGGGACCCGAGGAATTATCAGTTTAGAGCGAAAGCTTTATGGACCAACGGGAAGGAATTAAAGTTTTATTTCTCTTTCCAGGTGCTTCCATGAAACAATGATGTTGTATTAAGGACGGCGAGGAGAGCAGTACTAACTTATGGAAGCTCCCTCTTGTTTACACCTCCTTGAAACGGCCATCTTTCTTTTCGAGTTTCGGGCTCCGCTTCCTCTCGCCGTTCAACCGGATATTTCCGGAAGTACGCCATGAACACTATGTTCCTCGAACAAAGCTGAAAAGGCACTGGCAGCCGCTAACGGAATTTAACGAGGTAGAGATATTTCTAGCAGCATGCTCATATATATACCCTCACACAGATGGGGATACTGTAGGAGAAACATCGATATCGAAACCGATAGGTATTTGTATAGGATGTTAGGCATTGGTACCATTAAGATACTGCTCCCAAAATAGGTATCGACTTGGACTGATTCCGGATAACGATATTGGATGTTAGACAACGTAAACCATTTTGAGATTAATATTAAAATATCCTTTTTTTCATCAAAACGATGCAAATAGCAAAAGAAAGAAGGTAAAACTCTCTTAAACCGAAATTTCCTCGTGAGGAAAATAACTCGTGACAGTATAATAAGTTGGATAAATAATGTTCAGTGAGTGCATCGACTAGATGCAAAAAATATAGATAACCAGCCTACGGATAGAACTGGACGGCCCATGAGAAATATTCTTCTCAAAGGCTTCACGCGGATAACAATTTAGTCACTATTTCTCCCTTTATATATTTCTCTGTTGGGATTTTGAAAGAACACTTTATTTCTAGATAACACACTGTTAGATGGTGGGACTTGGTAGAGGAGGAAAATTTAAGGTGAACCAGTTCGATTGCTGGAGTCCCAGTAACCTCACTAAAAAATATAATAATAAGTTCTGCCAGCCAATAGGGCTAAGAATTGTGCTATAGGGAAATTAATTCCCTATAGCCTTCTTAATGGTGATTAAGATTATCAGATTTGAGGAATGAGAACAAGCATTTGAGATTTAACCAGGAGAAACTTGTATGTACCCTATAAAGGTTTAGGCTCAAAGTTCTAGGGGAGGATTCTAAGATTTAGAATAGAAGGACTGAACCACAAGGGTAAGGGACTGGTGATTATTAGAATGGTATTCAAATGAATCACCGATGGAAAAGCTGCAGGCCAACTAACTAGCTCTAGGAGGTTTCAGAAAAGGTGGAAGCCGAAGAATGTTCCTTTGAGATCCATAGGGTCCAAGAAACAGTTCCCGTGACGATACTATGCAGCTATCGCCATAACACCTAACTGTTCAGTTTGTAAACTGATAACCTAACCTCAAATCATTTTTGATATGGATTTATTAGGCTGACCTGGGATCAAATAAACCGGGATTTTATTTCTTCATATTATTATTATCATCTACTCTGGTCAAGACGTGCGAATCGAAAAGTGGAAGTCTATTAGAACCTCAAAAATCCTGTGCAGGCACCTAACTCTGGAGGCAGGTTCATTTAAGCACACATCTACCCATGACCTGAAATTATGATAACAGACAAAGTATATCAAACTTTTTTTTAATCATTACTAGGTAGTTTCTACGTTTGTTTTTTAACACCGTAAAGTTTGATATTAATTAATCGGATATATTCAGTCTCATATCAACACATCGATCCCATCCCTACCCCCTCATGACTTAGAGGTCGAACTTAATTATGAAGTATCGGTATATAAAAATCAAGAAGCTGGTAGGTACGTGGATTTCAGATGTGTAGACCGACCTAATGAAAGTTTGGAGTTGAGGAAAGAGAAGAACACATAAGTTTAGCAAAGTGCCCATTAAATCGGAATTGGTAAGAATTTCAGTATGTCAGGATAACTATACGCCCGAAATGGCCTTTCCATAGCTCTGGGCACTACGGAAGCGATGAACTTTTTAAAAACTCCACAGCACGAAAACGATCAATTAGTATACCTAGCAGTTAATTAACCCCCCCCCCCCACCAAACGAAACAGGACAGATTTCTGTGGAGTATTGTGCGCAGCTTTGATCACCCTAAAGGTTTGAAGTTCGAATCGAAAACCATCATCAACATGAGCGTCTATCAAGCGACAGAGCTGCGACCCATCACATTGAATTGGGTTGTTTATCTCACCTAATCTTGGAGTCCAAGGGAAGACAGTAATTTCGAACATGTTAGGAAGCACTCTTTGACAGAGGTTGACGACGTTGGTACTTGGTTGTTCTTCTGCAGGTTACGAATGACCGAGAACTCAGTTGAGGCTTGGTCTTCACTTCCCTCTGCTTCTCTACGAACCGAGAAAACCGAACTTAGGTAGGATATAGACTCGGGACACATTGTATCATACTTGAGGGTGTGCGCGCACGCGTGTGTGGGTGTGTGTGTGTGTGTGTGTGTGGGTGTGTGTGTGTGTGTGTGTGTGCGCGTGTGTGTGTGTGAGAGTGGACGAGTGAGAGGATTTTTATGTATTTTGCTTCGGACTTGAAAGTCATGCGGGGCACCGAACGATTCTTGGATCAATTCGTAGGCCAAATTTCAAAATCCTGGGCTAATTTACGGACAGATATCACAGAAAAAAGCCAACGAACTTCGATGGGGTTCAGTCAACCTGGCCGCTTCCATAGGTACATTATAAACCCAGAATGTGGGTGCGTTAGAAACTCAAAACCGGTCGTTCGGACGTTTATGGAAATTTTGTTACAGACAATTCTGAAGGCGTAGGTTCCTAGCACCACGGATCTATCTCATGGAAGCACAGGTGCATGAGATAGATCCGTGCCCACCATACTGCAGATCCCCGAACCTTGCCTGGGTATTGTATCCACTCTCCGCAGAGCTTTACGTCTACCAACTCATAAATATGGATCGCGTCTCCGGGGGGGGGAGGATTCGAAAATGTATTTGTCAAACGGAAAGTGATGAGGTGACGATGGTGAGAGGGGGGAGGGGGGAGGGGTTAAAGGTAGTGGCTGGAGTCGGGGAGGGGTTGTTATGACGTATTGCATTACCTGCTCTCAGCTCCTTGATACATATTCATAGTCTCAGGCCTCCTAAAGCTTAGCTGCCATCAGAGGAGAACGGGAGACGACCCTGGATAAGACTCCGTCTGCAAATTGGTTCGGTTGGACCCCCCTCTGCCACCAACACAGTATATATACCCTCCCATCCTGGGACAAACCTTCTTCCTCACCGACCCACCTTAGGTTGCCTGTCTTCATCATCACTACCGCGTTTCCCCAGGTAACTCCACGGGTAGGGGTCCAAACGGGTCGTCTTTTCCGACGTCATCAACCCACTGGGACACTGACAGGGGTGGATTTCGTTCCGACAAATGAAGCTCTCGACGACCTTCCACCCTCTCAACAGTTGCTTGAGCCTTCCCCGTATACATTTCTACAAAAACCCTCGGCCAAACAGTTACCTATTCCTATATATTATATCCTTCTCATCCTTGGAAAGGTTTCCAAACATGTAGAACTTTTATAATTTAGTGTGAGAGCCTCTCTTTCTTACGAATCCATTTTATTTTTCTGGGATTCATTAGGTCGTCCGTGACGCTTCAAGGCAATGATTTCAATATATTCAAAGCTTTCAGTATAAATAATATAGAAAGGAATAATAAGGAGAATAATATGGGACAAAATGCCCAGTGGCACGTAGGTACCTTTCATTGGACACTTGAAAAATAGGCTAAATCTCTTCATGCCATTTACTCGCCAAGATAATCACAATACTGCCATCAAAGTCGGTGTCTAACTGAGTGAATAATCGTTTACATCATAACATAGAACTTTCCGAGATCCAACATAATCCAAAGAACTTTCCGAGATCCAACATAATCGTGATCACTATCATTCGCATATGCAATACTTGTGCAGCCGATGTGCAACTGTGCAGCGAACTTACCATAAAAAACAACAGTGTAGAGTGCAATAAGTTTAAAATCACCATGATTTTAACAAGTAAGACGTGGGAAAATACTGTGATTGAAGAACGGTATAGCAACTAATAATCATAATGAATACGTCTCGAAACCACTTCTAAATTATTAAGTGCACGCAACGGATAGTCATCAAAACTCAAGGATATCTCTGAGTAAACTGTGCTGATATAAATTGGATTTTTATTTACTGTGCAATCTGTTACTGTAACGGTGAACTTGTATCATATTCTGAGAAATGATCTTACTTTGGTGGTCCTCGAACCGATGTGATGCTCGCGCCAATACTCCAAAACTCGTCATACCTGGGGAAATAGGAGAATTGTTAGTGCATTATGTAGTATTATTATAACGTATGGCACAATAGGACAGACAACTTTAGGGACTCGAAAATGTATAATCTATGAAAAATGACACTACATGATTCAACAGTGGCATGTCATCCAAGAATCAATACCTACTTTATTCTCATCTTTCTATTATAGACCTTCGTTGCTAACGAGTTATCATTCATTAGAGGTTGACACAATCATGTAATAACACACACACACACACACACACACACACACACACACACACACACCCACACACACACACACACACACACACACACACACACACACACACACACACACACACACACACACACACACACACACACACACACACACACACACACACACACACACACACACACACACACACACACACACACACACACACACACACACACACACACACACACACACACACAAACAAACACACACACACACACACACGCACACGCGCGCGCGCGCGCGCGAATTATCTAAGTATAATATAATGGGATCAATTTCGTTGGCACCAACAAGGGCCGATCTGAATTTTCAGTGTTTTTTCTACTAAAGAGTTATTTTAGATACAGGTACATTAGATCAGAATTCGCGGAAAATTTTGGATTGGATTTGCCTTTCGGGCTCACTGTGCGCCGGAGTGTCACCAAATACTACGAGTATACTGCAAATTCCGATGGGTCAACGAGTAGTTCAACATTTTAACTTACAAAACATACCCGGCACTGGCGGGTCTTCTGTAAAATGTTTGAACAAATACAATTTATATACGTAGAGGAATATAAGGTGCTGCCCTCTCACGAACGAAACTCAATTTTCGAACTTACAGGGACGGCTCATTATCAACGGGAAACTTCGAATTCCATAAAAGCGCGAAGAGAACTAATAATCCCAGTACAAATGTTTACATTACATCATTTTTCGTCAGACCATCACAGTCAGATCTGTTCGGATCTTTCATAATGAATTGAGCTTTCGCCCCAAATTACGCCGACTGGGGTAGACGTAAGCCCTTGAGGAAAGCGTAATTGGTTCCACCTCCGAAAAAAGTTGCCCGAGTGTACTTACCTACTATACCCTGCGGATGGCTTTCGCCATTAAAGTCCTCCACATTTCTCTTCCGCCTAAATAATTCGTACTGACCCCACCAATCCAAATGGAGAGGTTTTTCCTTCTCGGTGAAACTCAACCAAAAATCAGTTATACGCTTAATATACAGAAACATTTTCAGTAGAAAGTACAATTACCTACCTATTGTAGGTATAATAGGTATATCTAAGTTAGGAAACCCTTTTCGAAACTTGCGTTTTTTGGATTTAGCGGCGCCATTGCCGATGCCGTGGCGCCGCTCTCTCACGCCGTCACAAGGGATCAACAGGGAACCATCAGGCAATGAAAAATTTCGCAGCATGCTAATAGGATAACCTGGGCTAATTCTGAATAAATATACCTCAGGTTGCTTCTCCTAAAATGGGTTATTCACCGTGCCAAAAATCCCAAAACAGCCTGGGGAATTCACGTTTCCACATATTGACACAATAATAAGTGAGTTGGTTTTAATGTATAGTTAAGTTGACGACATTCAAATTCGAGGTATGCATCAAACTACCATGACCTAATTGTCCTCAAAGTTGGGTTTTTACGACAAGAGCCACCAACATAGAACACTGTTGAAAATTACCAGTAAAATATAGTTTCAAAGTAGATAGAATAAATGTTATTTTAATGCATTCATTAAACGTTTGGCAATATAGCGGAAGAAGTTGGTTAAATTACAAATAATAATAAAAAATAATTTAAAAAAATCATTTATTATAGATTCTCTACATTCAATGAGTTAAAATATGAATAAAGGAGCATATTATGTTAAGACTGAAGCTAAATTCGAAAATTAACTATATTTTCACTCCATCTCCCCTCTTGTAACACTGTTTATCTGTTTCCAGTAACGAACTATTAAAACAGAGGGTACTGGAGGTACATCACATTTATTTTGCAACGGACTCGAAGCCCATAATTTGCATAAGAGAACGTTATGCTTTTAATAACGTATTGTAGATTTTGTTACATTGTAGAAGTTGTTACTTGTAGATGCCGTTACATGGCACGGCGGCCGAATGAGACAGAAGTTTTTGTGAAAAATATTACTAAAATATCTATAAAAATTTCAAATAGAAAATAGCAACATCTCGAAGTCATGACGAGGATAAATAAATGTTGAAATCATTAAAATGTCGAAGAGGTCCGTGAGGTTTCTAGCAATAGCTCGAACGGAACACCCGAGGGTGGGCAGTCTGACACGTCGAGGGGATTCCGGGGATTCCTCTGCAATCTGAGAAGATTTCTAAAAAACTAATAGGATTGGGGAGGAGTTAGGCGTAGGTGAACTCCGATCCAAGCCAAAATTGAGGAGCAACTAAACTGACCAACAAAAACAAAACAAAAAATGCAAAAACTCCATGAATCATCATTCAGACATAATAAAATATGTAAGCAATACATTCAGACGTATTAAATAATAAATCCGAAAGGCCAATTGCCTGAGAGTTCCGAATAAAGGAAACATGGCAGCCGCTGTAAAACATCATTCTAACGAATGCTTTTCCACCAAGATTGCAGCTTAAAATTGATGACCTGAGTTGCGAATTGATGGGGAAGAGGCTGTGAAGGCCCTTTCAAAGCTGTTTCTTCATTATGCAAAATCTCTTCAACGGGGACGGAGAAGTTACGCTGTGCATTATTTGCCAGACTCAGTTAAACTTTCAACGTATCGAGAAAAACCTCTTTTGAAGCCCTGGCTGTTTGTTCTTGGAAATACGAAAATAATCAAATTTTCGAAACGTAAAAGTAGGCGGCAGGGTGAAGGGTTATTGTGTGGATAGATGGCGGGTGGTGTCAAGAAAAACGCTGGAAGGTCCGTTTTTTAATAAAGAGGACCCCCAGTACCTGCCGACCCTAAAGAGCTTGCTCCTGTGACAAAGACGAAAAGCAAGGTTATGAGAAGGGGGAAAAAATGGGGCGGGCGAGACGGTGAAAGAGTTGTTATTAAACATTCATGGAATTTAAAGTGCGCCAAATAATCGTTGTTTCCCCAGCCGTCCCCTGACCCTTCGCCAAAATTCCCGTGGAATCAGAGCCCCCCCGCAATATCCGACCCGTCAACCCTGAAAAAGCTATGGAAAATATGGAAATAGACTTCTAATAATTCCAGCAGATACATCAGGCCTCAAAAAGGGGCCGACATTAAAAATTTAATTTTGAAACTTTCGCTTCAAGGCCTTACAAGACCTCGCCCAGTGAAAAATCTGCATAATCCACCTTGTTTATTCCTACGCGTATTTCCTTGGGAAAATACGCAAAACAATACCTTGGGAGAAATAGAGAAAAAACGGATTATAAATTAACATACTCGCTGGTAAATTGAGTTTTTTCTTGTGGTCTTTGTTTCTTTTACACTCGAGCAGAGAAATCTATTTTGCGACTTTAGTGAGAACCCAAGACATCTACATAATTCTTCTTGAGACCGGGGGGATGAGGAGGATTATCATATTTACCGGAGACAAGGAGACGCGCATAAGTAGGAATTTGAATAAGAAAATGGCCATTTGTAAAAAAAAATATATAAACTGCTCCGAGTGAACAAGACTGTCTTTTATATTCATCATGTCACCGCATTTCCATCGAATAGTGTCCAAAAGTAGCTCACGAAGGCAGTGTGATCATTTTGTCAGGTTGCACTGGTAACATTGTGAAACTTCTCAGCCGGGTTGAAAAGTCCTGCACTCATTTGTGTCAGAATTTGTAGGTACACATTCTCCTCTCGAACGATCGATTTCGAAGCATCACGGTCCATTATAAAGTAGGAGACAGTCCAGCATCTTTCATCACAGTTAAAGTGCACCTACTTGGGGCATAACGCGCGTCTGTGCACAATTTCAGCTCGATCCGTAGTCTGTGGAGCTGCACCCCTGTCAAAGAGCAATGAGAACGACAAGAAGGAGGCGGAGAAGGAGAACTTGAAAATAGCGCTTTTCAAACTTCCATTACTCTGGCATCTGACGGTACCGATGGTTGAGATTCGGTGCAGTTCCTCAGGAGCCCCTCGAGAATGGGTGCACGAAAAATCAATACCAGAGACCCCCAGGGGGCCGAATTATGGAGAGGTAAAAAAAAACCCTACTTGTGTTGACGTGTACGTGTACTGTTCTTGGTCTGTTTGGAGGTTTTCGGTTTTCTGGGCGGGTGGGACGCTAGATATAGAGTACATATTTATATAATATGCGTAAATCCTAAGCTTGCAAATTTTCGAAAAATCTTCTGATTACAAAAATCATTCTAAATGACTGTGAAATTATCTCATTTCATGAAAATGATATTTTACCAAATTTTTAAATGTTAAAGGTTGTTTAGCCCGTTTTAACATTTCTTCTTCGATATGAAGTAGCGGATTTTCCCATTTGAAATGTCACTTTCTGTCTCTCGGGTGTACGGGCGAAAGGGAATCCAGCGACAGGCTGTCCCCAAGAGACCCCTGAGTCGCAGTTTTTCACCCGACTGACCCCCCATGTAGAGAACTGTTCCCCCCCCCCCCCCCCAACCCCCAATAAGTAGACAACTTACCCATCTCCCCTAAAAGTAGACACCTCAGTAAGGTGACATGTGCGAGAGCCTAACCTGGAACCACAAACGAGCAGCTGACAAACATTTAATTAATTTAACGAGAAACATAATACGTCATAAAATTTCAGCACAGGTTAGTCAAGCAGAGATAATGCCAAGTTCAGGATTTAATTTAATCGAAAGAAAGCCGCAGCTTGGGCGAGATACGTTTTGCAAAGTCGTATACAGAAAAAATAATCTGTGTTTCATACAGTCCACTTGCCTTTTGGTTTAGTATTCTACGAATGATACACCTGTGTATTCGCTCAGAAAAAAAGTTGTATAACACCCCCTCAAAATGGTCAAAATGGTTCTTTTACATTTCAAGATGCAATGCCCGTAGACCGCTGTCCGCTGTCCACCGTATCTCCATATTTACTTCATTTTCGGTCTAAAAAATTCGTTCATTCGTAGCAGGCCCCATTTGGGCCCTAGTTGTGTCCCAAAACTTTGTAGCCCGATCGGAAAATACTCAGGGCCGTTATGAGTGAAAATGGGGGTAAAACTAGAGGTTTTTTATAACATCATCCATTGTAACGTCATATCCCATGTTTTTTATGGTGAGAAGACCGACATGTTTTTTAGGGTGAGGAGACCGAATATGAAGTCAATTCTGACCAACGAGCGAAGAATTGATGTTCTAACAAATTTTCAGCCTTAAATTTACGTGAAATTTTGATCTAAAATCGTCGTTATTCCGCCCACAGGCTCCATTTGGGCCCTATTTGTGTCCCGAAACTTTGCAGCCAGATCGGAATATACACAGGAGTGCTGTGGGTAAAAATGGGTGTAAAAACAGGGGTTTTCGAGTTTTTTAAAGGTTTCAGTGAAGAAGAGCTTGTGAGGTATCATTTTCCATGTTTTTTAGGGGATGAAAACAGAATATCAAGTTGATTTAGACCAAAGAAAGAAGAAATGAGGTTGTAACGAAGGCTCAGCTCCCAAAAAACATTTTGTATGTGTCAAAAACCTGGGAAATCGCATGAAATCACCATAAATTTGTACAATAACATTCGAAGTAGTATCAACAGGTGAATCAACAAAATTGAATGGTACTATCAATGATCAAAGATAATTTGTAAAAAAACAGGAACCTAATTTGTGTTTTTGGAGGGCCAAAATTGGCGGAAACCTTCAACAATAGCTATTTCAATTATTGCACATGAAAGAAACAATAAATGAAGAACCAACATTTCCTAGGTATGTCCAACACAACAGAATAATCATCCCATGTGACATGAACTTGGCAGCTTTATTTTCCTTTTTTTTTGTCGTCATTGTATGGACCACTGGACATGAGCACTCAATTCGCCTAATCCACGATTCCCTTGTAACATTTTGATATCTTCTTATTGTCCAGCATCTGGCTCGTTGTTGCTTATGTCCTTTCAACTGCATGAAGAACCAACAGAAGAAATGAATGGAATCGGTTTAATGTAACTGGCAGAAGGAACGAGGTTTCAGGCCTTAGGAACGAGGAGTTTTTTATACCCATCCCGATAGAGTATAGAACAGGAAGGATACGGCAAGGGTACAGCAAGGGTATAGCAATATCTGTGCAATACCTCCTTGCCTCTCTGACCTCACCGCCCTTACCGTCATTCTCCCGAGTCTGATCTTATTAAAGGTTCCATAACTTTGGTAAGGTTGAAAGAAACGGCATTCCTTACCCCGAAAGCCTGGACAAAGAGTGAAGGCCGGTCCCTTTGTTGGGCCTCGCTACTAATTTATTGTTATTAGAGATTACTCATCCCCGGGAGCTCCTTTTGTCGTTTGGGGCCAATATCCTCAAAGCTTTCCCGGAGAGGGAGACGGCTACTGCGGCAATATCGTCCGAGACAACTTGGAACATCCCCTATGGCGAGGGGGAAGCCCCGGCAGATCCTTTCAGATTAACACGATGGCATTCCTTTCATCGCATACGAGCAGGATATCTTGGGAGTAATGATGGTGTCGTCACGTGCACTTAACAATGAGTTTACAAGTTACACCAGACAACAACACCAATCCGTAACTCAGGAAGCAAGTACAAGTGACTCAATGCTACGAGTACTTGACACACTTTCCCCCCAATTTGTTAAATGGAAGCAGAGGTTGAAATGAGATGGCAGCAATTTTGGTTTTGAACGAGACATCAGTATACGGCTATTTCATTAAAAATTCTTGAGGATTTGATGTTGTCACTGGTTGTCCGAGGATAATTGGCATATAATTTATGATCCATGACTCAGGATGAGGCAGAAGCTTTGAGTTCAAGTTAGGTGGATGGATATTGCCTATCCCCTTCAACGCTATCAATGTGGATATCAATTTAAAAACGCTGTAAATCCCTGTACAACGGTTTATTATTTTATTATTTTATACCCCTCCGTTACAGATCACAGCTCTCTGTATAGATAACCCGTCTATATAATATACGAGTAACATGTACTACTCTATACATATTATGTGAATCGCTGATCCTGCGTAGGTTAGTGCCTAACCCCGTACTCGTTACTATGTACCTACCTAAATCACGAGTTAAATGTTGCTAAAATAATTCTGTCGATGACAAAAAGTAACTAAAACGGCAAAAAGAAACGCAAATAATGAAGTTCTGAAGGAAAATTGTTGATGTGGAGTGAAATAGATGCCCCTTCTGCGTAGATCACTGTTTTCTGTGGTCAATACCAACCCTCGTGGTGAAGTATAATGAACCGTTGTGTAATAACTTGCCCATCAATAATACTTCAACGGTTGTTCAAGTTGCAAATGTACCAACCAACAAAATCCAGCCCCTTCTTGGTAGACGAACCTTTGTGTAATAATTTACCGTTCTGTAATAACTTACCGTTGCGTAATAATTTACCGTTATGCAATATTTTACCATTGTGTAATAATTTGCCATTGTGTAATAATTTGCCGTTGTGTAATAATTTACCATTGTGTAATAATTTACCCATCAACAATACTTCGACTTTTGTTCAAGTTTCACAAGTACCTACCAAAAAAATCCAATAAATAATCCATCACTTATCCAATTAAATAATATTGCAGAACAACCAACTCAACTTCATACAGCCATCCTTGATTATAATCAGGTGCTCCCTAGTGATGATTATCTGGGCCGGATTTATACCGTTTGATTCACGTTCGTGTTGAAAAAAAAGCTTTTTGGTTCACACGAAAGGCTGGACGTACAATGCTCCCAATAACGTAAAAAAAACCATACCCTTCTATCGAAAGTTTTCGAGATACGGCGTTCTGAAAATTTCAACCCCTATTTTGAACCCCTTAGAGATGACTGACAGTAACGCCGAGCTTCGCGGACCAACTAGACCCCGAACGGAACCTATAACCCGAATTTCATCAATTTTTTTCATGTTAACTAAGAAAGGTGGCCAGTACGGCGTACGGCGGACAGACATAAATTTTTTTATTGCATTTTCGGATTCTACATACCTTAAAACGTAAACCATCAAATTTTGAGGGGAGGTTAGATGTTTTTTTTTTTTTTTTCATGCTCGATTCCAATGGTTCATTATTGAAAACAATAAGCCAAAAAGTTAGGGGAGGTAAATGGTAAAAGGTTAGTAAAATGAGTCAAAAGTTATGAACGGTCTATATACCAAACTGCGGCTTGCAGGTAAAACGTCAATTGCTATGAATAGGTGGGTAGTTCTCCGTCAGTTCATTCATGGTGCTAACCCGAGATGGGTTTTTTGCAATAAATTCTACCAGTCAGATCTTTGTTGTGCTGTTTTTATCCGGTCTCGGATACCCAGGAAGGAACGAGCGTACCGTACCACGCCATCAACCCGCTGCAGTTTGGGGAGACACCCATTTATTTTTGAACGGATTTACCTCGTCCAGGGTTTTTCTCGGATCTCCGCCTGGGACCATTCAGACAACGCACCCAGCCAACCGATCTTTATGAACCGGACGATTTCCCAGTCATCAAGAGGTGATATACGCGTGCATCCTCCCAGGAGTGCTCCTCAATATCAAAAGCCTGCACACAGAATCCTCCTCAGCACGTTTCACTAATATCTGGGGAGTTCACTCCCCGAAGCCCTCAGAGGCCAACACTAGAAACTGCATGTAAGGACAGGCAAGATAAGGGTATCATAAAGCTGAGCTTTGAACTCCTGAAAATGACGTTGCTTTTCAAGTGTTGCACTAGGTCAAAATAAGACCTGTTGGCAGCTAGTATTTTCCGCTATGCATCCAAATCAACACCCACACAATTTTCGTTGTTCGTCATCCACTGCCTCAAACGTGCAATCATTAATTTGTACGGGGTTAGGCCCCTTCCCTGAGGCAGCCATATATTATACTCTCGATCTCTCGCTGATTAGCGAGGTAGGTATTAAGGACAAAGAATAATTCTTAGTTACCATGTTTTCCGACTATTTAAAATCCCCTCATCTCTCTCAAAAAAACAATCAAGTAAAACCAAAATCAGCTAATTTCAGACCCTCGTATGGCGTTAAAAGAAGACTATTTTTACAGAACCAGCCGTGTTATTGGCCTTGAGTGAAACATTATTTGTCGCTTTTTCCCTACTTACGAGGGGGGTTCACTATCTCAAATTCCCTATATCATTTGGGTTTCCTTACCTCAAATCACTACTTCTAAAATGTTTTCTCATTGATTTTCAGGTTACTGATTTTTTCAGCTGAAGGAGGTAGGAGTGGGGGGACGGGTGAACGTAGGAAATTGGCGCTGAATACAAGTAGACAATACTGAGCTATTTTTAGAGGTAGGTATGATTTTGATACTTTTGAAATTTTGAAACTTCCATCTTGCAGTCCAAAAACCAATTTAAAGATTTGTGTTACCGTCTAAACTTTCGCATACATGATCACAGAACAGAGCGTGAAAAGTCAAGTTCAGCTGCTGTGAAGTGCGATTCGAAAAGAGGAAGTTGTTGGGGACAGAAACTTTGGGTTATTGATATGAATGAAGGAACTCCCAAAGAAAGGAAGCCCAGCATTTCCGAAGAATAGGAGGGGCGTTGGAAATAATTACGATATAATACTGGCCATAAATCTTTCTAGATGAAAGATTTATTTATTTTAAAAAGGGGACATTTTACGGCGGTGAAACATTTCGGTAAAAAGCGAGCGAATAGTTACACGAAAGTCAGAACGTCTACATTTTGTTGGGTAGCGAATAATACTAAAAAATGATTGGCGTTTCTTTGTTTTCAGTATTATGAATTCGTTAGTTTATAAGCGGTTCCTTCGAAAGCTAGCCTTCCAAGAAGTGGAAGGTGCCTTTGCATTATAATAATGTCGGACTATACTTTCGAAGGAAACACCCAGGTGTTAATGCCCCAATATCCCTTGGGTAGGTAAGTACTTATGTGCGAGGTGGTGTCCGGGGCTCCCGTGAAGTGCCATGTGCATAAACTTGAAAAAATAAATCATCTATTCAACTGCACTGCTATTTTAGTGGAAGTCAAGAAAATGAAAAATCGCTGAAAACTATTAAACAACGGTTTATTATTATTTACCTGTATAGATGCCCCCTCTGCGCAGATCACTGTGTCCTTTGTGATTACCTACCCTGGAAATCCCCCCAGGAAAGCCCTAAATCGAACACTGCAGCCGGCCCCGGAATTGCAGTTTCATAAAACATAGAAAAATATACCTCACCAGCTCATGAGACCAAACTGCTATTTTTACGCCTATTATTCACCCATAACACCCCTGGGTGTACCCCGATCGGGCTGCCGAGCTTCGGAGCACAACTAGGACCCAAATGGAGCCTGTGTGCGAAAGAACGACGACCTTAGACCAAAATGTATGGTAAAACTAACCACTAAGAACTTCAGTTCTACGCTCGTTGGTCAAAATCGACTACATCCGGTCTCCTCGCCCTGAAAAACATGGAAAACGATACCTTACAAGCTCATGTTACTAAAATACCAACAAACCCTATTTTTACATCCATTTATCGCCCATAACACCCATGTGTGTATTCCGATCAGGCTGCAAGGTTTCGGGACGCGAGTAAGGCCCAGATGGAGCCTGTGTACGAAAGAACCAATTTTTTAGACTAAAAACAAGGGTAGATATGGATACTACGGCGTACGGACACTGCACTTTTGGAATATACGGACCCATCATCAATCTTTTCTATTTTTGAGGGGGAAATCACAAAAATTTTTGCTGAGCGGATAAATAGGCGTTTTATTCACAGATTAATAAACCAAAATATTTACCTGTATAGATCAATTCTGCGTAGATTACTGTTTTCTGTGGTCAGTACCTACCCACGAGTCCCCCCAGGACAGCCCTAAATCCAGTATTGAAGCCGGTCCGGGAATTACAGTTTCATAAAAAGGCGCAGGATTCAATAATCCAATAATTAATTATTTATTGTTATTCACGAAGTATAACGTTTATACAAGTTACAAAAGTACCTATCAACAAAATCACTAACATCCCTCATTCTTCAAATGAAATAATATCAAGCAACAACTAACTCGACTTCTCACAGCCATCCGTGATTATATCCAGGTATTCCTACCAATGATATTTGGGCCAAACATTCCTACCGTTTCTTTCACGATCATGTTGAGTAAGCTTTTCAGTGCAAACCAAAGCTGGTCGTACAATGTTCCAGGTGGTCTCAAAAAATTCTTTAGTTCAAGACCAACTTAAAAAACGTTTTAAAAACCCATACCCTTCTATTGAAAGTTTTCGAGCTACGGCGGTCTGAAAATGTCAACCCCTATTTTTCATCCTTTAGAGATGACTGACACATGGCCGAGCTTCGCGGACCAACTAGACCTCAAACGGCACCTAGAAACCAAATTTCATTAATTTTGGTTCATGGTAACTAAGAAAAGTGCGCAGTGCGGCGTACGGACAGACATTTTTTTATTAAATTTTCAGATTCTACGTACTTTGAAACGGAAACCATCAAATTTTGGGGGGGGGGATTTCTCTCGTCATGCTCGATTCTAAAGGTTCATTATTGAAAATAATGAAACCAGAACGGGATTTCCTTCAGATTGGCAGAAGTCGGCCGGAAGTTAGACTATTATAACTGAAGGTAGAAGGATTCAGCTAATACAGAATGTCCGTCGTTCCATTAAAGAAACAGTTGGGCTTTCTGATGAATAGCTCCAGCGACTCTCTAAAAATAAGTTTCAAGAACTGATGGGCTTCAAAGATGCTGGTGAGCTGATGGTTTATTCAATAAAAACCTCATCTGTTCCCGGACACGGTGTCGCGCTTCAAAACGGAACTGAAGCGAGATGATGCCTAAATTACTGTCTCCATATTCAAAGACATAAGTTGTAATGACTCGTGAATATGTATGGTGAATTTGACCGAAGCGAAGGTACGAAGTGCAAAAGGCAAACAACGCATCAATAAATTTCCGCTCACAGAAGAAGCAGCGCCCTAATAATATTCTGGCGTCAAGCGCACCTTGCCACCCATTTTGGGCCAATGTCATGAAGTCTTAGTGAATATTTAGGACCATAAGAAGTTCCAGCCGTGAATATGACCATACGAGCGAATTTTCGACGTAACGCACCTACTTGAACTATCGAGCACATTCCTTCCATGGTTCAGTCGATTTAGGTTTATTATTTTCGGTAATGAATCTTTAGAATCGAGCAAGGAAAAAAAAGTTTGAGCCCTTCAAAATGTGACGGTTTGCGTTTCAAGGTACGTAGAACCCGAAAGTGGAATACAATAATTTCAGTCCACACGCCGAAACTTGAAATTTTGTTGAAACTTGAAACGATTAAATTTTGTTCGTCTCAATTGGGGTCTACTTTTATGGGAAGCTCGGAGTTATGTCAGTCATCTCTGAGCGGGGAAAAATCAAGGTTGAATTTTCAAAACGCCGTAGCTCGAAAACTAGAAGTTTTTATAACGATTTTAAATTGATTCCGAACTTGAGGATTTTTCGAGCCCACCCGGTGCACGTTAAGCCCGTTCACAGTGTGGCCATGAAGTTGGCACCGAAAAGCTTCGCCAACATGATCGTGAATGAAACGGTATACATCCAGCATAGATACGATTGCTAGGGAACACCAGATTATAACCACACATGGCTGTATGAAATCGAGCTGGTTGTTGCGTGTTATTTTATTTGAAGAATGATGGTTACTTTGGATTTTGCAGATAGTTCATTTTGTAACTTGAACAAATTTGGTTCGGTCCGCTTCATGCATCATGAATAACGATAATAATTAATGACAGAATTCTTGAATTCGCCGCATATTATTCATGAAGCTGTTATCCCGGCAGGCTCCACTACTCGATTTAGGAGTTCCTGGGTGGAAGCCGAGGGTAGGTATTGGCCACAGAAAACACTGATCAACGCAGAAGGCGCGTCTATACAGGAAAATAACATACCGTTGTGTAATAAATTGCAGCAATGTTTATTATGCAGGTAGGTACCAAATATTTTGTACCCATTGCTATAGCTCACATTGTCTCAATGATTATGTGTGTGTCAAATTGAAGTTTTGACCGCACTGAATAATCAAAAATAATCATCAAATTCAAAAGGCTGCTTGACTGGAACTGGTCTACCTGCCAAAGGGAAATCGGTGGGCCTACATCGTTAGCAGGTCACCCTGCATAACTTGTGTGGGTTTCATATTCTGATCGTAGAAGATTTCGGTACTCGTGCGTGTTCTTGCGAGAAACCTCAATCCAGCACCCCCTGACCAATCAAAGGCGGTCGTCGAAAGACCCAACGGTAGAAGTTTCGAATGGACCAATTCCGCTTTAGTGAGAAGAAAGAGGAGGGAAAAAATGTATTCGATGGCAAAAGCTGTAGCACCTAATGTATGTACCCTCCGCAAGGCCCCTTGGGATTCCGTATCCCGCTGCTGTTCCTACAACGGAATAGCCCATTGGGGAAAAGACCGAGAGACCATTATTCGGCCCGAGGTTAGGCCCTGTGGGGACCCACACACTACATATTTCCCATTGCTCCTTAATAGAGCTCCAAACGGTGAAGAGAAGGGGGAAAAAAAGCAACCGTGCGAGGCGTTGTAGCAGCTAACAAGGCAGGTCGCCCTTCGGAATATATCGTGTTGGCCTCGGTGGTTTAATTTCTGGAGGAAAACCCCAAACGGGATTACGGGACAGTTCCCTCGCCCAAAAACACGCGAAGGAATTTGACCCCAATCGCATCGCCCACATCCCCATGTAGACATGAAACAGCCGTGGATTAATATCAGCGTTTGGAAGAGTTGTTTTCTTGAACGGTAAAAATCACTAATATAATAGGTATTAAAATGATTTTGATATAAAAATTTGGCTGAAAATAAAAGTAACAGCCAACTCTTACTTTTGAGCTTTTATTCGAAAAAACACACCATTATGGGCGGATTTAAAAAAAAAACGGAGTCAACCTTTCTTCAACTTGACTCGTGCAGTGACTCGATTCGGCATTGGAGCTGTGGCGTTCAACAGAACGGATCAGGGTTACACTAAATTAAAGTGCCAAAAAGAAGACTCGAGGCACTGGAATTCCAATTCAACATCGTTTGCATCCCAAAGCGTGAATTTAATCAAATTTGCGATTAACTATATAGATCATAACATTGTACTGATTTAAATTAAGAATAAGAATGTAATTTTTTTCGTTCCCCATGAGACGAAAAGCTTCAAACACTGATTAAATCCAATTTAGTTGTGGTAAATCGATGGCCGAGGGATTTGGGGTCGGATGAGGACTGAGGTCCGTCGGTTCGAATCCAGCAGCCAGTCGCTACAGCCCAGGGTGTCAAGGCAATCGCAAATCCAGAGCGAAAAGAATGGAACAAATGGGTTTATTTTTTTCCCTAGAGATCTTGACATGCAAATTCAGGTTTGTTCAAGTGGACCGATTTGGTAGGCAGGTTAGCTCAATCAGGCCGCTCGGACACCCTAGCCTATTGTAAGGGAATATAGATACAACACATTTACTTTAAAGCAAATGGCTGCTAATACTAAATAAAAACGCTGAAAATTGTTACACAACGCTTAGATACCACGTATACCGTATAGATGCCACTTCTGCGTAGATCACTGTTTTCTGTGGTCAGTACCTACCCTCGACCTCCTCCGAGGAAAGCCCTAAATCGAGTAGGTACTGGAGACGGGCAGTTACAGTTTCATAAAATATGCGGTGTATATTTAATATTTCTATCATTAATTTACTGTTTGCTCCTATTCATGAAGCATAACATTTTTTTGTTCAAGTTAAAAAAGTACACAAACAAACTTGTAGGTACCTATAATATGCAAACAGGTTTATAATAGCTACCAATTCTGAGAGGGGCGGGGGGTTAGATTTTTTTCCATGCTCGATTCCAAAGGTTTACTGAAAATAATAAACCAAAATTTCAACCATTCTTTTGTAAGAAGAATATTTTTATAACCGCAATAGTCCCTCCTTCGTGAATCACCATCCCGCACACACAACGTCAGGTGAATTAATATTGATTTTAGCCCCAAAAAATCCAAGTTTTACCCCTATTCTGTATATAAAACAACAGCATTGGTATTTTTCGGTCTTTACTCGCCCTTCCATACCGCCTTCAGGGATTTCATTTAAATTTTCCGCGATTTCAGCCGTTTTTAGAGATTTTTGACCCCTAAAAACTCAAATTCGACCTCGTAGAATTTTTGAAAATTGCTCACCTTCGAACTCACCCTTTTTTTTGGCAATACGAACGTGTCGTGGTCTGTCGTGTTGTGAGCGAAGCAGAGTTTGGTTTGGTCGCAGGAGATATGAGGATGTGCCCCTTAGTATTTTAGGATTGCCACCACCCCCACGGTTTTCAGCACAGCGAGTGTTAGAGGATAGATACCACCCTGCTGTTTTCAACAAAGCAAGCGATAGTGGACGTGGCAGCAACACACGGTTTTCACCACAGCGAGTATGCAAGGGAAAGGTTCGAGAGATGAGGCGCAAGGTAAGGGAGACAGAAGTCGCAGGTAGGAGTCGGATTGGTAGAATGAGGAGCTGGGTGAGCTAGGCGCCTTATAAAGGTGGCTCCACCTCGTTCCCCATCTATATAAAACCGTTGACGCCATTGGGAGTTGATGGAGGGGAACCCTTCCCTCAACTCCCAATGGCGTCAACCACGGAGGCTTCACTCAGCTCTTCTTTCTCCTTGCTATTAATTGGTTGAATCATAAAATGTTTACATTGGTGTGGAATGGGGGTACCACGACAGAACGTTTTGGTGGAATTTGGAATTTTTACCATGCACTCAAGGACAGATATCGTCTGAAGTGACACACACATAAACACATACATAAATAAATTTTGTTAAAATCAAGGGATGAATCGAGGAAGCTCTGGAATGGATTTTCCTATGAAACAAGGTCAAAAATTCAAGTTTCGAAAATTTTGGACCCACTGCAATAGCGTCACTGTCTTTGAAAATTCGCTAAATGTGGTTGCAAGCTTGCGAGATGAGTTTACCGTCACCTACGAAAGTGAAAGGCGAAACAATAAAGGCCCAACAAACAGAATCCCCTCCACTTACACCATCTTTTTCATCAGAAAATGAACCCATGCCGCACTGAGAAAAATACACTATCACTGCACACTATCTCAGTGATAGATGAACATACCCACTATCGGTTTCCTATCAGTTCCCTATCAAAGGGTTCCTCCTCCGTGGCCCAGTTTGCCCTCAAGTGGCACACTATCAGACAACTATGAGGCACCTATCAGATAACTATCACATGACAAAACTCATCTATCGGGAACCTATCACTTGGTTTTGCATGCTATCAAAAGTCTATCAACATGGATGAAACATCCTTAAGTGATAGTGGTTGACATCCCATTCTATCAGATACCTATCAATCCGATATATCTGACCTATCAGAAACCTATCAAAATGTGGCAGTGAAAGAGTGAAAGAAAAAACTCTATCAAAATTGCGGCCTGATCACTATCAAAAGACTATCACATGATGAGAATGATAGATAGCATCTTTCACGTCTCTCAAGAATGCGGCCTGTTCACTATCAAAAATCTTTCACTCATAAAGAATGATAGACAGCACTTTTCATCTTTATCAAAAATGCGGCAAATACACCATCGAAAAACTATCATGCAATGAGAGTGATAGATAGCATTTTTCATCTCTTTCTGAAGAACTATCGAAAGGCTATCATTGGGTGAGAATGATAGATAAAATTTTTCACCTCTATCAGAAGCTCAACCTGGTTACTATCAAAAGGCTATCGTAGGATGAGAATGATAGAGGGAATTTTTCATATCTATCAAAATCTCTACCTGGTTACTATGAAAAGGCTACCTATCACTGGATGAGTGTGATAGATGGAATTTTTCACCTCTATCAAAAGCTCAACATACGCTATCATTAGATGAGAATGATAGATGAAAATATTTCACAGTGATCAGCTTTGATACCATGAAAACACTACCCTAGTTGGAAGACGATAGATAGGAATATACCAAACTATCAAAATGATTGGAAAATCATAGAAATCATCTATCATTGGAAAATATAGATAGGAACATTTCACCCTATTAAATGATCAGCCTTTTTAGAACATTACCTTCAGTGAAGGATGATAGAAATATTCCATTTGATGAAATCAACAGCCTTCATGCTATAAATGTGGCACTGTAAAAATCCCTACTCCTCCAATGGGGGGGGGGGGGGGATTTTTTTTTTGAGACTAGTGAAGAAGGAGATAGTGTTCTTATAGGGTAATGATAGCGTTGTAATAGCGTTTTTATAGATACAGTTCTATCAAAAGGCTATCATTGGATGAGTATGGTAGATGGCATTTTTCACTTCTATTAAAAGCTCAACATGGTTACTATCAAAACGCTATCATTAGATGAGAATGATAGATGAAAATATTTCATACTATCAAATGATCAGCTCTGATACCATGAAAACACTATCTCTATTGGAAGATGATAGATGGAAATATTTCGAACTACCAAAATGATGGTCATACATACCATGAAAACACTATCGCCATTCGAAAATTATAGATGGGAATACTTCATCCT
Organism: Leptopterna dolabrata; assembly: GCA_954871275.1. Lineage (NCBI taxonomy): Eukaryota > Metazoa > Arthropoda > Insecta > Hemiptera > Miridae > Leptopterna > Leptopterna dolabrata. The sequence goes on along the minus strand of OX940975.1, from coordinate 18,023,713 downwards.
ATTAAAAGATCAGCCTTTTTAAAACATTGTCTTCAGTGGAGAATATAGAACTATTCCGTTTGATGAAAATCAACAGCCTTCATGCTATAAATGTTGCAGAGAAGAGTGCGTCAGTGTTCTGTCAGCTTGTCAGACAACCATGAGAACACTATAACGTATATGATTCTATCCAATGAAAACAGGGACTACATTATTCCTTTCACTGCACATTGCACAGCCTGTATGCATTCACAGGATGCAGTTTTGGTAGGTAGGTACGATATATTGTAACACTATAAAAATGCTATTACAATGCTTTTGCCCAAAATCAGATTAGCAGATAAAGGATAGGTCTCCTTCTGGACTAATACCTTCCTGCACTGGACAGCAGTTATTCAGCTGACTATGCAGGGGAATGCCGCAGTACCTGAGGTACCACCTGTAATATCTGCAAAGCCCATTCTTAGGAAGTCGTCGGATTCCATCATTGGAATGATGAGTCGAATACTCCTCAACAATTAAAAATGGGTACGTACATACGTACAAAAAGCCAATTTGACATTTTCAAATACCGAAACCTGTGATAGTAATGGTATAGGTTTTTGATAGGCACGAACTTTAATTTATAGAATGATATGTGTCTATCACAGCATTAGGTGTGATAGGTTATTGTTAGATACGCAATTGGCTGATAGTGTTCTGATAGGTTGTTGATAGTTGTTTGATGGAGCACTCATAGTGAACTCATAGGGCTTTGATAGCCTTTGGTTGATAGTGTTTGAAAGAGTATAGTTCATATTTGGTAATTTATATCCGAATATCAAATTTCGTACTCAAGGTATCATCACATGAAGGTTTAGGTACATTTCAATGGTTTGGAACCAATCCTAGCCAGTTGAGAGAAGTCAGTTGAAACCAGTTTGTCTGTCTATAATCTGGTCGAGAAAGCATGAAAGTATGAAAAACAGAGTAGAGGTTTGTAAAATTTAAATTTTATAATATGAAGGGATGTCTCTATCAAAAATCCTGTAGTGCTGGTCTATCACAGGATAACTTGTGGTAGGTTTCAGATAGATATGCCATTGGCTGGTAGCGTTCTGATAGGTTGTTGATAGTGTTTTGATGGAGAACTCATAGTGAACTGATAGGGTTTTGATACCCCTCGCTTGATAGTGTTAGAAAGAGTTTCTTTCGGATTTGCAAATTTATATCCGAATATAAGTTTTGCACTCCAGGTATCATCAAATGAAGGTTTAGGAACATTTCAATGGTTTGGAACCAGTCCTACCCCTAACAATCCCGAAAGATTAAAGAAAGTTGAAACCAATCTGTATGTCCATAACTTGGTTGAGAAAGCGTTAAAGTATGACAAACAGGGTGGAGGTATGTAAAATTTAAAATTCATTATAAAAAGGGGTGCCTCTATAAAAAATCCTGTAGTGCTGGTCTATCACAGGATTACTTGTGATAGGTTTTTGATAGATACGCCATTGCCTGATAGTGTTCTGATAGGTTGTTGATAGTCTTTTGATGGAGAACTCATAGTGAACTTATAGGGTTTTGATAGCCTTTGGTTGATAGTGTTTGAAAGAGTATCTTTCGGATTTGCTAATTTATATCCTAATATCAAATTTTTGCAATCAATTCAATATCACAGTGAGGAGGTTTTGGGTTTTGGTGGTTTGGAATGAAACACTTCATATTCCTACAGAAATACGGACATATCTGCTCGAAGGTGATAAGTAGCGTAAATAAGTTTATTTATTGTTTATTTGATTGATAATAATGATGTACTAACTCCCCAGTGGTAGGGCGTCGGAAACAAGTGAAACTGAGCAATGAATGTTGAGGTGAGAGAACTATCTGAGCAGGACATTATCTACCAAAGTTGCTCAAGTTGGAACCCAGATTGTCGAAAGAAGTTTATTTATATATAGCTTATTTGATGGAAAATTATGGGAGCCTAACTCTCCAGTGCATGGCCATTGAAAACAAGTGGACCTGAACAATTAATATTGAGAAGAGAGAACAGTTTGAGCGGATTAGGGAAGCGGATATTGTTTAAAAAAGTTTGAAAATGTGAAATGTATTATTATTTCCCATTTTTCAAATCTGTATGTGCATAATATGGTCGAAGAAGTGTTGAGAAGTACGAAAAATCGGGTAGAGATGTTGTAAAATTTAAACTGTAATGCATGAAGGGGTGTCTCTATCAAAAATCCTGTAGTGCTGGTCTATAACAAGATAACTCATGATAGGTTTTTGATAGATACACCATTGCCTGATAGCGTTCTGATAGGTTTTTGATAGTCTTTTGATGGAGAACTCATAGTGAACTGATAGGGTTTTGATAGTCTTCGGTTGATAGTGTTTGAAATAGTAACTTTCGGATTTGCTAATTTATATCCTAATATCAAATTTTTGTAATCAATTCAATATCACAGTGAGGAGGTTATGGGTTTTGGTGGTTTGGAATGAAACACTTCACATTCCTACAGAAATACGGACATGTCTGCTCGAAGGTGATAAGTAGCGTAAATAAGTTTATTTATTGTTTATTTGATTGATAATAATGATGTACTAACTCCCCAGTGGTTGGGCGTCGAAAACAAGTGAAACTGAACAATGAATGTTGAGGTGAGAGAACTATCTGAGCAGGACATTATATCTACCAAAGTTGCTCAAGTTAGAACCCAGATTGTTGAATGAAGTTTATTTATATATAGCTTATTTGATGGACAATTATGGGAGCCTAACTCTCCAGTGCATGGCCATTGAAAACAAGTGGACCTGAACAATTAATATTGAGAAGAGAGAACAGTTTGAGCGGATTAGGGAAGCGGATATTGTTTAAAAGAGTTTGAAAATGTGAAATGTATTATTATTTCCCATTTTTCAAATCTGTATGTGCATAATATGGTCGAAGAAGTGTTGAGAAGTACGAAAAATGGGTTAGAGATGTTGTAAAATTTAAAGTGTAATAGATGAAGGGGTGTCTCTATCAAAAATCCTGTAGTGCTGGTCTATCACAGGATAATTTGTGATAGGTTTTTGATAGATACGCCATTGCCTGATAGTGTTCTGATAGGTTGTTGATAGTCTTCTGATGGAGAACTCATAGTGAACTTATAGGGTTTTGATAGCCTTCGGTTGATAGTGTTTGAAAGAGTAACTTTCGGATTTGCTAATTTATATCCTAATATCAAATTTTTGTAATCAATTCAATATCACAGTGAGGAGGTTATGGGTTTTGGTGGTTTGGAATGAAACACTTCACATTCCTACAGAAATACGGACATGTCTGCTCGAAGGTGATAAGTAGCGTAAATAAGTTTATTTATTGTTTATTTGATTGATAATAATGATGTACTAACTCCCCAGTGGTTGGGCGTCGAAAACAAGTGAAACTGAACAATGAATGTTGAGGTGAGAGAACTATCTGAGCAGGACATTATATCTACCAAAGTTGCTCAAGTTAGAACCCAGATTGTTGAATGAAGTTTATTTATATATAGCTTATTTGATGGACAATTATGGGAGCCTAACTCTCCAGTGCATGGCCATTGAAAACAAGTGGACCTGAACAATTAATATTGAGAAGAGAGAACAGTTTGAGCGGATTAGGGAAGCGGATATTGTTTAAAAAAGTTTGAAAATGTGAAATGTATTATTATTTCCCATTTTTCAAATCTGTATGTGCATAATATGGTCGAAGAAGTGTTGAGAAGTACGAATAATTGGGTAGAAATGTTGTAAAATTTAAATTGTAATAGATGAAGGGGTGTCTCTATCAAAAATCCTGTAGTGCTGGTCTATCACAGGATAACTTGTGGTAGGTTTTTGATAGATACACCATTGCCTGATAGCGTTCTGATAGGTTGTTGATAGTGTTTTGATGGAGATCTCATAGTGACCTGATGGGGTTTTGATAGCCTTCGGTTGATAGTGTTTGAAAGAGTTTCTTTTGGATCTGATAATTTATATCTGAACATCGAATTTTTGTATTGCTATATTGGTAGGTTTTGGTGGTTTTGAGTGGAACACTTGATATTCCTATAAAAATATGGACATATATGTGCTTGAAGGTGATTTCAGGAAGCATAACTACATTTATTTATGGTCTGGAAAATATAGATAAACTGACGCCCCGACCATATAAAGTCGGGATGGATCTGAGTCAGCGTTTGCTAATGTGAAAAGTGTTGAAATTTGTGTTCATGATTTCCTTCTCATTTTTGTGCCACTCCAATGAAGATTTCCCTCACGTGATCCAGTAGTGTGGCAATGGATGAGGTAAGTGAGAGATAAATCTATTTCTACAAAAATACTCTGAAGAGTGTTCTTATGGATGATAATAGTGCACTGAGTTGCACACTTTCAATACCCTATACTGTGATAGTTTTCTTATAGTGTTTTGATAGAGTACGAGCCTGCACACAATCATACCTCTATCAACTTAGGCGGAGGAGGGGAATGACCCTATATAATGAGCAAGCGCTCCCAACCAGTATCAGTGCATTCTCAGCATTTGTGCAAGTCGTGTCGGTCTTCCATGCATTCCATTCACACCAGATTCCAGTCAGTGGTAACGAGTTGGTTGTGTGTTGTCTTTGCGAGTTTCCAAACCTCCATAAACCAGTTAAACATTGTGAGTATTGCACCATATATACGCCCGGTGTGGTTTTTGTTTGTAGCAATGTCCCAGGCTGGTGAAGTGCGTGACTTGCTCATAAGTTGGCATCTACCTGAAGAGGCAATCGAGAAAATCATATGAAAATACCCCACCAAATCGTCAAAACACGGCAAGTTCATCGAGAATTCAACATTTTCTGGTTTACCTACTATTACCAAACATTTCCTTCACCTTGTTCAAGATTATTTCATGAAAACTGAAGTAGATATCTTGCCACAATTCAATCATTTCTTCGTGAATTTTGGTTGCTAGAATGTGAATTTACAGTTCAAATGACAGTAAAGTTCCTGGCAAAACTAATGAGAAAGTGGGTAACATTTAAAAAAAAATTAGGTAAATTAAATTTCAAAAATGTGGTAGGTACGGATTTGTTGATGACTTTCTAGTTGTTATTCAGGTTGATGTTGATGTTGTTGGGGGGAGGGGGGGGGGGGGGGGGTGCGACTACCTGGCAATGTTTGGGGTTAAATTAACCGTTATCCCAAGTGGCGGGAAAGGCGCAGATGGATACATAGCGCGCTAGAGAAGCCGTTACGTACACTTTCCCTTCTCGTTCCCAGTTTATTTATTGACCATACCTACTTTCAGGTTCAAGAAGACTTCATAACGCTCCATCCCCAATATCAGGAGGGGCTGTTCTACAACCTGTCGAACGTGCGGAAACAAATTGTGCAAAAAGCTACGGAAAACTTCCCTTCAAGGAGGACAGGGGCCACCCAGGCCAACGCCTGGGTTCACAATGATTCCTACAACCAAGCTGTCGAAAGCGGAGGTTCGTTGAAATGTTGCATATTAATCTGTTGATTGCTCTTCGATGCTACTTGCAACCGTTGGCAATATGTAGGTACTGTGAAATTCAACAGCTAGTCATCCAGGACCGATTTGATTCCTTTTATTTGGAATGTATGTAATATCCTACAGATATTATATTAAAGAAACGTGAATTGCAATAATTGGAATTATTCCAAGAAGAAAGTGTATTTTTCTAATTTCGTATTGTCAACATAGGTATCACCTGTGGTCTCATGATATAACTTGTCGTACGTACGTAGTGAATCGTTACAGTATGGATTTCCAATGTTCTTTCTACTTTTAATCGGCGGTTTATTGCAAATTCATCTTTACAACAAAAGTGACGAAATTCATGAAAATGCCTTTGAGCGTTCCAGTTCAAAACCATGCCGTTGGTATGATTTTTTTACATTTTGGTTTATTATTTTCAATAATGAACCATTGGAATCGAGCATGAAAAAAAAATTCTTATCCCCCCTCAAAATTTGATGGTTTACGTTTTAAGGTATGTAGAATCCAAAACTGTAAAACGCTGCAAATCCCTGCACAACGTTTATTATTTGTACAGAATACCCTTCTGTTACAGATCACAGGTCTCCGTATAGATAACCCTTCTCTAACATTATGTACCTACTATTCTACAAATATTATGTAGATCGCGGACCTCCGTAGGTTAGTACCTAACCCCGTACTCGTTACTAGGTACCTCCCTAAACCGTTGTATAATAATTTACCTGTATAGGTTCCACTTCTACGGAGATAGTATAATGAACCGTTGTGTAATAATTTGCCCATCAATAATACTTCAACGGTTTTTCAAGTTGCAAAACTACCTATCAACAAAATCCAGCCCCTTCTTGGTAGATTAGCCGTTGTGTAATAATTTGCCGTTGTGTACTAATAATTTTCCGTTGTGTAATAATTTGTCATTGTGTAATAATTTGCCATTATGTAATAATTTACCCATCAATAATACTTCAACGGTTGTTCAAGTTGCAAAAGTACCTATCAACAAAATCCGGGCCTTACTGTGAACGAACGGCTGGACGTAAGGTGCTCCGGGTGGTCTTAAAAAAATCAGTCATGCAGCATGACTTAATGAGCGAATTTTCAAAGAAATATTCGAATTAATGGCTATGGTTTTGAATAAAGGAAAACTTCGGTCTAAAATTTGGTTTTCTATGTATATTCTCTTCGTATTTATTTTAATTTGTACGTTTTGTCCATCCTGATTCTACCGTTTGTTTATTACGTAATTGTACTAAGTGCTTATTTATTTGATCGCTGTGGGTAAATTCAAGGAGTTGTACTAATCGTTTGCCTCCCCCTTTTTTGCTTCGAACTCTCGTCTTCAATTAATACTTCTCACATTTTTCAATCTGACCACTCTAAGGGGGTGGGGGTAAGAGTTTAAAGATTATCCTAGTTTTGGGTAATTTTTGCGCACTTTAAATGCTCTAATTTAAGAACGGATTTAGATATCTAAAATCCGATTTCACTATCGTGTTCAGCGTGCAAAAACCTTTAAAATGAGGGGTCACTTGTTAGAAAATAACATTTTGGGGATTTTTGGGTAATTTTTGCGCACTTTAAATGCTCTAATTTGAGAACGGATCAAGATATCTAAAATCCGATTCCACCATCGTGTTCAGCGTGCAAAAACCTTTAAAATGAGGGGTCACTTGTTGGAAAATAACATTTTGGGGATTTTTGGGTAATTTTTGCGCACTTTAAATGCTCTAATTTAAGAACGGATCAAGATATCTAAAATCCGATTCCACCATCGTGTTCAGCGTGCAAAAACCTTTAAAATGAGGGGTCACTTGTTAGAAAATAACATTTTGGGGATTTTTAGGTAATTTTTGCGCACTTTAAATGCTCTAATTTGAGAACGGATCAAGATATCTAAAATCCGATTCCACCATCGTGTTCAGCGTGCAAAAACCTTTAAAATGAGGGGTCACTTGTTGGAAAATAACATTTTGGGGATTTTTGGGTAATTTTTGCGCACTTTAAATGCGCCAAAACCCTCCTTAGAGTAGGCCAATTTCGCCCATCTTCGAACTTAGCCTTTCGATTGCCAAGATAGATTTTTTGTGCAAATTTGAGCTGTTTATCTCAATTCTATCGAGAGTTATCGTCTGGAGTGACACATATATAAATAAATAAATATATAAATATATATATATATATATACATATAAAAAAGTGTTAAATTTCAGGAATCGTTTTAGAATGGTCTGAAACGGATTTCTATGAAGAAAATTTCCAAAAATTTATATTATTTAAATTTCGAAGCCATTGCAATAGCTTCATTTTCTTTGAAAATTCGCTAAAACTCGTAAGTTCAAGAACTATTTAAAACCGTAAACACATTCACGTAAAAAAAAGGTATAGGCGTTTTGAAAATTTCAACCCCTATTTTGAACCCCCTAGAGATGACTGAAAGTAACGTCGAGCTTCGAGGACCAACTAGACCCCAAACGGAACCTATAACCCGAATTTCATCAATTTTGTTTCATGGTAACTAAGAAAAGTGCCCCGTATGGCGTACGGCGGACAGACAGACATATTTTTATCGCAGTTTTGGATTCTAAAAACCTTGAAACGTAAACAATCAAATTTTGAGGGGGGGTAAGAATTTTTTTTTTCATGCTCGATTCCAATGGTTCGTTATTGAAAATAATAAACCAATTAAAATATTTCTTTCTGTCCGCCGTACGCTGTACGGGGCACTTTTCTTAGTTACCATGAAACAAAATTGATGAAATTCGGGTTATAGGTTCCGTTCGGGGTCTAGTTGGTCCTCGAAGCTCGACGGGGTTCAAAAAAATGTATATATATTTATATATATAATAGGTATAATTATGTAATTAAAAAATCAGTCATGCAGCATGACTTAATGAGCGAATTTTCAAAGAAATATTCGAATTAATGGCTATGGTTTTGAATAAAGGAAAACTTCGGTCTAAAATTTGGTTTTCTATGTATATTCTCTTCGTATTTATTTTAATTTGTACGTTTTGTCCATCCTGATTCTACCGTTTGTTTATTACGTAATTGTACTAAGTGCTTATTTATTTGATCGCTGTGGGTAAATTCAAGGAGTTGTACTAATCGTTTGCCTCCCCCTTTTTTGCTTCGAACTCTCGTCTTCAATTAATACTTCTCACATTTTTCAATCTGACCACTCTAAGGGGGTGGGGGTAAGAGTTTAAAGATTATCCTAGTTTTGGGTAATTTTTGCGCACTTTAAATGCTCTAATTTAAGAACGGATTTAGATATCTAAAATCCGATTTCACTATCGTGTTCAGCGTGCAAAAACCTTTAAAATGAGGGGTCACTTGTTAGAAAATAACATTTTGGGGATTTTTGGGTAATTTTTGCGCACTTTAAATGCTCTAATTTGAGAACGGATCAAGATATCTAAAATCCGATTCCACCATCGTGTTCAGCGTGCAAAAACCTTTAAAATGAGGGGTCACTTGTTGGAAAATAACATTTTGGGGATTTTTTGGTAATTTTTGCGCACTTTAAATGCTCTAATTTGAGAACGGATCAAGATATCTAAAATCCGATTCCACCATCGTGTTCAGCGTGCAAAAACCTTTAAAATGAGGGGTCACTTGTTGGAAAATAACATTTTGGGGATTTTTGGGTAATTTTTGCGCACTTTAAATGCGCCAAAACCCTCCTTAGAGTATGCCAATTTCGCCCATCTTCGAACTTAGCCTTTCGATTGCCAAGATAGATTTTTTGTGCAAATTTGAGCTGTTTATCTCAATTCTATCGAGAGTTATCGTCTGGAGTGACACATATATAAATAAATATATATATATATATATATATACATATAAAAAAGTGTTAAATTTCAGGAATCGTTTTAGAATGGTCTGAAACGGATTTCTATGAAGAAAATTTCCAAAAATTTATATTATTTAAATTTCGAAGCCATTGCAATAGCTTCATTTTCTTTGAAAATTCGCTAATAAGGGGTTGCAATTTTCAAAACGCCTATACCTTTTTTTTTTTTACGTGAATCTTTGTACGGTTTTAAATAGTTCTTGAACTTGCGAGTTTTTTAAGACCACCCGGAGCATCGTACGTCCAGCCGTTCGTTCACAGTAAGGCCCCGAAGTTTGTACCGACAGGCATTTTCGACCCCAGTGTGAATGAAATTGTATACATTCAAACCAAATCTCGTTACCAGGGACGATAGGAAATTTGCCGGAGATAAAATCATTGCTAGGGGCCACCTGATTATATTGGCGGAGTATGAAGTCGAGTTGGTTGTTCTGTGATATTATTTCATTTGAAAAATGATGGCTCTTTTGGAGTTTGTTGGTAGGTAGTGAAACTTGAACAAACGTTGAAGTATTATTGATGGGTAAATTATTACTACGGTAAATCATTACTCAACGGTAAATTATTACACAACGGTTCATTATACCATCTACGTAGAAGGGGCTGGAGTTTGTTGGTAGGTACTTTTGCAACTTTTTTCACTCCTCATCAACAATTCCTTTTCAGAACTTCATTATGTTTGTTTCTTTTTGTTAGGTACTGTTTGTCATCGGCAGAATTATTTTAGGAACATTTAACTGTGATTTAGGTAGGTACCTAGTAACGAGTACGGGGTTAGGTACTAACCTACGGAGGGTCTGCGATATACATAATATCTATAACATAGTACATATCATATTATATAGACGGGTTATCTATACAGAGAGCTATGATCTGTAACAGAAGGGTTAGTACCCAACCCCGTACTCGTTACTAGGTACCTACCTAAATCACGAGTTAAATGTTGCTAAAATAATTTATTCTGCCGATGAGAAACAGTACCTAACAAAAACGCTGCAAATCCCTGCACAACGGTTTATTATTTTGTACAGAATACCCTTCTGTTACAGATCACAGCTCTCTGTATAGATAACCCGTCTATATAAAATGATATGTACTATTCTATACATATTATGTAGATCGCAGACTCTCCGTAGGTTAGTACCTACCTAACCCCGTACTCGTTACTAGGTTCCTACCTAAATCACGAGTTAAATGTTCCTAAAATAATTCTGCCGATGACAAACAGTACCTAACAAAAAGAAACACACATAATGAAGTTCTGAAAAGAAATTGTTGATGAGGAGTGAAAAAAGTTGCAAAAGTACCTACCAACGAACTCCAGCCCCTCCTACGTAGATGGTATAATGAACCGTTGTGTAATAATTTACCGTTGAGTAATGATTTACCATCGTGTAGTAATAATTTACCCAACGTTTGTTCAAGTTTCACTACCTATCAACAAACTCCAAAAGAGCCATCATTTTTCAAACGAAATAATATCATAGAACAACCAACTCGACTTCATAGGTACCCCACCAATAAAATCAGGTGGCCCCTAGCAATGATTTTATCTCCGCCCAATTTCCGATTCTCGGCGCGTCTCTGGTAACGAGATTTGGTTTGAATGTATACAATTTCATTCACACTGGAGTCGAAAATGCCTGTCGGTGCAAACTTCGGGGCCTTACTGTGAACGAAAGGAGGGACGTAAAATGCTCCGGGTGGTCTTAAAAAACTCGTAAGTTAAAGAAATATTTAAAACCGTAAAAATATTCACGTAAAAAAAAGGTATAGGCGTTTTGAAAATTTCAACCCCTATTTGAACCCCTTATAAATGACTGACGGTAACGTCGAGCTTTGAGGACCAACTAGACCCCGAACGGAACCTATAACCCGAATTTCATCAATTTTGTTTCATGGTACCTAACTAAGAAAAGTGGCCCGTACGGCGTACGGCGGACAGACAGAAATATTTTTATTGCAGTTTTGGATTCTACATACCTTGAAACGTAAACCATCAAATTTTGAGGGGGGTAAGAATTTTTTTTTCATGCTCGATTCCAATTGTTCATTATTGAAAATAATAAACCAAAAAGGGGTTATAAATAAATCAATATTAAAATCGTCAAGTTCTACAAAAATCGATTTTTTAAACCATAAATGAAACAGTGCCTATTAATAACTGGTGAGTTAATTTCTAGAGAACATTTATTAATAGAGCAATAATAAATTCAATCACTGAGTGAAGGGGCTTATTCCCTCTATCATTTTCCAACAGGGATAGTGTTTTCATGGTATGAACAATGTCCATTTTATACTTTGAAATATTTTCATTATAATTCTCATCTGAAAATAGCATTTTGATAGTTCAAAATGCTGTTTTCCATAGATACAGCCCCCCCCCCCCTCCGGTTCACGTAACTTGAATCAGTTTGTATGCCACATCTGTTTAACCAATTATTCATTTCCTACTACAGACAAGATCAAACAGTGGGAGGTGGCACTTCTGCTGCTCCCTACGCCGTAGCTGCAGGCCCAGTGGAAACCAATCGTCCAAGAACGAAGGCCACAGTGATCGAAGCCACAAGATTTTTTCCACAGCCATTCCGCCTAAACTGCATTTCCTCACCCACTATCCCTCTTCCATGCAGCGTAATGGTCCCATTTTCTCCTTGTCCTGTCTTCGATTTGAGTCAAATTATAGGGCACTGAAAACTGCTCTGCGTTCTGTTGCCACCACCGTCAATCCCCCCTCTCTGCCTATAAAAAAATTCAGCTTCAGCTGAACAATTTATTATTAATAAGCTGGTTACCAGCTCTGACTTACAAGCCAGGAGCTCTTTACTCTGTGGATCGTACTTCCATTAATTCCTTGATTGAAGAGAACCAAAACTCTTACATCCCCTAACAACATAACTGACAAGCCTGGTTATCCTGATCCCAAATTTTGTGGACGGCCCTTTATTTGTCTAATTGGACCGTATTCTTTACTCTTCAGTTTTGGATAAGGCATTTGGGGAGTGCCACGTTTTCCTTACTGTTTGCTTCTCGGAACATTTCTACGCTTACGAAGTTACCCCAACTTGTGTTTTAAAATGGTATGATTTAGAAAAACTCGAATTCCCCTTCCCCAACAACATGCATAAGGCACGCAGCAAACAATATGTCACCATGCGTAATTTTATCGCCCATTTAATCTACTGACTGGGAATTTTAATAATTTTATTCTTGGGGAGGAGGGGAGCAGGACCAGGAATTCTAAGATGTATTAGTTTCGAAAGGTCAGTAGATTAAATGGGCGTAGATTGAATCTAGTTACCATTGTTTTCTCTGCTCACTAGAAGGTGTAATCATCGTATAAAGCTGTTTTTCGTTAGAAATGTGCATGATCTCCACAATCCTGGTTTCATAATATTTATCTATCTGTTTACTCAATAATTACATTAATTGAAGATTCTATTTTAAATTCATTGAATTGAGTGTTTACTCAATGTAATTTTGAGTAAACAGATACAGATGAATTATGAAACCGGGATTGTGGAGATCATGCAAATGTCACAAAAAACATTGCTTTATGCGATGATTACACCCGTTAGTGAGCATCATTATCATTAGCAAATCATGAGCATGTTTGTGAAGTAATATGCTTGATAACGTTTCATCACTGGTACACTGAATTTAAAATAGAATTTTCGTCTGATAATAATCAAATAAATCGATTTTGTATTTACATAAGGGAGGGGAGAGGATATTTTGTGGGGCTGAGCTAAGAACCCTAATTATTTCTTTTGCAATTTAAATATGAAACCTATATTTCAATATTACTCAGTGATTTAAACTGAATTTTATCTAATCATAAGCTATACTATTATATTAGACTCACTCTGTTGTATTTATTTCGTATCTATTTGAAATTGACTCCAATCCTTTAATGTTACAATATAAATATTCTGTACATACTTGAAGTGAATTGTACCTAATCATAAGAGTCATCATTAGCTATATTTCTTTATATTAGGCTGACTCTATTATATTTATTTCGTACCTATATTGAAATAATTGACTCCAAACCTTCAGTGTTAATACGTAAATATCCTGTACATATTTGTTTAAATAGTATGATTTTAAACAGTAGTATTAGTAAATGTTCTTACATATGATTCAATATTCCAAAGAAACGAATTGAATTGAAATATTATTATTATACACTTGTGTTTGAAAGTCATCAAAATATAATTGCTGTTAAACTTCAAAATTTGTTCACGATTACTTGCATCCTTTTTCTCTTAGTTACTAGTTTATTACACCTACTTGTTTTTAAATTTATTACTATCATTTATTCAACAATTTTGTTTCAATTGACAGGGGTGACATCACTGTGAGTGAACTCTTCGTCCATCAGCATGCTATACCTGTGATAATTATGTCGTCATTAGGTTTAAATAGTAGCGCCTTTAGCTTACGCTGCATCCCCCCATCACCACCGCCATACACCTAGCTTATAGCTTGGTGTAAGGAAGAGGGGTTCAGAGTAACCTGAAGGCGCTATTGTTTCAACCTTGAGACGATCTATCACATGTATAGCATTCTGATATACGACGATTTGACCACACTTTCACAGTGATAGATCAAATCTATCACTGAAAGTGTGGTCACATCGTCGTCTATCACCTTTTGATAGATGGAAGGGATAGTTGTTTGATAGAGTTCATCTATCAGAAGGTGATAGATGAACTCCATCAAACAACTATCCCTTCCATCTATCAAAACTTACGAAAGAGTACTGATAGGAAACGATAGAGTTTTGATAGGAAATGATAGTCTTTCGATAGATATGGATGAAAGAGTACTGATAGGAAACGATAGGATTTTGATAGGAAACGATAGTCTTTCGATAGATATGGATGAAAGAGCACTGATAGGAAACGATAGGGTTTTGATAGGAAATGATAGTATTTCGATAGATATGGATGAAAGAGTACTGATGGGAAACGATAGGGTTTTGATAGGAAACGATAGTATTTCGATAGATATGGATGAAAGAGTACTGATGGGAAACGATAGGGTGTTGATAGAAAACGATAGTATTTCGATAGATATGGGTGAAAGAGTACTGATGGGAAACGATAGGATTTTGATAGGAAACGATAGTCTTTCGATAGATATGGATGAAAGAGTACTGATAGGAGACGATAGCGTTTTGATAGGAAACGATAGTATTTCGATAGATATGGATGAAGGAGTACTGATGGGAAACGATAGGGTTTTGATAGGAAACGATAGTATTTCGATAGATATGGATGAAAGAGTACAGATGGGAAATGATAGGATTTTGATAGGAAACGATAGTCTTTCGATAGATATGGATGAAAGAGTACTGATAGGAAACTATAGGGTTTTGATAGGGAACGATAGTCTTTCGATAGATATGGGTGAAAGAGTACTGATAGGAAACGATAGGGTTTTGATAGGAAACGATAGTATTTCGATAGATATGGATGAAAGAGTACTGATAGGAAACTATAGTGTTTTGATAGGGAACGGCAGTCTTTCGATAGATATTGATGAAAGTGTACTGATAGGAAACGATGGTCTTTCGATAGATATTGGTGAAAGAGTACTGATAGCAAGTGATAGATTTTTGATAGGACTCGATAGTCTTTTGATAGATATGATGAAAGTGTACTGATAGCAAATGATAGCTTTTTGATAGAAATAGATAGTCTTCTGATAGATTTTGCCTGTAATGAATGGCAGGTTATTGATAGGAAATGATAGTCTTTTGATGGGAAACGATAGTTTTCTGATAGATTAACACTATCATAATTGATAGATGGAGGTATATCTATCAAAAAATGGCCACAACCCTATCAAAATACCCTATCAAAACCCTATGAAATACCGTCCCAAACCGAGCCTACAATTTGATAGATGGGACACTATCTTCAGGAACCAATAGAGTACTGATAGTGTTTATCTATCATACCGTCTGTCATTCATTGGGCCGAAATTCGGCCCAATAGACTATCACACACTATCGGTACTCTATTGGTTCCTGATGATAGATACCATCTATCAGTTTTGATAGAAAACACCCCCCTTTTTTTTCTCAGTGCGTGAAGTTCGTTAAAAAAAAACACAAAAAAAACAGACCTAGTGCTAATAATATATATTTATAAAACATTGATGACTGCTTGTCCGCGTCCGTTACAGAGTGTTGGGGAATCTGAAAAAATATCCGCTGCAGAGATATGTCCCGCTGTAGAGTGAAGTTTCAGTGTAGTGGAAACTGATTAGTGGGTAGTCACAATGTTAGTTATCTGAAAATTTATTTGGTAAACGCTTATGCGCAAAATTTGAGCGAATTGACTGGAGCACATATAATGCAACACAAACAGGGCAGCCCTTCACTCCTGATTATCACGCACGTAAAGCGACGAATAAAATATATGACATTGCGGTAGGGGGAACCGAAGTCCAGTCTTGCTTGCTAACGCAAATAAAGATGAGGGAGCGTTGAGCAGAAACGCCAGTTTAATTCAACCACTAACTTTTGACGGTGAAAAGGATGTTTCAGGGGGGAAATAATATATACGGCGCCCAAGACTGTTTAAATGGACTAATTAGGTGAAAAGGAAAGGATTAGGTATGTTTTGGGAGAACAATAGTGGGGGAATTCAGCTTTTAGTTAGTGCACTCTTGGGTGCAGTATGTGAGGTGGAGCTGGCTTTTGGTCTTTTAATGGAGATATAGCGTGGTAACCCTCCGGCAGGGGATTGTGCGCACAGAAGGAAAAGGAAATGTTGGGGCCGGAGGAATCTCTTGAATTATTCCGACTCTGGGGAGCAAAAGGAGGGAGCTAATATCGCGTGCGGATGGAACGCATTAGTACGATGTCATGTTGGGATAATGCGATTTCCAGCCTATGTTATGTTACGGACTTCTTCTCCGTCGAACGACTCCCGCCACGTATTCGTGTTATTGTGAGGTCAGAATCCGCTCATCCTACTTTTGACCTTTACTTTACTTGTAATGAAGCTGAACGCGCTTAACTATGTCTATGCTATTATATAGGTACATATTTTGTTAAAACAAATCTTGTTTGAACTAAATGTTGTTTCGTCGATTCCGCCATTATGCCCTATTATGTCATTATATATGCACCATGGTGGTTCTTGTGAGCCCACTATGGACATAATAATATCGTCTTTGGATCACCAAATATTTCATTATTATTATTATTTTTTACTTTTTACATTTTGTTGTTCATTATTATTATTATTATTATTATTATTACCCCTTTTTTTCCTCAGTGAACCAAGCTGGAATATTGTGGTGGAGGTAGAAGCACCCCCCCCCCCCCCCTTACACACAAATTTCTATTAATAACAATTGAGCAACCGGCAGAAACAGACAGTTACCTATTTCAAAAACTGCCGCACTATTCCTGTTGTGTTCAATATCACAGCTTTAAGGATCAGGTAGCACATGTCTTTGGTGATCCCAAGGGTATTTAAACTCTGAACCAGGGCTTCGGGAACAACTCCTGTGGCTGAAAGGACGATCGGCAGAATTTCGACAGGCTCCAAATCCCATAATCGCTCCATTTTCTCTCGCAGCCGGCCGTACTTGTTCCTCATTCAGTTGACAGCGTTCACCAGCCCAGTGCTATTCGGAACTGCTATGCCAACTATGTAATCTCGCCTTTCCTGCTTCAAATGCAGAACAAGTTCCGGCCGACTATGCTCAACAGTCCTGTCAGTTAGCACCGTCCTATCAAACAAGTACGCACTGTCGTTCTCCAGCACAGCATGTGGCCGATCGTCGTACTAAGCCACCTTTTCTTGTGTCAGTCCGTGTGCTAGGGCCAATTCTTGATGCAGCTTTCCTGCTACCTGGTTATGGCGTTCAAGGCAGTCAGTGCCCACAAGTACCTGACAACCACTTGTAGTGTGTTGTACGGTTTCAGGCTTGGAATTACATCTACGGCACCTGTCATCTATCACGGAACTGTCTTTTATAATATGATTTTCATAATTCTGGGTGCGAATGACTTGGTCATGTATCGCCAACATGAATCCCTCAGTCTCTGGATCTCTCCCCGACTGAGCCAGGCGTATGACCTGTCCTTGTCAACATATATTATGTCTGTGACAGCTCTTGGGGACGCTTAACCCTTTGATGCATGATTTTTTCTTTTGATGTGAAAAAAATCTGAGTGGTAGGAATAGATCTCAGGACAGCAGGAAAAATAAGGAAAAAATTAAATCACAGTTTTTTTCCTGGAAATCTACGAAAAACTGAAAGATGCCTGTAGGCATCATTGTGCATATGGGCGGCACTGGAAAGATGCCTCTAGGCATCATTGAGCATATGGGCGGCGCCTGGCCCTGGGCATTGGAAGGGTTTTTTCATTAATGAAATCCAGTACTAACGAGCATTAAAATTTATTAAAACATGTAAGCATCTTTAAAAAATTATTGGTAGATGTTCTCTTGAAATATTTGTTACTGTTTGAAAATTAAATCGTCGCCCTCATCCATTGCTCTCAATTATGTACACAAATGCACAATGGTGCCTACAGGAAACAAAGGTTTGAACCACAAAAATCGGCACTAGAAATGAAGCTTCAACTAAAACAACTATTCCTTCATAAACTGGACAATATAAACTATCTAATGAAAAAGTATTTTTTTTTTAAATAGAGAAAATGAACACTTTTATAATTCAGAGAACAAATGAATGGGGTCGGTCCCCTCGGAGTCATAAACGAGACTGCTGGTATTGACTTGATTATCTCTTCTTGGGTCCAAAGTACAACGACCAGGACCAGGACCAGTTCATGGACATGTTAATGCTTGGAGGAAACAAAATACAACTCAAATAATCTCAACAGAATGTGCTGGGGGTGTGAAACATAATATGATGCCTGAAGGCATCACGATGCAACAAAGGGTTAACATGTAGGGTCATGCTCCTCCATTCACTGATTCTGGTTTCCTGTGATTGAGACTGATCAACTACCGACTGCCCGAGATGGGCCAGGTTTAGAGGAGTGAGACCTTAGTCAGCTTCACATATTGCTGTGTGAAGTGCTGAATTTTATTTTCGTTCCAGGAAATACTACCGCTAATACCGCTTATTATTATTATTATTTTACAACCATCTCGCGTAAACCTTCAAACGTGTGTCAAACCTACCGCCAATCTAAGTTTCTCTCAAACACTTCAATCAAGAAGGAAGTTTGACAAACATGGCAAACAGAGGCGCGTAATTTACTTTCAAACTAGTCAAGTTTGTCAAATTGATCGTTCACGGGCCCCTCTCGAATTGTCATTCGCCTTCACCCTGTATAGTAATATGACGTACCAGAAGTACTGAAAGTATCTCAACCCCATGGATCTAGTTGATATCAAATACTGAGAGTCTCTAGACGATCAGTCATTAATAAAATTACAGAAATGAAAAAAGAGGGTGAAGGTATCCATCCCCGTTATGAGGGTTTCAAAGTCATTAGGCTCACAATTAATCTCGAAGCAGATGATTGGAAGTTCTCCAGCCCCTGATTAAACCTCTCCATACATAAATTAGCCCTATTCACTCCAAGACAAATTGATACCTAGTCAGTCCTCTGTTTCATCCTCCGAACGTCCATATCTCTTCTCAATGCGGAGCCTCCTTCGCATCTCTTCTCAATGCAGAGCCCCTTCTTTCGCATCCCTTCTTCGTGAGTTCTTCATTTCTCCCCTCGAACGGTCGACTCTAAAACTCGAAAACGTCGAGGGGTGAGCTCGTGGGTCCCTGGTGAGCTATTCATTACCGGTGGGCGGGGGACGACCTCGCTCATTATTTTACATACCCCCGCACTATCAATTAGAAAGCTCCCCCCCCCCCCCCCCCACAACAACCATTTGGCAGTACGGAAGATTGAACGGGGGAATAATAATTGCTATGCATTTCTGGACTATCTATGTAAATCCCTGGGCCATGACATAAATATCTTTTAATGATCTGTTATTATTTTATGTCCCCGTCCCCAAAAAATAATGCCGGAATTGGAATGTTCAAAAGGCGAGAAAAATTGGTATGGTTCACATTACAGTGAAATAATGAAATGAATGAAACATCGAAACAAACATAACATAAATAATGTAGAAGTCAATTCGAATTCTTGAATCATGCCAGGTTCAAAGGCGAAAAAACGCTCGATTCTGCCGGTGGATTTCTCGTTTTCTCACATTTATCAACGATTTAGATGACGACGGATCGCTTCAAGGAGATAAACGGTTAAGAACGTGGACATACACCAGGTGAAAATCATCAAGATTTGTCATTTGCGGCTGTTCTTCAACATTTGGTTAAGTTATCGCCTGTTACATTGTATTTCTGTAACTAAACGAAAGCCTGTGACTACCTTCCCAACGGGTGCGGTTAACTATTATATCGTGTAAACCGAAAAATTTAAATCTAGAATACTACGAAAATTAGAGTAAGGAATTCCAAATATAAGGTCATTTGTTGCAAATTAGTTGTGAAATCTTACCCTGGCGGCTCACAGTTTTTAGTGTGAACACCTTGTTCATAAATACATAACTAGACGAGAGAAAGTCCACCAGTACATTTGTAATGGCAAATGAAAGGACACAATAGCCCACAAAGATGGTGTGAAATGTGATTTGAGGCAGAAAATTTTTAGCTAGGTATTTCAATAACCTAAAATATTATTCGTATGAAAACTGTGTTAATTTTGAGTTTTGGGGTTAAAAACATCGCAAAAAAATCTGAAAAACTGCTAAAATTACGCACTCAACAAGGGGGATCGACTTTACTTTGATAAGGGAGGGATATACGTTGGTACTTCGAAAAATCGCTCAAATGGCCATGTTGCATCACTGGGAAATTGATAGGGGCCTCAGTATGAGGAGGTGGTGGGTGGATCTACGTTGGCCATTCGAAATTCGCTCATATGGCCATGTTGCACGACTGGAACTTTTAGTGGCCTCAGTGGAAGAGGGGGGGGGGGGGGGGCTTTGAAAATTCGTTCATACGGACATGCTGCATGACGAACTTTCTTGGGGCGCCTTAAGTGACTACGTGAGGGGGGGGGGGCTACGTTGATACTTCGAAAATTTGCTCATATGGACATGCTGCACGACTGGAACTTTTAGTGGCCTCAGTAGGAGGAGGTGGTGGTGGTGGGGGGGGGGGGTCTACGTTGGTGCTACGAAAATTCGCTCATACGGACATGCTGCATGACGAACTTTTTAGGGGCGCCTTAAGTGACTCCGTGGGGGGGGGGGATACTTCGAAAATTCGCTCATATGGACATGCTGCATGACTGGAACGTCGTTAGCGGCCTCAGTGGAAGAAGGGGTGGGGAGGGGGCTACGTTGATACTTCGATAATTCGCTCATACGGACATGCTGCATGACTGGAACGTCGATAGGGGCCTCAGTAGGAGGAGGTGGTGGGGGGGGGGGGGGGGGTCTACGTTGGTGCTACGAAAATTCGCTCATACGGACATGCTGCATGACGAACTTTTTAGGGGCGCCTTAAGTGACTCCGTGGGGGGGGGGGGATACTTCGAAAATTCGCTCATATGGACATGCTGCATGACTGGAACGTCGTTAGCGGCCTCAGTGGAAGAAGGGGTGGGGGGGGCTACGTTGATACTTCGAAAATTCGCTCATACGGACATGCTGCATGACTGGAACGTCGATAGGGGCCTCAGTAGGAGGAGGTGGTGGTGGGGGGGTCTACGTTGGTGCTACGAAAATTCGCTCATACGGACATGCTGCATGACGAACTTTTTAGGGGCGCCTTAAGTGACTCCGTGGGGGGGGGATACTTCGAAAATTCGCTCATATGGACATGCTGCATGACTGGAACGTCGTTAGCGGCCTCAGTGGAAGAAGGGGTGAGGGGGGGGCTACGTTGATACTTCGAAAATTCGCTCATACGGACATGCTGCATGACTGGAACGTCGATAGGGGCCTCAGTAGGAGGAGGAGGTGGTGGGGGGGGGGGGTCTACGTTGGTGCTACGAAAATTCGCTCATACGGACATGCTGCATGACGAACTTTTTAGGGGCGCCTTAAGTGACTCCGTGGGGGGGGGGGGGGACTTCGAAAATTCGCTCATATGGACATGCTGCATGACTGGAACGTCGTTAGCGGCCTCAGTGGAAGAAGGGGTGGGGGGGGTCTACGTTGATACTTCGATAATTCGCTCATACGGACATGCTGCATGACTGGAACGTCGTTAGCGGCCTCAATGGAAGAAGGGGTGGGGGGGGGGGCTACGTTGATACTTCGATAATTCGCTCATACGGACATGCTGCATGACTGGAACGTCGATAGGGGCCTCAGTAGGAGGAGGTGGTGGGGGGGGGGGGGGTCTACGTTGGTGCTACGAAAATTCGCTCATACGGACATGCTGCATGACGAACTTTTTAGGGGCGCCTTAAGTGACTCCGTGGGGGGGGGGGGGGATACTTCGAAAATTCGCTCATATGGACATGCTGCATGACTGGAACGTCGTTAGCGGCCTCAGTGGAAGAAGGGAGGGGGGGGGACGTTGATACTTCGAAAATTCGCTCATACGGACATGCTGCATGACTGGAACGTCGATAGGGGCCTCAGTAGGAGGAGGTGGTGGTGGGGGGGCCTACGTTGGTGCTACGAAAATTCGCTCATACGGACATGCTGCATGACGAACTTTTTAGGGGCGCCTTAAGTGACTCCGTGGGGGGGGGGGGGGGGATACTTCGAAAATTCGCTCATATGGACATGCTGCATGACTGGAACGTCGTTAGCGGCGTCAGTGGAAGAATGGGTGGGGGGGGGGGGGCTACGTTGATACTTCGATAATTCGCTCATATGGACATGCTGCATGACTGGAACGTCGTTAGCGGCCTCAGTGGAAGAAGGGGTGGGGGGGGGGGCTACGTTGATACTTCGATAATTCGCTCATATGGACATGTTGCGTTACTGGAACGTAGTTGAAGGCCTCAGTGGGAGGTGACACAGGCCAATCTCATTGGCTGTGGACGCTCCCTTCCATTTTCGCAATGAGATCGAACCAGCTGGCCAACAGATTCCGCACACTGAATCAGCGCCGAGAGTCTCCGATTTGAGAATCAACAACCCGCTCAATCTCGTCGGGGTTCGGCGATCGTCACGAGAGCATCTGTGCCGAGGCGGCGCCTCATAACTGAACGAGAACGAGGAGCCGACCGACACAATCAAACCCGCGACTCGTTCACACCGATGTTTGGGGGGGGGGGGGGGTGGCAGGAGACCAACTGTCGATTGTCCTCAATTAAGTCAGGAGGAGCCGAAGGGGGAGCGGTCAGTGCGTGGTGGGCGAGGGGGGGGGGGGGGGGGGGGGCGTTGGGGGCTGGTCACAGATGGTCGCTCCCCGGCAAACCGACCCCTTTTCCGTCCAAACGACGTATTAGTGAATCGCCGGCAATTAGCCCTCTGCGAACCCCGGCACCGTGTTTTTAACCAAGTACTAATTAAAACTGTGATTTAACCCTTCTAACCCCGTCCAGTCATCCCCTCCCCCCACTCCCTCCCCATCATCAAGTAGTATTTTATACCCTCCACTGCCTCGGCCCCTAATTTTCTCCCTTCGCCCCTGGAGCGCCCGAATTGCGCCTAAACGCCTCCTCCGCCATTTCTCACGTCAGTGGGCCCCACAGTGGGGGGGAGGGGAGGGGGCTCCCGCGGATTAAGGCGCCACCGCCTCCGCCCATCTCAAAGTATTTTTCTTCCTCCGCCTTTTATTATTCCGCCGGTGTTAAAAACAGCCCCCCTTCGCCAGGCCTATTAGTCAACCTGGAATTAATTCCGAGACGGGTAGAAGCCGTGGCAAGGGAAAATATCGTGGCCAGGTGAGGAGAAAAATCGGGGAGGTGTATGGGGGGGTATGGAGGAGAAAACACGGGGGGGGGGGAGGTGAAATACGGGGGAGGGAAACTGTGTTTATGGGATAATATAATTAAAATTGGGCCGCGCTCCTAATGAGGACACCGACGGTTACGGCAAATGACATCTCGCCGCGTTGCGGTTTTCATTAAAAACTGAAATATTACGAGGTGAAATTCCCCTTTTCGCGCCTCAAAATAAATTTGATGAGAAATAATTTGCGCCAACGTTCAGCACCACCACGTGGGTTTCAAAAACTTATTTTAGTCTTCTATAGTCTGGCAGATTTTTCTTTGTGAAATGGGTGAAAGTGGGCTTCAGCCCTCAACCTTCCCCTTACCTGTGGGGACCCACGGCCGCCAAGTGTAGGGAAAATGGTGACTGTCCCAGTGCAACGCAGGTATAGAAAGGTATGTGTCCACATCCCTCCACGAGCAAGTCAGGCCCATTTCCCGCCCCAAAGCATCTAATAAAAGGCAGTTAAAGGTAATTATGTAATTTAACTTACGTGCTGATGAACTGAAGTAGTCCTCGCGTCAAAAATTACGGTATGTCAGATGGAAGGTTGGGCTTTGTATGACATGATTTTGGTTTATTATTTTCAATAATGAACCATTGGAATCGAGTATGAAAAAAAAATTCTAACCCCCCCTCAAAATTTGATGGTTTACGTTTCAAGGTATGTAGAATCCAAAACTGCAATAAAAATATTTCTGTCTGTACGCCGTACGGGCCACTTTTCTTAGTTACCATGAAACAAAATTGATGAAATTTGGGTTATAGGTCCCGTTCGGGGTCTAGTTGGTCCTCGAAGCTCGACGTTACTGTCAGTCATCTCTAAGGGGTTCAAAATAGGGGTGGAAATGTTCAGAACGCCTATACCTTTTTTTTACGTGAATCTTTTTACGGTTTTAAATAGTTCTTGAACTTACGATTACGTGAATCTTTTTACGGTTTTAAATAGTTCTTGAACTTACGAGACTTAAGGACCCGAAGTTTGCACCGACAGGCATTTTCGACAGCAGGGTGAATTAAATTGTATACATTTAGCCCAAATCTCGCCGCCAGGGACGCGCCCGACAATCGGGGATTGGCCGGAGATAAAATCATTTCCTCCGTTTGATGACCGGGGATAATAATAAATGAATTGGACGACTCCCCGTTGACACCAACATGATCGTGATTAGGTTCCTGGTTAGTTATTGTTTCTTTTGATCTCGTATTTCGTATAGGAACCTACGCAATGAAAGATTTTTTTTTTTGATCACGTAACGTATTTATTAGGAGTGCTCATCGTTCATAGTAGACTTTTCGTTTAAGAAAACAGCTTGTCTTCGAAGTTATTCTTTTGTTGTAGCAACCATTTTTGACGAAGTTTTGACACCATTTTACACTACTTATGGTGATTATACATCAATTTTTAGCAACGTCTACCTATTTCGTCTAGCAACGTCTATAAAATTTGATCACATGATAGCAAAGCGAAGTCCCCGAAAATTCGTCGACCAATACATTCGAGGTGACAGTAACATAACTGAGAACAGCCGGAAGTTACGAGAAAATGCGGACAGGTAGGTGGTCGATCACCTCCGAGTCGGTTCCCACAGCAGCCCGAGACTTCGCGGGTAATTACTCCAAGTCACGACGTCCTGGGCCCCGTCATCTTCCGACTCCTCAATTAAACTATTGGATAGGTACTTCACTCGCGTTCAAACTCGACACCGTCGACACGGACGGGGAGAGGAAGCGGTCTGAAAACCACTACGATCCGACTCCGAACTGGATGATGAACGAGACACAGCCAGCGAATAAGTACACAGGTAAACTAACACATAACTCAAGCTTGTTGTTATTCACTTCAAGCTCTGTACATACGAGGAAACCAATGGTTTTGGAATAGAAAACATCTGGTGCGGGGCATCGCTACTTTCCACTCCCACATTCAGGCAATATAGTGCAACCGGTCATCCTCGGGAAGTAATACTGTCTACCGCCAGCGACAGAACTGATTTACCCCCGTATTTTCAAGTTTATTTTTCTTAATAAAGAACTTCCAGAATCTAGCATGAAAAAAAAAAAACGTTCTACGTAACTCGTAAGTAAACTTCTTCGCGGATAACCAAATTCGATCTCCATGGCTACGCTATCGCCTCACCCCGAATTTTGTAGAAAGACGGGAGGAACCGGCCTCGAAAAGGTTTTCCGCCGTTTGCCTTCTCTTTATTTTGCGTTTTCTTTAGGTATATTTGGAAGCATGAACTTCATGTGGTTCGAGTACTTATTCATCTTGAGAATTACCATCCGAAAGCCATGAGCACGGTAAGAGAGTGCCTTATAATTCGCATTTATTGTGGGCATATAAAATATACAAAGAACCCAAGGTCTCACCGTGCCGTGCGTGTGGTTGTACAGTGAAAGGGCACGATTGCTCTTCTATAAATTGTTCATAACTCATAGAAAACCATCAAATGGAATAATTACTATTACTGAATAATTATGTTACGAGCAATTATGAGAATAAAGAGGTTAACTTGACAGACAAATTACAAATCATTGACAAGTTATTACTTTAACGTCACTTCAACATATGTCCGGAGTTACGTGAACACGTAACTTTCTCATGGAACTTACGTTGGATAGTTAGCATCCGAGTTTGTCACCCTAGAACAGAGTTACGTTTTATAGTTGCGTTTTTCGGAAAATGGTTGCGACAACTCTCTAATGAAAACTGCACAGAAGGCTATTTTGAAAATCAGTGCTTCAAAATCCAAGCGCTTTTCCACTGCCGGGCTGTTCAGGACAGACCCTGTTTTTTCTATATTGACAATTGCACATTAAAGCTGCACTCCTATATTATCACAAACACCCGGAAGAGTTCACCTATGCCCAACCTAGTGATAGATTCGTTTTCCGTTAGACCACTCGGAGCCTCACACATCCCGTATTCGAGCTAGAAAAGCACTAGTCGTCATGTTTATTTTAGTTTACCTTTTATATCAAGAATTTACCTTAACCCGTGCCCGACGCAATTTTGTATAAACGCAGAGTATTCAAGAAGCACGTCATCACATGGTTAATATCCAGAGTTTACACGGATTTTGAAAACGTATTTTCCAGCTTATATGCTGCGCAGGTATTGTGCACTGTAGTGGTGGTGAGGTTTCATTTGCTGCATTTTTGGGAGAATAATTTCGGATATATTTTTCCTTCCTCTACCTGAATTCCACCAATCAGCGCGGACTCGTTGCTTGTAGTGGGGTAGCTGAAGTAATCCTATTGAAGTAATCCTAAGTTCACTGTTTCTTTTGTTTTTCGCCTTCACCTTGCTCCACCAGAACGGTATTATTTGTAATGATATTTAAAGGAATTAAACTCATTTTCATTTTGTATCAGCCGTTCGTTCCCAGTAAGGCCCGGCAACCGCCTGAATGTTCCCATGAGACCGAAAAAACGCCGAAATGTTCCCCACATACCAAAATGTTCCCGTTCACAAAAAGCCTCAATGTTCCCAAAATAACAAAATGTTCCTAAAGAATGATCAGCGTTGCCAGAAAACCATTTAATAGTACCAGTATTACGCATTATTATACAGATTAGGAACTTCGTCGTGTAAATGGTATTAGTAAAAGTTATAACAGGTAATTTTTTTAAATGGCCTGTAGTGACGAAATTCAAATCAAAGACCAACATAGAATATTCATTCATGCATGCAGTTATTTATTTATTTACATAATATATGAAGATTTTGATTTATTAATTTCAATGATGAACCTTTGGAATCGAGCATTGAAAAAGAAGAATAAGAAAACACGCCGTTTCCTCAGCACGAGGATGTGCATGTTTTCTTGCTACCGCAAGAATCGCTTCTTACTAGGGCCTCTGGGGCAACATCGTTCTTGGTGGAAACTGGGATTAAATCCTGGTTGCTTTTGTTCCAGCCTCACTGTTCAGGGTTGATGGAATTACCCAGCCATGAATGTACCAGGTGGCAAGTACGCAGCGAGTGATGGCGCGCAGCAACGCAAGTTAGTGATAAGCGGCGGAGATCTACTTTTTTTCGGGAGACCAACTTAGTGAATATTTGATAACACATATCATCTAATGAACAGCCAGATATAGTTATCCCGCATAGAGCACCTTCAGCACCATCTCACCAGCATGAGCAATTTATTCCTGGGCGCTTGAAATAGCCACGAAGACTCTTAACGAATTCTGGTGTTTTTTTTGAGGTCAGGCCACCTCCCCGTCACCCTCACTGTTAATGTCTTCATTAATTCAAGTAGGTAATTATAAAATGTCCCTTTAGTCACAGAATTCAAAAATGATAAAACCTGGATGCGTTAACATCAGTTTTTTTGTTTTATTGTCAATAATGAACCTTTGGAAGAAAATCAATTGTTAACCCCCGTCAAAATTTGACGGTTTCCGTTTCATGGTATGTAGAATTAGAAAATGGAATACAAAAAATGTCTGCCCGTACGCCGTACTTCGCACTTTTCTATGTTACCATGAACAAATATTAATGAAATTTAGTTTGCAAAGCCCCATTTCGGGTCCAGTTGGTCCGCGGAGCTCGGCGTTACTGTCAGTCATCTGTCAGTGAAAAATAGTTTATGAAATTTTTAGAACGCCGTAGCTCGATAACTATTAATAAAAGGGCACCTATGGTTTTTTTACGTTTCGAATGGTTCGAAATGTTGGTACCTTTTGAACGCAGAATTCAACGCTCTACAACTTTCATTCGCTGGGTTGTTCACGTAGAATTAACCATTTATATTTTACATACGTTCAAAAGTCACTATTTAGCAGTTTTTACTGAAGTTGGAAAATTTTTCCGTTTTTCGACCGTCGATTTCGACCTTGAATATTGGTCAGATTTTACAGTTTGGGGGATCATTCGACGCAGAATGTATTGCTCTGTCATTCTTGTTTATTTAGTGTTTCGGTCACGTTTTCGCTAGGAAGTACCTTTCCGAAGTTGCACGCAAAAAATCAAACCAAATTCTAGAATTCTGGGGTTTTTAGGCCACCAAAAGTTCTCCCGAGAAAAATTTTGTTGGATTCACTCAGTTTTCAGTTATTTGGACCCAAAAAAAATCATTTAAGATCAAAAAACACAACCCCCCCCCCCCCACCTTTTTCAGGTAACCCCCTTCACAGGTCTCTAGGGACTGGACTAAGTGACTTTCAAGTGGTTTTCGCCACAGCGAAAAAACCTGTTGGATCCTACGCAACTTGGAGAACACAGTGTCGAGAGGTGCCAAGTATCTGTACAGTTATTATTTTAGGTTGTTATGTAGTTGCCATTCTTTTCTTCTTCTTCTTCTTCTTGCTATTTCATCGCTCTGTCAGTGAGGTTTCTCTATTCTCGAAGATAATAAACCAGAACTGGTGTATTCACTGTTCGATGACCTCATACAAATTTATGTTGTTTGAACTACTGCGCGAATTGCCATTAGGCGATAACACTTGGCGCATCCTCCTTAAACAAATTACTTCGCGCATACACTAAAAGGAAACGAGGCGCTTTCCTGGAGAAACATTTAATAAGAGAATCTTCAGCTCAGGCAACACAGGACGCGGATTGGATATGCAAACCGTCTCAAACAAAGCTCAACGAGAATCTTTTTAGAGCCTTACAAACAGAACAAACGGCTGAAAAGAGACCTGTTTTTTTGGGTAATTGAGCGAACGAGTTTCTTCTTTTTTGAAAAAGAGCGTGTGAGAGATTCGTGAGATAAAAAATGAAAAAGACTTCAAGAGCTTGGGGGTTCCGAACGTTAGACTGATATAACGAACACGTCAAAACGGGCGTGGGAGGGCGGAAAGAAGGGCTCAGAAGCGGAATTTGGCGTCCGGAATGGAACATTCGATCGCTCACTTTGAAGCTATCGAGTTACTCGATTGATACTCGAATAACGGCAGTTTCCCCACTTTTGTACGTTCCGGCCCGAATCCAACCTCAAAAGCGAAGTTCCAAACGACCTTCTTACAGGATACCGATGTAAATAATGCTCGGGAAGTAAGTATGTGGCTTCAAGCTGAATTCATCCTCTTCACAAAACGAACAGTAGATCTGGAACAGTTCAAAAACCGCACTACCTACACTGAGAGCAATTATTGTGCAGGGGAGTCAAAAAACTGTTAGAAACTTACTGCTAAATCCTCAGAGATCAATTTAAAACACAAATTTTGTTTTTGCCAACTGATAGATGTTATTGTTTTTTTGGCCTATGGCAAATACCCCGATAGTAAGATAATTTTTGACATAGGTAGTAGGTTTGGCGTGAAAACGTGAAGATAGTGCAGTTTGATGCAAAATCTTTCTGAATAACTGCACCTTGAATGAAAAATTCTGCAAATTATCACGCAACAGTTTATTATTAATGTATAGATACCCCTTCTGCGTATATCATCATTTTCTGGGGTCATACCTATCCTCGGGCTTCCCTCCGGAAAACCCTAAAACAAGTAAATGCCAATAATTCAATCGACATGAAATTCATAGAGGACCATCTAGGAGCTATAACCCAACTACCAACCAAATTTGAGCAACATCGGGCCACTGAAATTTGGTTCAGTTACTTGAACAGGGCAGTACCACTGATTCGTGAAAAACTAGTACCTACCTCGGATTAGCGTTAGCGCATGCGCAGTAGCCGTACTAATGTTCAGATCGATCTGTAATTCATGGGGGACCATCTAGAAGCTACACCCCAGCCACCCGCCGAATTTGAGCAAAATCGGGCAACTGAAATCTGGTTCATACTTGATCAGGGCAGTACTTGATGTTTTTATTAACAGTTATTTTGAACTAAACTTGAGCATTTTTCAGAGAAAATTTTTGAAATTTTATTAGAAACATACTCAGAGAAGAATGTGAAAAATCTCAGTTGATTCGACCTTCCCATCTGGATACCTTACCTACCTCGGTGGGACATTTATTATAACTGAAGAAGCCCACCTAACACACACCCCCCCCCCCCCCCCCCCCCCTCTCGCCAACAAATTACCTCGTCAAATTTTGGAGTTTTGTTGCCTAGGTATTCTAGATGTGTAAAAATAAGTAAGTAAGTCAGTAAGTACTGACCACAGAAAACAGTGATCTACGCAGAAGGGGCATCTATTTCACTCCACATCAACAATTTTCCGTCAGAACTTCATTATTTGCGTTTCTTTTCGCCATTTTAGTTACTGTTTGTCATCGGAAGAATTATTTTAGTAACATTTAACTCGTGGTTTAGGTAGGTACCTAGTAACGAGTACGGGGTTAAGTAATAAACTACGGAGGGTCTGCGATCTACATAATATGTTGTATAGACTAGTACATATTATATAGACGTGTTATCTATACAGAGAGCTGTGAACTGTAACAGAAGGGTATTATGTACAAAATAATAAACCGTCATGCAGGGATTTGCAGCGTTTTTTAAAATCATTTCAAACGGACTTGGAAGATAATAAATTAGTTTTGTTCAAATTGATACCTGTATTCAACGAGGAGATGGCGACACGAGTATTTCAGAGACAACATCCAATTCCGATCACTTGTCATTTTCCGCGTTAAAGCGTGTCCCAAAAATTATATCTACGACATCTCCTTCCGCTATCTGACGTGCTGCCTCCGGCAGAAGGGGAAATGTGAATGAATATGAATGGCCGTATTATACGTTAACCTTATACAGAAAAACGTACAAGAGGGAGCTCCCACGTCCAAGATAGGTAGGTACATTTGAGAGGTGAAGGCTGGCTGGTGAGATAGCTATGGTGATTGGCGTGGCACTGTCAGCTTCTCTGTTCGACTCTAACAAGGCCCCTCGTTAAAGCAGCCGAACCACTTGAAGACATATTGTCACCTGGCGGAAGGAGAAGGAGCCCTCTACATTTTCGTCTTTATCTTGTTATTTCGCCATTCCAATACACGCACAATGAGGAGATGAAGTCAATCTGATTCACTTGTTGCGCTGATTTTCAACGTCAATAGACGAGGGTGAACGGGCCACTTAGCTATAGTGCCGTCGTAGAGCTTTTCACGATTGGAAATAATGGGATCAGCCGAAATCGATACTGTACAGGATTTCCTCCGACTAAGTGACGGCTAAATTCACCGACCTATAATTTGCCAGAGCTAGTTCTGAATGGGACGATGAACCCTTCCTACGTAAGGCTGGACCTTGACCAGTGAGATGTGCTTACGTCCTCTTTAGATTTCGCCGATGAGAACGCGTTTGACCGCCTTCCCTGGTCAAAGTCTCCTGATTATTAATTAGAACAAGCTGGATTACCCAAGCGTTGCTCACGATAATATTCTTTCGGGGAAAATATCATGGCAACGCCCAAAAACCTTCAAATAACCTTTAAACCTTTAAATACCTTTACACCTTTAAATTTGGAAACATACCGTCTTTATCATTAGGAACCAATCGAACAGGTGAAACCTCCAAAGATGGACAGGCGCCCAAAGACGGAAAGGCACCTCAATTTCATTTCCCTCGCACGGTAACATAATAGTGACGTAGTGACATTACTACGAACCCTTATGGAAGAAGAATGGAAAGCGAGATACGAGGAGGAGACCATTTTCGCGGGGGAGTGGACAAGACTGCTGATACCAGATCCTAACAGTGGTAACCCATGGTACAAAGGACTAACCGAAGAATACAATGAATTTATCACCAACATCAACCGAATATTGGGACATGGCAACTGTGCTCTGTGTTCACATACAGAATGAACAAACAAAAAGTACTCCATTCTGCTCATATTGCCTGGACCGAAGGGTCCCTGGTGATTTGAAGCACATCATGAACCAATGTACAGCCTTCACAAGCCAGAGACACCGCCTCTCTCATTCGAGGCCTGCGACATAAGATAAGTTATTTTCTAAAAACAAAACCTATTAAGCTATAAATCAGTTTATCAGAAAACAAAATCACGATATAACCTCCATCGACCATCTAACCAGGGCCGGTTTAAGGGGTAAGCAAAGTACGCGGTCGCGTAGGGCGCCAAGCAAAAGGGGGCGCCTACTTGGACAGGGCGACTATTAGTTGAGCGAAAAAAATGTACCGTAAAAAATACGAGTTGAGCGATTATCTAAGTATAAAAATTATCTTTTTATTCAAATTATCTAGACCCTGTTTAAAGCGGTTAAGACTCAAACGTTGATTAGAAATTTTTTTTTTGAAAATTAACTATTATCAAAAAATAATTGAAAACTTTAACCACTTTTTTAATAAATTAAAATTAACAACATATTATTATTAATTAAAAACTAAATATACGTACATCCAATTTATTTTTAATAAATTCCCATTGTACAAATAAGATAACTCTCGAGATAACTATAATATCATTATCTCTTCGCTCAACTCGCATTGTTTACAGTACATTTTTTTCATGTTTAATACATGCTGATAATTAAGCCTCTATGTTTATTCATATTTCGCACGTTTCGGACATTCTTAAGCATTTATATTTACTCGTATTTTTAAACGTATCCAGAGATAATCCTTACTACCAAATAAGTTTTTTTAGGGGGGGGGGGGGGGGCGCCGGAATGTTGTTCGCTTACACTAGAAAAATGTGTAAAACCGGCCCTGCATCTAACAACAAAATGTGACTAACATGAAGAAGAAGGCGCTTCCTTTGTTATTCAGTTATATAGTGAGGATGCCGTCCAAAGTATGTAGGGTTTGTTCTTCATTATTTTTCGTATCAGTAATGTTAATTGTAGGTATTCATGAATTCACGTAGAACGAGTATCTAGTGTAATTTTTCGAAAATTGTCAAGTTACTGCGGAAATAAAAGGATGTCCGCTACAGGGCTAATGAAAGCGCCGTATACCTAACTCAATCCCGGACACCCCTGTCCTCCTTTGGATCAAAGCTGATTTTTTTTCACGTAAATTAGCTCACTACGGGGTCCGGAAAACGGAGGAATTTGGCTCAATAAGTTATGCTGTATCAGTCCAAAGTCGGGCAGGGGTGTCCGGGATTGGAGTTCATGGATGTCCGCCACTAGAGAGGAATATGGATGTCCATATTATGGTTCCATGAAAAAATTAGACAAGGTGGGTATTTCGTGGGTACTGAGCATATTTCTCTAAAATTCAGACTTAATTTAAAGCCTTACTGTGTCATTATTTACATTGAGACCAAATACGTAAATGAGCTCCAAGTAGGTAGATTTCGCTCAACCCTACATTTTACTAAAGCCTAGAGTTTTAATCTAACACAGACTAATTACAATACTTAATACAAGAACTCGAGTACCTACATCAATCAGCTGCATTTTCCCAATTTCATCAACTAATCTCATTTCAGAGATAACCAATAAGAAAAAACCCACCCATCTCCACACTCCAAAACCCATAGCATCACAAATCAAATCAAATGGGCAGGGCGGTACAACAGCTGTTGTTGGGTCGACTCCTCAATATTATCAATATGAAAGATTTCATTACATCAGTATATTGGTGCTATTTAACCGATGAGCTTACACATCCTTGCCTTTATTTAGGCAGCAGGCGGAAGAAGGTTCATTCGTGATGGCAACGATGAAAAAGAGGAAAACGGTGTGTGTATTTGAAAACTGGGAAAGAATTGCGCTACTGCGCAAATATTTATTCATGCCTCCAGGATAGGAACGGTATTCACAATAACGAAATATACTTTTGAAATTACTAAGGACAAAATAGTCGGTATCCTGCCAATTCATTTGGGCAGTAGCTGCACAAGCCAAATTTAGTTCAAACATGCCCCATTAATTTAATTTTATATGTTTTCACATGAATTAAAGACGACCTTTTATCCACTTCTACAACTACTTACTTCTCAGATTACTGAATGTATGAAATATATGCTATCCATATTAGTCTATAATAAATTATGAATTAAGCTATTATAATAAATATAGTAAAATGTTGAAAGATGTAAAACGTTGATCAATAAATTATTATTATTATCTACATCAATAAATTGTAAATAAAAGTAGTACCTGCCTTCTTGAAGTATCCATCTAAAGTATTACGATTTCTAGCGTCCGCATTAGGAGCTGAATGATTTTTGCTATGTCCACCGTTGGTGCACATACCTCTTATTGAATATATACGACTATTCAATATTTTAATATGGCTGACTCAATTTCTAGCAAACAAGGCGGAATTGAAAATTGCATAAACGTAATAAAATACGGATGAACAAAGTTGAAATTTAGGTCGGAATTTTCGGACCAAGCTTGACGGAATTTTGACGTGTCTCTATTAGTGTACTATCATCGGAATTCTTTCTATCATTGATGAATTTTGTAATAACCACACAAGCTCCATTCTGCCAAATATATTATGTATGAAGGCAGCGTGAACATTTATCGCGAATATTTGCAATAACCAGTTAACCGCCAATGTGTTAAGAAAGGTGGCGAGTTTAAGTGGAGTATTATTAGAATAAAACGCTGCAAATTATTATACAAGGGCTCATTTTTTCAGGATAATTACATTTTCAGAAAAAATATGCGGTGGACCCAAGAATTGTATGTATAATTATTTTTTGTTTTGCATGTTGTTTTGCTCAATTTTGGTATTCGGTTTGAATTCTGCAAATAATACAGCTAGGTATTCGTTACAAAAAAAAAAAAATTTAACACCCCCACAAATTTTTTTCTTTACGTTTCTGGAGGGGGGGGGGGGTAGATTCGGAAAATGCCATGTCCGTCCGTCGTACGCCGTCCGCCGTCCTACTTCATTTTCGGTCTAAAAAATTCGTTCTTTCGCACACAGGCTCCACTGGCTCCACAGGCTCCGAAACTTTGCACCCCGATCGGAATTCACCCAGGAGTGTTATGGGTGAAAAATGGGTGTGAAAATAGGGGTTTTCGATGTTTTAGTAACCGGACTTGAAGTCGATTTTGACAAACGGTGTCGGCTTTGACCAACGAGCGAAGAATTGAGGTTCTAACAAAGTTTCAACTTGAATTAACATTAAATTTTGGTCTAAAATCGTCGTTCTAACGCAAACAGGCTCCATTTGGGTCCTAGTTGTGCTTCGAAGCTCGGCAGCCCTATCGGAATACACCCAGCGTGTGTTATGTGTGAAAAATTTGTGTAAAAACAGGGTTTTTCGAGTTTTTTTAAAAAGGTTTTAGTGCACACGAACTTGTGAAGTACCATTTTCCATGTTTTTTAGAACGAGATGGTTTAATATGAAGTTGATTTTGACCAGAGTGAAGAACTGAGGTTGTAACGAAGGTTCAGTTGCCAAAATTTATTTTTTACGAGTCAAAAACCTAGGAAATTGTCTGAAATCACCATCAGTTTGCATAATAATACTAGAAAACGCTGCAACTCCCTGCACAACGGTTTATTTTGTAAGCTCTCTGTGTAGATAACCCGTCCATATTATGTAGAGCGCAGACCCTCCGTAGGTTAGCACCTAACCCCGTACTCGTTACTAGGTACCTACCTAAATCACGAGTTAAATGTTGCTAAAACAACTCTGTCGATGACAGAAAGTAACTAAAATGGCAAAAAGAAACGCAAATAATGAAGTTCTGAAGGAAAATTGTTGATGTGGAGTGAAATAGATGCCCCTTCTGCGTAGATCACTGTTTTCTGAGGTCAATACCTACCCTCGTGGTCAAGTATAATGAACCGTTGTGTAATAACTTTCCCATCAATATCAACGGTTGATCAAGTTGCAAAAGAACCGCCCAACAAAATCCAATAGTCCATCACTTATCAAATGAAATAATATCGCAGAACAACCAACTCGACTTCATACAGCCATCCTTGATTATAATCAGGTGCTCCCTAGTTATGATATCTGGGCCGGATTTATACCGTTTGATTCAGGATCGTGTTGACGAAGCTTTTTGGTGCACACGAACGGTTGGACGTACAATGCTCTGGGTGGTCCCAAATTTTTTTTAGCTCAAAAAAAATTTAACAACGTAAAAAACCATACCCTTCTATTGAAAGCTTCCGAAAAATTTCAAACCATATTTTTAAGCCCTTAGAGATGACTGACAGTAACGCCGAGCTTCGAGGACCAACTAGACCCCGAACGGAACCTATAACCCCAATTTCATCAATTTTTTTTCATGGTAACTAAGAAAAGTGCTAAAAAAAAGTGCTCAGCACGGCGTACGGCAGACAGACAGAAATTTTTTAATAGCATTTTCGGATTCTACATAACTTGAAACGTAAACCATCAAATTTTGAGCTGTGGGAGGGGGGGGGGGGGGTTAGAATTGTTTTTTCACGCTCGATTCCAAAGGTTCATTATTAAAAATAATAAACCAAAAGTGTCAACAGGTGAATCAGGACAATCAAATGGTACTATCAGTGATCAGAAATAAATGTAAAAAAAAGAGCGTAATTTGTGTTTTTGGGGGCCAAAATTGGTGGACACAGCCAACATTTCTGTAGGTAAGTACAGCAGAATAATAAACTCATGTGACAAGGACTTGGCAGCCAAAAGTAGACCCAAGCCAAGCCAAGTACCAAAGTAGACCCCCCCCCCCCCCCCCACATTCCACTGAGGCCTCTAGCAACTTTCCAGTCAATCAAAATGTACATATGAGCGAATTTTCTAAGTATCAACGTAGATACCCCTCCCCACCATCCTCCAACTGAGGCCCCTAATACCGTTCCAGTACTCGATTCAGGGCTTTCCTGGGAGGAAGCTCGAGGGAATTGACCACAGAGAACACTGATCTATCTATACAGGTTAATAATAAACCTTTGTGTAATAATTTGCAGCGTTTTTAATTGCATTTTCAGATTTTACATACGTTGAAAAGGAAACCATTAAATTTTGTGGGGGGGGGGGGGGGGGGGGTTAAAATTGTTTCTTGCATGCTCGATTCCAAAGGTTCATTATTGAAAATAATAAACCAGGAGCTATTTTAATTATTGCACATGAAAGAAACAATAAATGAACAGCCAACATTTCTGTAGATAATTTATGTCCAATGAAATAATAAACCCAAGTGACAAGGGCTTTCCAGCTTACGTTCTATTACTGAAAATAATAAACCAAAATTTTAATAATAATGCCGACCGTCGGACGGGAAAGAAACATGCAATTTCTTGATTCTAATCAGTGTATACACAAGACTGAATTACGATTTCATTAATACAGGCGAGTTAAAAACACACTGTCGATTGCCCAATCAGTTCTGTTCAATATTACCTAACGATAGACCTTGGTGTCCGTTTTACAAATTTCCTCAGCCCTAACAGGTAAGAGGTCGAGGCAATTTTTGGCGAGGATAATGTAACTTATTTCTAATTGATGCAAACTCTCTTTAACGGGCGATCGCTATTCCGTAACGGCCTCAATTATTCATTGAAACGGGCCGCAAGAAAACATGCGGCAGGTGTGCTCGGGGGAAAATGAAGAAAAAGGCCACTGATGAATGGGATGAGGGGCCATTATAGGGCCAGTTTGTACGAGCCATTTCCTTACATATTAAAAGTCTCAGCAGAAAAGTCTCAGGAAACCTTTTATTAATTCATGGGAGTTGAGAATGAATCCTGAGGTTGTCCTTCAAAGGGCTACAGGTTGAAGTTGGGGGACCCTTTCCCGACCTCTTGTTCCTTTTCCCCCAAAACCTTCCGGGCTTTCTTTGCCCGCTTCCAATGCGGGACAATGAAACGTTGAATTTTTCAAGGCCGACTACCTGTCCGACAAGGATTTCCGTTGTTCATTGCCCCGTCTCATACTCAGAAGCAGAAGTGAATGTTGGCGAAGAAAATT
The DNA here is from genome assembly GCA_954871275.1 of Leptopterna dolabrata. NCBI lineage: Eukaryota > Metazoa > Arthropoda > Insecta > Hemiptera > Miridae > Leptopterna > Leptopterna dolabrata. Next base: position 17,985,712 of record OX940975.1, on the reverse strand, counting down.
AGGTGAAGAGATAGAACTAGCAGCCGAAAAACAAAGTTAGGTGAAGAGATAGAACTAACAGCCGAAAAACAATCTGTGAACTCCCTCACAACAGTATGCTTGTACTAAGATCTATACGTACTTTTACTCCTCTGTGGAGCGAATTGCCTCAACAGTTTTTCTCCTATCATTTCTCCTAAAGCGTTCAAGAGCAAGCAAGCACGCTTTAGCGGTTTCAGGACAGCCCTTCGAGGGTGCTGAAAGCGCAACCTCGCATGTCAAAAATATCGATTTTTTCTTCTTAAATTGTTGATTTTGATTAAGATTATTCACCCCAGATCTTACGTTAAAACTTGGTGCCCGAAAAAATTCTCAAAGGGCGAAAATATTCTTTGGATATACCTAAAGAAATGTCGGCTGTTCATTTATTGTTTCTTTCATGTGCAATAATGGAAATGTAGCTATTTTTGAAGGTTTCCGCCAATTTTGGCCCCCAAAAACAAAAATTAAGCTCCTATCTTTTTCGTTACAAATTATCTTTGATCACTGATAGTGCAATTCAATTATCTTGATTCAACTGTTGATACTACTTCTAGTGCTATTATACAGATTTATGGTGATTTCAGACAATTTCCCCGGGTTTTTACTCATAAAAATGAATTTTGGGAGCTGAATCTTCTTTACAACCTCAATTCTTCACTCTTTGGTCAAAATCAACTTCATATTCGGTCTACTCGCTCTAAAAAACATGGACAACATAGCACTTTTGGAAATAGCATTTTTAGAATCTACTCACCTTGAAACGTAAAAGAAAATTTTTTTGAAGGGGTGTTCGAAATAATAATAATAAAACCCTTTTGGTTTATTATACTGTAAATAATACATCTATGTGTTCGCTCAGCAAAAAAAATTTCGGACACACCTTCAAAAATTTTTTTGCTGAGCGAACACATAGGTGTATTATTTACAGAATAATAAACCAAAAGGGTTTTATTATTATTATTTAGTCAATAATTAATACACATATGTATTTCAAGATGCGTAAATTTCAAAAACGCAATGACCTTCCCCCGTCCGCCGAACGCAGTATCATCCATATCTACTTCATTTTCGCTCTAAAAAATTCGTTCTTTCGCACACAGGCTCCATTCGGGCCCTAGTTGTTTCCCGAAACTTTGCAGCCCGATCGGAATATACCTAGGGGTGTTATGGATGAAAAATGGGTGTAAAATAGGGTCTTTTGGTGTTTTAGTAACATGAGCTTGTGAGGTATCGTTTTTAAACAGTGTCAACCTCGTACCTAAGTCAGTTCACTGGAGAGTTGTCGCAACCAAAAATAAATTGATGATCGGGAGGGAGAACGTAAACGCAACTGTCACATTCGAGACGCAAGTTTTAGCGTTTTCAAGACTTGCGTTGTCCAGCACCACGTAACTATAGGAAAGATACGTGCGGCGCATCTCAATGCTACGTACTACTCAACTCGATAAGTAAACTTCTTCGCTGATAACCAAATTCGATCCCCATGGCTACGCTATCGCGCCACCCCGAATTTTGTAGAAAGACAGGAGGAGTCGGCCTCGGGAAGGTTTTCCGGCGTTTGCGTTCTGTTTATTTTTCGTTCTCTTAAGGTGTATTTGGAAGCTTGTACCTATTCATGGTTCGTGTAGCTATTCATCTTCAGCACTGCCATCTGAAAGCCATGAGCACTGTAAGTGGGTTTCTTGTATTGCGCAAGTATTGTGGGTACATATTTAAAACTGTTCTCGCAACTACATCGACCAGCAGTTAGTTTTGTTTATTTTGTTTTACATTTGTTCAATCCTTATCCGTGACCGGTGAACTGTGAGTGCTGTGATGTGGTGTGGAATAGTGGTTATCGCGTCCTCTCCCGCCCTTTTCCCATCATCTGTGCAACGAAGCCGTCAACGCCTCAGTATCAGCGATTCCCTTCTCAGGAGCACACGAAGCCGTCGATCGCCGCTATAATAAATTATTTGCAAAGCCGATCCGCCATATTGCTTCATTCCTGCACTTTACTATAAAAGTGTTCTAGAAGGAATTGGGATTTTTTTAATCCTCACTTCTACCCACATCCATTGGAGAATCGACGTGAGTGTTCATCGTCACATGAACACGTACCAGATTTGTATCCATTCACGGACATGCTCAGCATTCTTGAACGTATTCCCATGTTGATCATACCACTCGTTCACAGCTCTTCAGGAAACCGGCATCCAGAACACCTCCAGGACGTATCCAGCATCCACATGCGGAGCACCTGGTTCGTCCACATCTGAGGCTCTCCCTGATCACCAGCGCGCTTCGCCAAACACCTGCAGCCTCTGCAGGTCTGTAAGTCTGCATCCTGCATCCGATGACGGCTGGTGACTTGGAACCTTCCAGACGAGGATTGTGTGTGACCGTGTTCACCGATCAGACCGGATCTTTCCTTTACCTTATAAAATCGGACGATAATTCATTCGCCAACCTAAAGACATTTTTGTTTTTTCATTATTTATAGAAGACATTTTATTTTCAAAGTTTATAACCGGAGCTCCGTAGGTTATCCCTTCCTTTCCACAAAATACCAAAATAAAAATTAAGTTTAAAGATTTAAGAATTTTCTTATAGTACTGTTGTGGCTTCCTCCCAGAACCACAACTTCTACACACTGTAAACTCAAGTTCTCGCCAAATAAACTCGCAGAAGTGGGGAGGAAAGTCACAGGGGAGTCGAGGCACAACCTGGGTCCCCACCATCCTCTACTAGCTAGAGGATGGAGGGAGACGGCTTCCAGGCCTATATATACTAGCCTCCTGCGCCTTTCTAGCCATTCTACGCTCTCCTTAAGTCGCTGACTTATCTCTCTCTCTCCTCACCTAATCTCTCTCCTTACCTAAAAGATCTTGAGCATGGTGGAGGTTCGCCCTTAACCAAATCAAGCAAACACCCCAAAAAGAACCCGGGCACGTTGGAGGTCCGCCCTTAACCAGAGCCGGGCACATCCCCCCCTCACACCGCTCGTGGTGGATGCGCCAGTTTGCATCCACTACAAGTACCTATTTCTGTTCTACGCAAGAACAAAAACTATACAAAGGACCCAAGGTCTCACCTTGCCCTGCGTGCGGATGGGCTGTAAAAGGAACGATTGCTTTTCTAGAAACTGATTAAAGCTCATAGAAAACCGTCAAAATGGAATAATTACTATTACCGAATAATTATGTTACGAGCTAGTATGAGACAAAAGGGATTAACATGACAGACAAATCATATCATTGACAAATAATTACGTTAACGTGTCCACAGTTAGGTACGTGAACACGTACTTTCTCATGGAACTTACGCTGGATAGTTAGCACCCGAGTTTGTCATCCTAGAACAGAGCTACGTTTTAAAGTTGCATTTTTCGGAAAATGGTTGCGACAACTCTCTATTAACAAGTCACAACCTCGTAATTCAGTTTATTAATCAAATCGCAACTCCGCTAGTCACGTTCTCAGACAAGTGTTTACTGAAAACTGTAGCCAAGTGCTTTGTTATCACTTTTACAAAGAATCTAAGATATATAGCAGTTATAATATTATTATTCGAGTAGTATGGTTCTGACTATGAGAACAGGTTTTTTCCCACTTCTGTAAAGATGGTTTTTTTGACGGATGAGGTTGCGTTTCTGCACATTCGCCTTCCTGAATGGCTTTCCGTTCTCTGGTTCTTCATTGAAAATAATAAAACGAAACTTGTGCAAAACGACTAATAAATTACAATAATCATATAAACAATAAAGGAATATAACAAGAAAGAAAACAAGCAAAACCATACTAGGTTGTATCGTCAGGGAAGTCACGCAAGAGATGAAGAGCTACTTTGGCGGCTGTAGGCCGTGCAACAAGAGGATCGGCGAGTGGAATGAAGTTTGTTTATGAAAATATGGTCGGCAACGAACGGATTCCATTCTGAGAGGTTGTTAGTAGATTTACGGACTGTTAGTGTTTCAGTGGACGGGATGTGGTAAGGAATGGATCTATTTGCAACTATTAGTTAGGGACCGACATAGTTGTTTGTAGTGTGTATTAAGAATTTATGTGAGATTGATGTGGCAATTTTCCTGGATGCGAAATGGAGTAAGTCTGAAAAACTTTGTGCGAGTTGGTGACCAGAATAGGTAACATAGCGTTGATAGTAACGTCTGGAAAACCCAGTTTCACTATTACCCAGAAGGAACGTTATAATTGACCTATGACAGTTTTTGCAACGGTTGATAATAAACTATTTCCAATATCTATGAAGGAAATTCGAAGTCCAAAGGGTCGTAGACTGATATTGCTTTCACTTTCACTCTTATCATGGATACTCAACTATGGGCTAGCCCGAAAGGAAGTACTTCAGAATAGAATGGGTATTTTTATTCAGAATATCTACATGTACAAGAGAGGTAAAATAAAACATAGGGAAAGCACGCTGCTCCGCTGCGCTGCTGGGCGCAAGCTTCTCGACATTGGGCTATGCCCATGCTTCTCGACATTGGGCTATGCCCGTGCTGTCGAGCTTTGAGTTGCTAAGCTCTTTCATGTTCTCCTGGTGTAACGATTATTCTTATATTGCTACCTATCAATATAACTTATAACTAACAGATTTTTTCTTACTACAAGGATAGGTACGCTATTTATCAGGTTATTAATACTGCCCATACATTTTTGCACTATCCACGGCAAAATGCTAGTTTTATATTTTGTTCTCTAGTACTTTTTGGGATATTTCATTTATCCATTTATTTCTATGGATCTGTCACAAAACGAGTTTGGTGGTGCGGTATTCTTGTGCTACTTATCGTGTGTGGATGTTTATGATAAAAACAAACCCTATATTCACATACAGATGACGAATACTGAATACCTTCGCAATATCAAAGGATGGACCTTTGTCGGGTTCCTACGAGGCGGGGATAGAATAATTTTTCAAAATGGGCTTTCGTTTCAAAAAAGTCGTTAGAAAATTATCCTGTACTTACACTGTCATACACTGTCATCAATAGTACTGTGTCTACTATTGAGGTTTTACATTATACTAAGTCACCATTCTGAGAGACATCGTACCTGAACCATCAATGAGAGACTGAATATTTTAAATCGGTCACAATGGCCCATCATTCTAAACAATATAACATCGGAGATACATCTTCAACGTCATATTGTTCGACGACATTACAATATCACTGCCTATTGTTCGATAAATCCTTTGTGGGGACGAATGTTATCTAAATTCACCCTCGGGGCTATTGATTGGTGCGAATGGGAAGGTGGCTGAGACCGGTGACAGTCATTAGTCTGAAATTGGTCTCAACGAAACTAATAATTCCATTCCGAGATTGAATGATATATTTGATCCCATTGCGAGGCTCGGATTTGATAAAGCAACGGAAGGAGATTCCGTACCCCCCCCCCCCCCCCCCCCAGGCCACTAAGCCAGCTATTATTGTATACATCATAGAGCATTCGATTTCAATAAGAGTCTCCGTCATCGGCATTGTTCGCTCCTTGAATGCGCCCCTTCTTGCGTGAACTTGGGACTCCTGGTCGGGTCCTCGAAGATAATCTGCATCCTCCGCAACCTGGATTACCATTGCAATCATATTCAACAATAAGAAACGCTTTCAGCCTAATAAATTGTTGTCAAGAAATTATGCCAAGCAGTCGCATCCTCAGGAGAAAAGACGAGAAAAGAAAAGAGAGGAGGAAATATGGAAAAAAGATCCAGCCATAAGCAGTAATAACCTATGACTAAATTTTCGAAAAAGGCAATTTAGCCCAATCTACGCATCAATTTAGTACATTAGTAACCTTCTATCCATTTGCAACCATAAAAATAATAAGCAAAAATAGGTAATTATTATAATAACTAACTCCCCTCCCCCTCTAGACGTGTTTGTACGACAAATTATTATGTATTACAGTTAACCACTTCGCCAACGTTTATTTTACGGAACTGTACAAATTTTGAGCAATTCAAATTAAAAAAGCAATTGTTGATACCGTTGCTTGAAACAATATTGTAATAGTATTTTTCTACCTCAACCTCCTTTCGATACAATTTTTGGTTATTTATTAAGTTTTTTTAATATTATTTCAGCCCATTTAGATGTTTGACCCGCAAAAACAAAAAATTTGACTCACTTCTCGTTGTTCAACTATACCCCATCAGCAAATTCATCCTTTCGTTTATAATAATATTACAGACATTTTGGCGAAATTTGGTCGTAATCTATTCCTCGCGGTTAAAATGCGTAAAACATTTCTTTCAGCAATAAGAATGGATGTTTTATAAATGAATACATTAGGTATCAGAAATGAACTTCACAGACAGTCGGAAGGGTCGGACGATAGTAGCAGTAACTTCGGAATAATTTTGCTCCACCAAATACAGAGTAGGTATATACATTTATCCATTTTTGTGATAGGTAGGTGAAAAGTTTTGTAGGTAGCCAAGATATAACTAGTCACGTTTTCTATACAGCAATATAGGTACCTGAGTATGTTTTGTATTTTATATACCTATTGTTCTGTATTTTATATGTTCATTTGGATTATTTATATATTTTTGTCAAAAATGGGAAAAATATAAAAGTGACGAACTAGCGTTAGCATTCAAATTACGAAAAAGCAGCATTCTTGTGGAAATCGTCCCTCCAAGAAGCCATGTTTCTAAAGGGTTAATGTGTATTTGGTTCATTTGAAAATCAGTATCACCTTTTTTTGTTTACCATGAAATAAATTTGGCCCAAATCAACAAAGTACTGTAGTACTACTAAAATCGACGCTCGATACTTGTGTCTTTGAGGCGGAACAGACAAATTAAAACTCGATCGATAAATGATAGCCGATGTAGGAGAGGGTGTTGGGGGGTTGGAGGAGGCCTCGGAGGGAGCAAGCCCAACACAGAAACTCAATCCCCTACTCGCCCCCCTCTCAATTTGCTACCAAAGATGAGAAAAAAATAAAACACCAAAATGAAATCAAAGGAGAACAAACAAGCAGGCAATTACTCAGAACAAAGAAGCACATAAATATTGGAAGAGGAGAGGATACTATACTGGCTCCAGGCTACTCCCGATCGCCCCCCCCCCCCCCCTCCTCAAAATTCTTTTTTGCTATTCTGTTATGATATTCAACAGTTCCGTTATTCGCAGCGATTATGGTTGTTCACAAGGGAGAAAGTCTTGCATAGAAGAGAAAGAGAAGGCCTAAACGGGTGAAATAATGTTGGGCGATGAAGGGGGCAATGGTGGGATGGTGGGGGCGATGCGGCGGCAGGGGGCGGAGAGTAGATCCCGAGGGAACCCCCGAGGGTGCTAAGCGGAGCTTATCAAAGGGTGAATTTTAAATTATACACCCTGATAGCTTCAATTAAAGGCGAACCTCACTTCTTCCTCTTTCCCTCAGTTTCAGTCACTTCACTGATCTTCGAAAACCTTTGGCAACAACGGAGGTTTTCATGCCCGGAAGATGCATTGTGTCTTTGATGAGGATAATAATAATATTCTAGTCAACCAAAACATGAATTAATTAAACGCTCGATAAGTGCAAAAAGTAGCGGTGCGTAGGCTCTGAAAACGGTGGGGCACCAAACCAGAACACAAAACCAAGAGATTTTTCTACAAAATAACTCAAGGCAACCACACTCTTCCGTTTATTTACTTATTGAGTGATTCAGAAAAGCCTTATTTATCTTCCTACTCTTTCAACACTACCGGTAATAAAACTATGAAAATTTTGCCAGTAAATTAGCCACCGAATTCATGTGGTATAAAAATATAGAAAACTTCAATACAACGAAACAATGCCCCATCGCAACTATTTGAATGGAGTGGCTATTGGCTAGAAGGTAGCCTGCTCATCTGTGTGCTACGACGCCGATCAATCCACAAGGCCACCATGAAGATGACAAACAGCAAACAGGGCAAAACGCAGTAGGCACCACAAATCCATATATTATGTAACCGGAACAGGACCGAACACAAACGCAAAAATTCGACGCAAAAAAAGAGAAAACTGACTAAAGACTCAATAGAGAAAACTAATGTGATTCTCGAGACAACAAAAACAAATCGAAAGACACGATCATCTGGTATCGAAGGGATCAAATCGGTTGTGCAGGAACGATTTTTTGGTGGAAATCACATTCCGCGGACAGGGCCCAATGTGGGTGTGGCGAACTACATTTTCACTCGACTGAGCATGCGCGGACGGGCCACTTTTCTCAGTTGCCATGGAACACTAAGTCCCGGGGCCTGCCAGTCGGAGGAGCCCAGGTATCGATTTCGATGCTTGGTCTAGGGAACCACTGTGGATGCTCTACTAGAATATTGAATATCGATAGCCAGAGAAATCTGGCGGGTCGCTGTGAAGAAAGCTAGGTACAATGTACGAAGGTAAATTCAAATGCCAACTAAACATATGGTTTTATAAATTTTTATTTTTGTTTTACTTCTAGTGTTTTTGGGTGCAGGGGCAGTGGCCGAAGTGGCATTATGAACGCAACGCCCCTTAGTGCAACCCCATTAGGTGCAAATCCTTCTCAAGTGCAAACTAATACTTGTTCCTTTCACTTTCAGCTCATTTTTAATTTCAATTTCACCTCTACAAGTGCACCAGTTCCCTCGTTTAAATCTACAATGCATGGTCTGTCGAATTATCAAATGAATAAACAACATTTCACCTTAATTTTCGTCTCAAAACTCTCTCATCATACAAACATAAAATCTCGGGCAAATTCCTACCCATTAAACCCCCATTCCTTTCGTCAAATTTGAGGTGACGGCACAAGACTTGGAGAAGGGGGGGATGGATATGGTTTTATGTTCTATAATGTCTAGCCTATGATTACATAAATAGGCTTCAAATCAACAAAATTGCCTCCAGCGAAATTGCACTTTCGTAGTTAAAACTCCACATTTTTCAGGCTACTATAAGGAATTGAACATTCGCAAAATTCCTGTTCCCAACGAACTCTAGGAATAGGTGTAAAGAATGTGGAAATAGACTAATTTGAGTCAAATTTTCAGAACTTCTTTCCGAGAGATTGTTGTTCATAATAAACGTATAGTACTGACCCCTTCGAACCATAAATTGTTTAAAAAACGAACTTTTAGCCTTGCGAATTCGTTTTCAAATCGTAGGGCTCAATCCCGTCATGCATTTCCTGTATTCATGAATAATTAAACCCATGTTTAAGTAGAATTTTTTGCATCGTTTTTCTGTTGTAACATTATTGACACTTCTCGTGTTTTGTACACTTTAGTTCATCGACGGACAAAATTCAATTATAATCGCACTTTCATGATAACTAGTAAAATTAAACGACTTGGCTAGGTGTTTTTGGGTTTCCTAATGCCATTAATTCCCTGACAAAATTCACGTTTTGAAAAACCTTGAATTTGACTAGGAAATGCTATAAATCATGATCTCGAGAAAAACCCTTCATTTTTCTAGAGTCATGTGTTACATGAATAAAAAAAATTATACCAGCCATATATATACCATATTATATGGATAAATTTTTATGGATACTGTGCATTTGAAATGATGTACAATCATCGTTCGTGAAATATGTATAGGTATAAATCAGCGAGCGAAGAGCAAAATTAATATATAGTATAGTATACAAATATAGTATATTTGTAGTTGACGTTACATAAGAATATTACTACAGAATGTTGAAACCACCGAATTAAAGGTGACAACCAGCTTGATAATTTATTTCTGTCATTGATAATATATTTCTGTCTTGATAATAAATTTGTATTTGATAATAATATATGTCAATCTTTGATAATATATTTCTGTCTTTGATAATATATTTCTGTCTGGGGGCAAATTTTCCGATTTCCCGAGCAACGCAAGGGAAATCAGCTGAAATAATAATACATCACATCAACAGCTAATGTTACTTATTCTATTTCATATTATTTTTCAGCGCAAGGTATTTTGAGACCAGCAAGGATTCCTTTGCATTCAAGCGGGGGCCGGAACATTGCGGATTTTCCTCCCCACACGTTTGAATTCCATTTCCAGTTCTTGGCGCTGCCAGGGGCGACCCAGACCCAAGTGTTGGCGGCACCAGCGCCGTTCACGTTACCTCTCACGTTGTTGATGGTCAAGTTCTCAATGGGGAATGGCGTCGGGTCTCCAGCTGGGAAGTTAGGGTGGCCCTCGTTGCCGTGAACGCTGATGCCGAACTGCTGGATGTTGTGGAGCTCGATGTTGTCGAATGTGATGTCCTTCAAGGCTCCTTTTTCGTTCCACCCGGTTTTCACGTTGATGCCGACGAGGTTGTTGATGATTTTTGAATTTTTCACGGTGACTCTTTCAACTCTAGCGCCGCCTCCGAGGGACCCAATAGAGATCCCGTTTCCACCTTCGCAGGTAAGACGGTCCACCAGGATGTCCTCTCCAGCTCCTGTGACGAAGCAGTCGTCTTGATTGTAAACGTAGCTGTCGGTGAGCGTGACATTCTTGGCGAATCCAACACCGAAACCGTCGGTATTGAATGCCAATCCGTTTCTTCCATCTTTAGCATCGATGTTTATCCAGGAAATTTTGACATTGTGGCACCAATTGCAAACGAAACAAGCCTGTGGTGGGTTTTTGAAATTGAGACCAGTAATGACGGAGTCGTCAACGATGGCCTCGAACATTCTAGGCTTCCTCAGACCTCGCTCTGCGCCCTTTCCGTTCCACCATCTTTGACCTTCAGCATCCAATAAATTTCCTTTGGCACCAACAATACTTAGGCGCTTCCCAGAAATCTTCACCATAGGTCCGTCCCACTCTTTGAAACCGAAGGTAGTGCGTCCAACAAACTCAAGGGTGGTCCCATCTTTCAACGACGTTAGGTCCAAAGTAACTCCTGCCGGCACGTTCAGGTTGACGACTCTGATGTAGGTTTGCTGCTTGGCTTGGTTCAACTGATCGAACCTCGTCAGATCGAAGGCCATCGAAACGGTAGCTACCAGGAGAACGCTCGCCAGGGGCGTCATAATCGCAGTCATGGTAGAGTACGTGAGGAGATATCCTTGAACGAAACAGTTTTCCGTTAATATAAACAGAATTTGGAAACCGTCGAGGTGAGAAAATGTGACCCTAGCAAGACTTGAACCGGCAATATTCCCACGCGGGATGCTCTCACCAAAATGGGATGGAGCCAAGTAAACAATCTGCGTGACTCTTTTTCCATACTATAAAACGTATAGCTATTTTTAAATGTTTTCACGCAAAACCGCAGCTAGGAATCTAACTCATGAATATCATTCACCACTCGTTGGAGAGCTCTAACTTTATCTCAAAATTTCATGCGGAGTAACCCGCTGTAATTACATAGGAAGTGGAACGATTTTTTTTTTTTTAATTTCAACTTTTGATTTAAAACTCTGAACAATAATTTTCTCCACTTCGCAGAAAGACGTTGAAATTCGGATCTATTGAATGCACAGAAATATCACTACCGATGATATCACCTAGCTTCACGAAAAAGCTTAAATTATGTGTTTTCAAGAGGTGGAGAAAATAATTTCGTTCAGAATGTGCGATTCAATCAAATGTGGGGGAAATGATATTTAAATTTTTTGAAAACAAAATCTACTGCGATAAATTACAGCTATCATAGTGATAGGGAACATCTGATTCGAATGTTGTTTTATGTTGTTTGGTAGTAAATATATTTAAGTTCCTAGTTACCTTGCAGTCAAGATTTGGCAATTCCCCTGAGAAGTGCAAGGCTACGAGAAACGTAATGTTTTTTTTTCGTCAGAAATTGACGATGTAAGTTGGTACCTACCAAACAACCTTGATGTACAGCTCCAATGAAAATCTTGAGGTCTACTGGTGAGTAATATGAAGTCTGTTGGATTTTCTACATTTAATCAACGCCTATTGGTACCAACTACTGGTTCCCAATATTTGAGCACATCAAGCGTCCTTCCGTGAAGATTCGTAAGCGCGAACATTTCAAGCGCAATGAGTACCTAAAGAACAATGAGAGCTTGAAGTCTGTTTTTTTAATATAGTTCACCAAATTCTCTCGATCTCTTCGAAGTTGAGCGTGTTAAGGAATATGGCCTGTATGAAGACCGTTTCTGATTCAAACCGAAAGAAAAATCACGTTACGATTATTTCATAACTATCGTTAAGAACAAGCGCGTAAAACAAGGACAATATTAGTCAACTCTCATAGTAAGTTGAGGTGGAAATACAACGGAATAAAACCTAACGCACGCCTTTGTTTCACACGAGTCAAGTTCATTGAATTAAATTATTTAATATTTGATATTTTTTGGCAAACGCCCTGGATACTATTACGTTTAGCACAGTAAATTCAACAATTGTTTTAAATGTAACGAATTCATTGTGATTTCCAGAGAGTCGTTCTCGAATTATTCGGGTTTCAGGGGGATTCCACAATTCAGTATTCAATAAAAATCTTTTGTGCCTGTCTATGCAATCTATTATGATTTGAATTTTTAGATAAAGGAAATTAGCGAAAGCACTCACCACTGAATCTTTGATTGAATACTAATTCCAGTAGGTTCCGTTTATATACAGAAACCCCAAGGACAGACAGTACGAGATATAGAAGATTAATATAGAAACAGGACGATAAATATTTAGAACAGCTGCACTACCAACAAAACCGAACGCCAGGCGAACATTAATTATAGGCTAGTTAGTGTATTGACTTTCAATTTGTTAAGGAACGAAAAAAATTCCTCGACTACGTCATCTAACAAGCAATCAATAATGGGTGTAACACGACTGTTATTATCATTTCATTGGTGAACAGCAACCGGACCGACTTCTGTCCTTTCGTTTATTCCATGACTAGAGCACACTAGCAAAAACCAAATAACGCATCAGCTAGCACAGCGAGAATCCAAGGGGTTTCATTTGTTCGATGTTTAACGGGGCGGAAGAGTTTAAATTTGCGGACGCAACTAAAATGAAAAAAAAAAAAAAATGCTCGATGCGGCATGACTGGAACTATTTCCAATTCCATCTACAAAGTTGAGGGGTTAAGAGCTATGACAGCGAACTACTTATGTACGGTAACTCTGGACATGAATCCAATTTAGGTACTTGATTACTCATTCAGATACAAAATGAGCCTATTTTCTAACGGCTTGTTTCATTGAAATATTGTATATCTAGTACCATCCTAACATCTTGTAGATCCGAACCCGATTGGATCGTCGTTGCTTAGCGCTACAATCATATGAAACCCCGTAATTACGTATTTTACTTCAATCAAAACTGGCGCTGAGAAACAAGAAAAACAGCAGAAACAACAAACTAGACGTTTCAGTCGAGGAATCTGTAAACCAACGAAACACAGAAAAAACTGAGGAAATTCCAACGTTGCGGACCAAATAATTTGTTAATAAGAGCCAAATATCGGGGAATTCATAAAACGGGGAAGGTGCAGATGGACAGTATGCCTTCGGAACGAAACCCTAAGAAGCACCTGGAGACAGACGGAGGAAGACCTAATATATTTAATTTTATTCAGAAATCGAAAAATGGAGGTACCTACCCTATCGACTGGAAACTACAAATGGACTCCAATGAAAATACAATAACAGGGACCTACAGACGACAAGATACCTACTCGTCCGTTGAAGTTCGGAAACGCAAGTCCTAAAAACTATGTGAGTGCACTAACCGTCAAAATAAATCAGCAGTATTACCTACTCCATAATGAAACATCTGTAGAGATCAAGAATTAATTAAGTGACTAATTAATGAGAGAGGCTCACATGATAATGTAACAAATTATTCGATCTACTGATATTTATTCTGCTGTGATTGTTTCATTCAGCTGTGCATTTTAATAGGTAAACATGCATTTCCGATTTACAAAACGCTACAAGTTACACAACGGTTTATTATTGTCCTGTATATACAACACTTCGGCATGAATAATTGTGAATCATCTTCTGTGGTCAGTAATATCTCCCTCGTCCATCCCCAGAAAAGGCCCATACCCAGTTATTTTCGAAATTATGATGGTCACTGAACCATTTTATGATCAACTATCTTACTTTGATAGAGATGTTGCCTGGTTACTTGGTTTCTTTCCGTAAATAAGTATACGAATTTTCAATTTCGCAGTTTCTTCTACTTTACCTTTTTCCAAATCGTAATTTACAAGAATCTTTTCAGGTTGTTTTCATTTTTCCGATGGCTAGACGAACTCCACCTGAGAGCACAAGCTCTAAGAAGTTTCACGTTGGCTAAAATGGATACGTCTTTAGGGCTGGGGTTCATTCTAAAATCTGTGAAGAAAAAAATGCAACGTTTATTGGAACACTTTCGGGGTGCTAGTGTTGAAATTTTTTATGAAGGCTCCGTTTGGAATTTAGTTGGCTGAAGATCCTCGCCTTCAAGATCGGACCGTTATTAAGGGTAGTTTAGAGGGAGGTTGAAATACGAAAAAATGTATAACTTTGTTGCTGGTCTATCGACTTAAAATTTGAATCACAGCTTCCCCAGGATGGTCTCATACGAATTTTAGAATACGAATGTTAGGTGTTCGTCAGATCAGCTGAGTTGCTGTTCGACCTACCGACTTGAAATTTGAACCACAGGTTCCTTATGATGGTGTCATACAAATGTTAGAATAAGGTGGTCGTCCAACCAACTGATTGCCCTACAGGTAACTTGGTTGCTGGACGACCTATCGACTTGAAATTTGATCCACAGCTTCCTCAGGATGGTCTCATACGAATTTTAGAATACGAGTTTTACGTGCTCGTCACATCAGCTGAGTGCCCTGTGTACAGGTAACTTTGTTTCTGTTCGACGTATCGACTTGAAATTTGAACCACAGATTCCTTAGGATGGTGTCATACGAATTGTAGAATAAGGTGGTCGTCCAATCAGCTGACTGCCCTGAGCAGATAACTTAGTTGCGGTTCGACCTATCGACATCGAATTTGAACCCTAGCTTCCTCACGATGGTCTCATACGAATTTTAGAGGACGGTGCTCGTCACATCAGCTGAATGCCCTGTACAGATAACTTTGTTGCTGTTCGACCTATCGACTTGAAATTTGAACCGTTAGTTCCTCAGGATGGTTTCATACGAATTTTAGAGTACGAATGTTAGGTGCTCGTCGGATCAGCTGTGTGCCCTGAACAGAAAACTTAGTTGCGGTTCGACCTATCGACTTTGAATTTGAACCATAGCTTCATTCGAAAAGACATATCCATGATCTGAACTTTCCCCCAGTAAGGAGAAGTTTTTTTAAATCATGGGTACCTACTCATTCATGTTGGTACATTCATGTCTTTGATGTGTAAAATTTCTATTCATTCCGGAACCTTATGATAGAGTAGGTAAAACCAGAAATATGTAGTGTTATGCGAATCAACCGGTGAAGAAGTCATGTTTCCTAAATACCACAAACAACAGTACTGGCCAAAAAGTTTCCGACCATTCTGATATAAACCGCATCCAACTTGGTTCAGCCGTTGCGCTGTTTGCTATTTTTGCTATTTTTCTACTAACTCTCTCGTACTAATAGGACTCAATTTCGCTAAATATATTCTGTTCTTGTCTATTCTAAACAGGACCCTCAACAGATGCGTGGTTATAATCCGCTATTCCTCAACAACGATATCAGGGCTGTATACCGTATCATTCAGACTCATGTTGACGAAGCTATTCGGTTCAACCTCCATGGCCTTTCTGTTGACGGCATACAATGGTCCGGGTGGACTCAAAAAATCTTGGTTAGGAATCAATTTAAAAACGCTGCAAATTATTACAAAACGACATATTATTTACCTGTATAGATGACCCTTCTGCGTAGATCACTGTTTTCTGTGGTCAATACGTACTCTCGTGAATAAGCTTAATAATACCTTCGTGAATAAGCTCCACAATAACAATATTCTTTCACAATACAGTGTCCCAACCTTTTCCGTAATTCATACTTTCTTCGAACCTGTTTCCTGCCAGGCAATTCCCTCGTTGAATTAGAACGTCGAATTCCACGTACATGAGGCACGAAATATACCTCTTAGCGCCAACAACTAGCGATGAAGACGAAATAATTCCCGCCAGTTCTCACGCAGATGAAACATTCCCAGTCGCAGATGGGCCTCCGCTCAAACTTTTCATTTTCGCCAAAGAGCAACTCGAGTTGCTGTGAGAGGATCATCAGGTGACTGGCTGCAACTTGGTCTGGATGACACCTGGCAACTTTCGAAATGCTCCAAACCTCTGGGAAAACAACCGAAAGCTCCCCTCGCACCACCCGCAGCTCTCTTTGTGAATAATATCTCAACTTCCAACGCAAGACGACGGTCCCCTTCCAAACTCGCATAAAAAATTAGGGAGCGTCACCCCACCGCCAGAAACAGGAAATCGTCCACACTTTTGGGACTGAGAATGGGTAATGCGACGTCATTAATAATGTTCCGCGCATATCTGGTATCTCATTCGTTATTGAAATAATTGAATGCTTTTCTCGTGTAGAGTCTCCCTATTGCATTTTTCCTCCAGATGGCTGACGATCTATTTCACTGCGGGGGTGTTGGAGCGTCACGAAAGGGAACGTCACCCCAAATTCTTTTTGCCTGAAGAGTCTACCAACAAGGGACAGCACCAAACAAAACAACAGTTGACGAATTCTTTTTAATACTCGACTGAGCATTCGCAGTCATCCACTCGATTTGGCTTCCGTTGTCCGCATTCTTGCGTTTGGAAACGTCATTGTATTGGACCATAAATATCTTTATTGCTGATGAAACGGGATTGATATGGACGCTGAGAGAGCTTTTGATAAGGTGTGGCACAACGGACTCTTGGAAAAAGTCAAACCGCACCTGAGCGACACCTACTACCGGCTCATAGAGTCATGAATGAGCGCTCATTTAGAGTTTACTACCCCCTGAAAATACTGTCCGTCCGTCGTACGCCGCACTTCGCACTTCCTTAGTTACCATGAACCTAAATATTAATGAAATTTGATTTGCAGGTCCCATTTGGAGTCTAGTTGGCCCGCGAAGCAATGCGTTACTAAGTCATATGTGAAGGGTGAGATTTTTCGAAACTCCCTAGCTCGAACACTTTCCGTAGAAGGGAATGGTTTTTATAACGTTTTCAAATTGATTCTGAACTTGAGGATTTTTTGAGACCACCCTGAGCATTGTAGGTACGTCCAGCCGTTCGGTGACAGCAAAGATTTGAAGTTTGAAATGAAAAGCTTCGTCAACATGAGTACGAATGACTATCCGATACAAATAACTCCAGCCCAGATATCATTGCTAGGGACAGCTGATTATTATCACGGATGACTTTCGAAATCGAGTTCGTCTGAAGAAAGATGGTTATTTTGCATTTTGTTGAAAGAAACAAGTACTTTGTTCACGGTCAAACGAATCATCCAAATTAGGTGGACATTTTGGAATATGTCGTGAGTCCTACTTACGTTCAGCGACCATCAGAATTTCAAAAATGACCGGGTGGGGAGTTCGTGGGGCGTGATGGTGCGTTGCACGTGATGGGCGCGGTGGAAAACAGCATATTCATGTAAAATAGCAATTGCCGAAAGTTAAAGCTCTTATACTTCGACTCTGGTGTCACTTTTGCCGTGGGTCTGTGTGCGTGTGAGGGTAGGTAGGTATCCACCGCAAAAACTGACCCTACTAAATCAGAGTCTCAAGCTAAATAGAAATTCATTGATCCACGCAAAAGGGATTTCTACGAAGGAAAATTAATAGTAAACCGTTGTGTAGTAATTTTCAGCTTGTTTTTATTCCATTATCGGATTCTACGTACCTTGAGGGGCAAACCATCTCTTTATTTTCTATTTTTCTTTTCAATTATTGAAAATAACCAACCAAAACAGTGCGCGACTCTTTGTGGTTGGTGAGACAATTAGGTGCCGAGCGCGTTAATTGACGCACTACCCGTCACATGTGTTTTCGGTTTTAATAAAAGGGAAAACAGCAATATCCACCATCCCCCCTCAACACCGCCCTTCACCACAAACCTACATCGGCCCCCGTCCCGGCCCCACAACAAGTTTTGATTGGGCGGCGTAACGTTACCAGTTGTTCTCGCTACCTTCGGCACCCGGGGGTGCAATTTGCGCGAGGAAAGCGAGGACTTGAACAATGTCGGCTAAATACGAGCTGTGCACCGATTACCGCCGCCGCCAGACATTACCTGCCATTGACGCCTTTTCCGCGCATTCCCCGCTGCCGCTCTCCTCCGAAGTTATACCTACTTACTCATTTCCGGCGTGCTCAGATCATTTCAGCCCTAGTCGACTTATCGCAGGCCCAAGAAAGTGAGACATTGCCGACATTGTCATCCAAGAAAAAATATTATGGCAAGTTCTAGCCATGCAGCATGGCCACAAGAGCGAACTGTCGAAGTAACGGGAACGCTAAAACCATTCACTACCTTTCCAGTTTTCCACAGAACCCCCTACTAGCTGCCTTAACAGTTTCATATTTTAAGCAATTTTTAACCCACAAAAACTTACCCAAATTTGAAAAAAAAGCTTTTTTGTCCATCGAAAAAGGTAGGTAACTATTATTTAGTCTTCTTCGGTTTCAGGCCAACATTTTGAATACATTTCTAGTATTCATGTTGAGTTGACATTTACAGCGATTTCAGACACAAATTTGACCGACTTTTTACCTACCTTTGTGCCACTCGAGCAACAGACAATACCTTACAATGGAATTACCTTTTGGCATCAGATCAGGCAAGTGGCAGCTAGGGCAGCACTGCGAACTGCCTAGGCCATTCAAACGGCGCCTGATGTCGTCAGTGGGCATTCGATTCTCCTGCATGGAGCGGAGTTGTGGGCAGATGCCCTAAACGTTCCTTATTATAGGAAGTGAATGATTGCAGTGTAGCGAAGAGGGGCACAACGCATCGCATGTGCCTACAACAGGGCAGTATCAGAACCAACAATAACTGTCCTTGCTGGAGTAGCACCCATACAGCTGATGGCAGTAGAATGGGAGCGGATCTATGAAAGAAGAGGAGAAGGTGAATGATCCCCAAATGCAACTATCATGCGAATGATTTCTACTTCTAAATAAAATATTTTGATTTGATTTGGTTTGAAGTGAAAGATCCCGCAGTGCCAGAGAAAGTACGATGGCAAGTTGGCAGATGTGGATAGGTGGGATAAGAGGGAGGTGGACTGCACGGCTGGCCCCGGACATCCGAGTATGGCTGGAGCGGAAACAAGGAGAAGTGAACTACTTCCTAACTCAGTTCTTCTCAGGGCAGGCTTATTCTATAGCTACCACGACATGATGGGAAAGGTAAGTGTTCATACATGCCGCAATCTGCCAGGAGGAAGAAGATGATGTGCACCATACATTCTTCAGGTGTACGCAATGGACAGCAGATAGGACTCGCACACAGGACGAATTGGGAGTTTCATCAGCCACAACACGGGAAACGGCTGAAGTCATAATGCTGCAAAGCGAGCAGAATTGGAATCACGTGGCAGAATATGTGGAAAAGATCCTGAAGAAGAAGATCAGCTCGAACGACAGCGGCAAAGAACAGAGGGTGCGGACCGACAGGACGAGGACTGAAGTGATCTCCTTAGGACTCAGCCTGAAATAATGTGTTAAACAGTCTCAGGCTGAGCTCCAACGTGGGAAGACGTAGGAGAGGTTTAAGTTGGTTTGAGCCTCACATAACCTGTAGGTGCGGTCCTCTCCTTCTATCTTACGAGGTCCAAATCCCACCTATGGATCTTAAAGATTTCCTCACCACCCTACGGAGAGGGGGAGAAAAAAAATAAGAAAAAAACCAGACGTCGTCACCTTCCTACCGTACTTAAATTTCACAAATCCAATACTGAGAGCAAAATTCAGTCAAATTTTACCCTCAGTAAAAGTAATCAAGATTACGGGCTCCGCCAATAGCCAAATCATAGTAGGATTCAATTCTTGTATTTTTAATAGATGATCTGCGACCCCATTCACGAATAAAAGAGAAACGAACGGTATAATACAAATAATATGCACATAATATGAACTAATATACATAATATTTATACATACATCTCAACTGAAGGCTGGGTAGTAAAGTTCCGTTTACGCGAGTGTAATGAATGTTAAATGAAAGTTAGCTCTGTAAACAATAGCAGGTGATATGTCCTGTGGGCTGTGGCCCCTCAGGACCCACAAAGGGTACCGCCAAAGTAAAACTGATCTATTCTGGTTATGGAAATGCACAATCACCTCCAAGGGGTTATTTCTTTGTATCAAGCAGCACTACACAAGAAGAGGAAAAGGGGGGAATATTCACTTCGAAATCCACATCGCTTGTATGCGGAATAGGAAGAATCTCGGCTTCGCGAACGCCTGATTAAAGTTGACTTAATAAGGGTTCTTGAAGGAGGAGTGGGGTGGGGGGGGGGGGGCCAGGAGGACGAAGACTATCACAAGCAAAGCGGAGTGACTTTATATTTCAATTACAGATGCAATCTGGGGCACACAGCCCTCAGCGAGGGGTGTAGGAGTTGCTTGTTGGTGGAGGGGGCAGAGGCAGCAGAAGTAATGGAATTGCTTCTTTGTGGCTTTGAACTGGGAAGGAGTTTGACTGTTCACTGCTTCTACCCCCCCCCCCCCCCCCCTCATTTCCCTTCAACTTCCACCAATGACCTTCCGGCCGTAGACAAAAGATTTATCCACGTCGTTACGGAGAGCTCTTTTTTTATCCAGTCAAGTGGTTTTTCGTTTTTTATAAACTTGCTTTCTCCGTCAAAGACGAGATGAATAAATATTGAACACTAATTCAATTTGACGCATCCAACACCGTTTGCTCTTTCTCTTCCCAGAGGGCCTTCCATAAAATATATCCAACGAAGAAATGAGTTTGTACTCCGTCAACCAGACGCTCCTGCACATCGCTCGGATGGTTCAGAAGGCATTTATTATCATGTATCGCCATGAAAAAACACCACCCAGCCGATCGAATTCGGGGACAGGCGTTTCATTTGGATCCATCACACCCACACGGACACCACCTCAAAGTTCAGCATGTTAGGACGAATAGAAAAGAAACTACCCTCGTGTCTCACACTACTGATTGGGACGGCTCGATTGTATTCATCCCACCATGTTACGTTCTTATCAAGCAAAATATCCGAAGTGGCTCTAGTTCAGTATCGTATGGGTTCAATAGAGAAGAAATTGGCCTTAGAGCAGAGCTGATCTGGCTAAGCTGTTTCTCGACCTTCCCCAAAGAATATCCAAGTAAGACCATATCAGATCGTAGGAAATTTCATAGATCCACTACCACTACGATTCAGACAAAGGAAATTGCTGCGTCGTTAAGGAATGTTTTTTAACCCAGTCAAATGGTTTTAGCGAATTTCGAAGGGAAATACACTATAGGTTCAAAATCCCAAATTTCGTCCAGTTTTGATAATTGCAAACCAAGGAATGAGTTTGAAAATAAGAAACCTATTTGAGTTAGCCTATCGTGGGTCAAAAACTGGTTAAAACGCCAAAAACGATCAAAACTATATAAAACCTTCAGCGGTAGAAAATGGTTACTCAAGACAGAGGAAGATTAAGAAATTCAACAATAAAACTATACTTACTGAAAGAATCGACCTTCAGTTTTTTGGGGGTCAAAATCCATACAAAATCTATGAAACTGGTTAACCGCAAAACAGAATGGTTACTGAAAAAACACTACGTAGGTAGTTCTAGAATGAATAAATAGGTTGTGTTTCCAAAAGATGAGGTCAAATTTGAGTTTTTTGAAAACGCTGTAGGATTCAAAATAGCTACCTACAAGTCACAAACTTTGACGTTTACTCGTATGTTCATACTGCGTGACCATCTTTGTCTTCGTACAGCCTGGCCTCGCCACCAAACAAATTAATGCAAATTAAGTTCAAGTAGCCGTCCAAGTGGTGTGCTGTCGGTGAGGAGATTCTGGAGAGATGAGGTAGTGATGCCGGTTCCTAGCGCTCTCTCGCGTATCTTTGCCAAAACACAACCCATGTTAGTAGGTTAATGTATGAAACTTGTGAAATTCAATGCCTAATTTGACAGAAGAAGAGGAAAATCGTCGGTCCTCGCGCATGCGCACTGAGCAGAGCTGAGCGCGTTCTGTGCAGAGAAGTCGAGAGTGATCAGTAGTTTTCAAAGACGCCGCTTGGGAGCTGGGGATCGGCATCGCCACTTCCGCTCTGCAGACTCCCCCGTGGTTGCAGGTAAGCGAAACTCATGAGTGAAACAATGAGAGTGTCAAGGGATGAAGCACGAGAGGCCGCAGCGCCCCTCGATAAGAGTGGATTGTGAGAACTAAGCACGTGTGACGGGCAATCACGCGGAGACAGCGCCCGACGGCTGCGGTTTCCATGATCAGCATGCTAAGTCCGGAGTTTGAGAGTCGTCCGTCCTTTCCGTAAGCCCTTTCCCGACTCGCCCTTTCCGTCCCTTCAGATGGGACGCCCGACCCCGGACTTCTCCTGTAAACCTGTTCCAATTAGGACGGGAAGCCCTTGCGGACCGTTTCAATTATTCAGTTGACGCCAGGCTTCGTCGGCCGCCCCGAACTGGTTGGAGGCGCACGCTCCAATTGTTTTGATAGGTTTGACTTAAGTGCGGACTTAAATGTCTTCGTGACGCAATCACCTGGATGTCCCCTGATATGAGTCTTGAGGCAAAAAAGGGCCAGCCATGCAGCTTGGCCATTTGAGCGAATTATCGAAGCCACGTACGGTAACATCTTACTTGGGCTGACCAACGTTTTTCATTGCACAACACCGTAAACCAAACCATTTCTAGCGAATCGGAAGCAGTTTTTGGTGATTATCGCTATTTTTGACGATAGTTCACCACAAAAACTCAAATTTCAACCACTTTTCTGCCTTCGAACACTGTGAAGAACTTTCAAATCGAGATAGAAAAACGCTGCAAATCCCTGCACAACGGTTTATTATTTTGTACAGAATACCCTTCTGTTACAGATCACAGCTCTCTGTAAAGATGACCCGTCTATATAATATATATGTACTATTCTATACATATTATATAGATCGCAGACCCTCCGTAGGTTAGTACCTAACCCCGTACTCGTTACTAGGTTCCTACCTAAATCACGTTTTTTTTGTTTTTTTTTTTAATAATTTTATTTGGCATTAATGGAGCACATTTTTCAGCCATAATGGTTATGTACAATTATTTATAAACAATTCCAATAAAATTTAAAACACGTGTTAAATGTTGCTAAAATAATTCTGTCGATGACAAACCGTAACTAAAATGGCAAAAAGAAACGCAAATAATGAAGTTCTGGAGGAAAATTGTTGATGTGGAGCGAAATAGATGTCCTTTTTGCGTAGATCACTGTTTTCTGTGGTCAACACCTACCCTCGTGGTCAAGTATAATGAACCGCTGTGTAATAACTTGCCCATCAATAAAACTTCAACGGTTGTTCAAGTTGCAAAAGTACCGATCAACAAAATCCAGCCCCTTCTTGGTAGATGAACCGTTGTGTAATAATTTACCGGTGTGTAATAATTTACCGTTGTGTAATAATTTACCGTTGTGTAATCATTTGCCGTTGTGTAATAATTCACCATTGTGTGATAATTTACCCATCAATAATACTTCAACGTTTGTTCAAGTTTCTGAAGTTCCTACCATCAAAATCCAATAGTCCATCACTTATCAAATGAAATAATATCGCATAACAAACAACTCGACTTCATACAGCCATTCTTGATTATAATCAGGTGCTCCCTAGCGATGATACCTAAACGTAGTGGAGACCTCTTTTTAGACCAAATAACTTAAATTATTCCTACTTTATACTTTCGAAATTTCGTAGGTATTCAAACTTATTCTTTCATTTAAATTTTTGGCAAAATGTCAAATTTTTCGTCTTGTAGGCAAGGTCAGACACCTATTGTCTGGAATGTCATAATATAGAATAGTCTATACATACATAATTATCATATTTGTTGTAAAATTATATATCTATATTACATTTGTAGAAAAAATTAAATAAATATATTTGTTGTAAAAAATCCCTAGGTTTTTACAACAAATACATAATTAAGGATGGTTTCAATAATCTCATGTACGGAAAGAACTTAAGTTTTTCAAGAGTAGAACTACTTGAAGACATGGTCCATAGAAAATGTTTCACCGGTAAATCGGATGAGTTTAACAAAAAAAGATATAAACCCATTAAAATAATTAATTAAAATAAATAAAATAAAATAAAAAAATAAAGAGAATGGTCACTAGAGACGTAAAAACACAAGAAGAAATACATGAATAGTCTAAACGATTCATATAGGAAACCGTGAAAACGCGGTGGTATAGTAACTGAATACTGATGGCAGGTGGGAGAAAATACAGAAAACCACAGAGGACTCTAAAACTAAGGGATTTTTTGCCGGCAGCTTCTTCACATCAATTTTATACAAGTACCTAGGTTTATAAATGTATTTAATTTTCGCTGAAATGTATGGATGGATTAAGAATGTTGTGAAAGGGATTTGTATCGAAATATTTCTGAAAAAATCACGTATCTACTAAAATGTTTGGACCAATGGCAAATAGCTGAATTCTTTCAAAGCTCTGGGCAAAAAGAGGACGGTCATTACTACTGGCATGAGCTCATTGTTCAGCAGAGGGATAAAAAATCGGCAATCGAGCGAGTGACATAAAATAAAATAAAGTTGCGGAGCAAGAGCATCTAAAGAAACAAAGGAAAAACTGTGGTTTAGGCAACGTGGGAGGATAAGGACCACAGGAAATGCTGAAAACAAGAAATGGGTTTACCGTAATTGGATATAACTCTCACACGGACGCATTAGGAACTTTTTTACGGGGAGTCACAGCTTGGTCAGCAGAAAACATTTTCCGGCAATGGTTCACGAGGGTTGAGGCAGAGGGCGTTCGGCGAGGAATTTAATTGGATTTCCGCATGAGGAATTGTCAAGTATTGCAGATTAATCTCATTTTCGGGTTCAATCCATCGGATACGGTCAGAATGCGCAACACGCGGATCAACGTCTCCACATATTATCACGCGGAGAGTTGACCAGACGATTGTACCGACTATAAATACGAGGCGAGTGTTATATCAGTGCGTGAAATGCATTCTGGGATGGAGGCAGGTACACACTAGCCCATCAGCCCATAGATACCTTTATTCTTCCACATTATCCAAGGCAAGAAGGTCTTGCATTCTTTAATGAAAAGAGTTCCAGTCATGCAGCATGATCACATGAACGAATTTTGGAAGTCTCACCTTATAACATTTTTTGTGATTATTAGTCATTCTGACCAATCATAAGCGATTTTTTTCTCATTCTGGCCAGGTATTATACCGATTTTTGATCCCGAAACCAAATATTTTGATCGCTGAAATAGGGCAAAACTTTCATGTCTTGAATCATCATTTGATGCCACTTTGGCAGAATCACACAAGTACATTCTTTTGGCGCCATTTTGACAAAAGCTGACCCTAATAAACTTAAATTTAGCACCCAAATATTTTAAAGTTCTGAATACTTATTTTGATCACAAAAACACAAGTTTGAGCCACATTTAACTTTAAAATGCTACATCTTCGAACTCATTCTCTCGTTTGATCCTTCGAACATTTTGGCAGGATACCGAAATTCGTATCTCATAGCCAAGGACAGTTGTTTGGAAAGAAAAATAAACATGATTATAAATAATACGAATGACATATTATAAATTTTGGTGAAATCTAGGAATGGATTAAAAATTCCCTGTGACGGGATAGACTAACTAAATTATCCGAAATCCATAAATGTATCCATAAATGTACATGTAAGAATTTAGGTACGTAGGTACATGTACTCACCCACGTAATTACCTAGGTACTAAAATGTTTGAACCCACTATTTTCCCAGGTATTTTCACCAAAAATTCGCTGGCTGTCTGCCAAAATCAAAATGTTCACTCGCATTCCGCGTTTCAGACGTCAAGAAACAAAATTTAGTTCAGTACCTGTCTGAACGCAACCTTGTAACAACATTTTATCGAAAGAATTACCCAAACGAGTTGGAATTTGAAGGGTATGTTTGTGTGGTTTGAAGGGTATGCATTTCAGGAAAGTCCGACCGTAACTGTCGTTCGCGAATGCGCGAAAACAAAATCTGTGACACTCGCAACTCCGACTCTACCCGACCATTTTAGCTAAAAATTCCAGAATAATTAAGCCTGAGACCATGCCCAGAAACCAACAAAAGTGTTGTAGAATGGTGACGGAAGAATTTCAGTGTTCAATTCAGTGTTCTATTTCAGTGTTCACAAGCATATTTTCTCAAAGATAACTGTGTCGAAATCAAATGTTTACGGGACAAAAATTGACATAAAAGCTGTTAAAATAGGAAAATATCGAAAACTGGGTATCGAATGGTCTTGAGACAACAAACTATCATTTCAGTATCAAGAAAAATTTAGCCAAAACAAAATTCATCTAGTTTTGGTGAGTCTCTACCTTAATTAAACGAGGTAAAATATAAGCTAAATCGTTTTTTGAATCAACTAAAAGACGGTACCTACACGGAAAATTCGCTCATGTGGTAATGCTACATGAATGGAACTTTTTATTGATGCGCATGTATGAACTGCTGAACATTCGATTCGACACAGTGTTGCTGCAGGTATTGGCTTTATACGCAGGTAAGGCCCACTGAAACTAATTTTCTCGGCCCTCAATGTTTTACCGAGTTGAAAACTAGATGCGTCACGTCCCGAAGAGACTCGAGCCACATCTGCAACCGCTCTGCTAAATAACTTGGAAGTTAAATTCACTATGGAAGGAGAAGCGTAGGAGCTGCGGTCACGTAGACCTCGTACCCATTCTTTTTTCCCCCACACAAGTTAGAAGAACTCTTTACCTTCTGTTTAGCTCGCCTTGAAGGAACAGTTGGCAGACCGCTACTTGTTGAAAACACCCGCTTCTCCTTTATTCAACTTTCTTCTGTTCCGCAAACTTTAAAACTCATTTCCCTCTCGGCTGGGTTGTCTATACCTATCGGGCCAGTCAAATTCACCTTTATAGTTCTCACGAAGAGTTAGATATTTTGAACAAAATATTTACCATTTTGAACTCAAAATCTCATGTATTCAATAAATGTACACAAAGCAGGATGTAATGCAGCACAATGGTGCAACATTTAGTTGCTTGATTATTTATATAACCAGTTCTTTAGAAACCTTCGAATTAAAAAAAAAGCATTTCAAGTTTGATATTTGAGGTAAATTACATTCGCTTCCTCGTATCGATGACAAGATCGTACTGATCATAAACGTGTGCGAAATAAATAATAAATTCAGTTCAGATTAGAGTGGATTCAAAAATTCTACTTGTAAATTTGATATGTTTCGTGCATGAAGCTTATTCAACGTGCAGTTTGAAAAAGTAGAACAAAAATTCCTCTGCGAAGTTTGAAGAGAAGTTCCCTATAATTTCATCAAAGCTAGTGGGTCAGACTCAAAATCAATGGTGGTCAATTCTTTGTAACGCCCATATAACTACCCGAAATAATGGTCGAAATGGGCTGAAATTTGGAGGGTAGGTGCAGGTTGGGTCACAGATAGTCCCACACCAGTCATCGAAAAAGTTCGGTAACTTTCGTGTGCGCATGCGAAAACGTGAAATAATTGAAACGCCCATAACAACCTTAAATATCGTTCAAATGAGTTCAAACTTGGAGGGTCGATCAGGAATACTACTTTGATAGTTCCACGCGGACAGACAGAAATTTTTTTTATTGCATTTTCGGATTCTACATACCTTGAAACGTAAACCATCAAATTTTTAGGGGGGTTAGAATTTTTTCTTTTTCATGCTCGATTCCAATGGTTCATTATTGAAAATAATAAACCAAAAAATATATTATCTACCTTACTTCAAATAAAATAATATATCCACCGTGATGTATGATGATACGTTACGTTCCGAGTGTGTTATGTGCAGAACGCATTTGCCCACACAGGTTACCCAGATTCGAATCGTGTTACGGTGCAATGCACTTAAGAAGGCCCGACTGAGAAAAATGAGGGGGCGCTGCACGTGTTTTCCATCCTTACTGGAGGGTTGTGATTGATTCACACGAGCAGCGGCAATCTCCAAGCGTCCGCGAGACAAAGCGATTTGTCAACGTCAACCTCCCAGCGATGGATTTGGGTACACAAAGAGCCGACTCTATGTGTTTCGCGAGGAGCCTTTACGTATTTGATCGAAAGGAAGTGAGAGAGAAAGTCCTTTGACAAACTAATGCGTTCAAAGGCAAATCACTGCGATATTTTTATTCCTTCCGAATGGATTATTGCCTGGAGCAGACACGTTTGCATAACAGTTATATGGATTTCCCCTCCATGTGCCCCCGTAATTGTGCGTGTCTCCCATTTTTTCATTTCTTTTTTTTTTTTTCTAAACAACAGTCAAGCGAATGGAATTTTACGAAAAATGTAAATTCATGACAGGGAGAAAACACGTTGAGCGGATAACGCTTGGGACAAACAAGGATGATCTAGCAATACAGGATTTAACAAGAGTAAACTTATCAGTGTGTGGCGAGTAAATTAATCGATGATTTATTGAATAACCAATACGCCATTTATTTACTGTCACGAATCGCGAGTATTATCGAAGTAGTATAATTCCTACACCTTCAGTTTCTAGTTGGAACTACGCATCCCGAATCACATGTTTTAGAGGACAACGCCCCCCCCCCCCCCCCGCCATCAGAACACACATACTCCCCCTTTTCCCAAACACACACGCACACGCACGCACGCGCGGACACATTTTGCATAAGGACATAATCCGAATTTTCTTAAGTGAATATTTATAGTACCAGTGTAGGGCCAGTGCACGGTAGGAGCGATGATAGATGACTCGAACGTACCTGAAACAAATCATAACACACATTAATACCAAAATCATACTATTTTCAAAAATGTTCTAGTTATGCTTCGTGTCGTGAGGGCAAGGTAGGGAAGGTTTGGGTAGGTCGCAGGAGAGAGGAGGATGTGCCCCATAGGAGTCTTTTTGGATAGCTAACACCCCGCAGTTATCACCACAGCGAGTGTTAGAGGAAGTGACGTCCCGCGGTTACCACCAAGGCAGACGCTAAGGGAATAGGATGCTAACACCCCGTGGTTACAACCACAGCAGAAACTAAGGGACATGGAAGGGTAGGCGAGAGAGGAGGCGTAAGGTGAGAGAGAGAAGTCGCAGGTAGGAGTGAGGTCGGTCGAATGAAGAGCGCCCATTATAAGCTAGGGCTTATAAAGGTGCCTCCACCTCGTCCCCCGCCTGTCAAAAGTCGTTAACGGCCGTTGAGAGATGGTGGGGGTTCGATGGAGGGGAACCCTTCTGGGCTTCAACCGAGGCGTCGCACACCTCGTCTTTCTCCTTGTTTATTGGTTAAGTCTATAAGTTACACAAATATGTTAAATTTTAGGGGTACCAGGACACTGCGTAATTGGGGTTTTTGGTTGTTTTAGTGAATAGGAAAGAGAGGGAAGAGAGGATTCATTGAACTGCCACAGTTGAAACTATGGGCAAAGATTCAATTTGAAACAGGTGGAAGTGAAGGGTGTACCTAGAGATGATGCCGACAAAGAAGGCCGACGATGCCCTAGGGAAAATACCAACCGAGAACCAGAAGAGGGAGAAAAGTAAACAGCCCCCCCCCCCCTCCCCTCAACAACCGCAAACAGTTTCCGAAAGTTATTTTTGCCAGTTTTCTCGGGTTTTGTCGTGCACCGTCCGCCACTACAGAATAAAACTCATCGGTTACCTCTTCCCCGAGCTTACAAGAACGATACCCCCCACCCCCGGACTTCCAAGTTCTCGACAAGCAAGTTTTTGGAGGCTCAGCCACGGGCGACTGGCTGTCTTCATCGACTTGACTTCGCCCTCGCCCCGGAAGGCTCCGGAGCTCCTACGGAGAACAAGTTTTAATTGCTCCAGAATTATCGAGCAGGTGGTCCCCTCCTCGTAGGCTCATTTTATTTATACAGCCTACCCCCCCCCCCCCCCCCAACCAACCAACCCGAGCAACTACCACTCAATAACTCCTGCTCACCACACAACACGTGGAACTTCAATCTATCGGATCCATGGAATTAGAAACGAGAAGATTTTATAGGTTAATTATTTTCAATAATGAACCTTCGGAATCGAGCATGGGAAAAAAATCAACATCCCCCCCCCCCCCCCCACGATTTATGGGGCTTTCCCAGGGGGAGCACGCGGGTAGGTATTTACTACAGAAAACAGTGAAATACGCAGGAGGGGCATCTATTAAGGTAAGCAATAAACCGTTGCGTAGTAATTTGCAGCTTTTTGGTTTATTATTTTCAATAATGAACCATTGGAATCGAGCATGAAAAAAAAAATTCTTACCCCCCCTCAAAATTTGATGGTTTACGTTTCAAGATATGTAGAATCCAAAACTGCAATAAAAATATTTCTGTCTGTCCGCCGTACGCCGTACGCCGTACACCGTACGCCGTACGCCGTACGCCGTACGGGCCACTTTTCTTAGTTACCATGAAAAGAAATTGATGAAATTCGGGTTATAGGTTCCGTTCGGCGTCTAGTTGGTCCTCGAAGCTCGACGTTACTGTGAGTCATCTCTAAGGGGTTCAAAATAGGGGTTGAAATTTTCAAAACGCCTATACCATTTTTTTACGTAAATATTTTTATGGTTTTAAATAGTTCTTGAACTTGCGAGTTTTTTAAGACCATCCGGAGCATCGTACGTCCAGCCGTTCGTTCACAGTAAGGCCCCGAAGTTTGCACCGACAGGCATTTTCGACTCCAGTGTGAATGAAATTGTATACAATCCAAACCAAATCTCGTAACCAGAGACGCGCCCACAATAGGAATTTGTGAATACGGCCAATCATTGGTAGGGATCACCTGATTATATTGGCGGAGTATGAAGTCGAGTTGGTTGTTCTGTGATATTATTTAATTTGAAAAATGATGGCTCTATTGGAGTTTGTTGGTAGGTAGTGAAACTTGAACAAACGTTGAAGTATTATTGATGGGTAAATTATTACTACGGTAAATCATTATTCAACGGTAAATTATTACACAACGGTAAATTATACCATCTACTTAGAAGGGGCTGGAGTTTGTTGGTAGGTACTTTTGCAACTTTTTTCACACCTCATCAACAATTTCTTTTCAGAACTTCATTATGTGTGTTTCTTTTTGTTAGGTACTGTTTGTCATCGGCAGAATTATTTTAGCAACATTTAACTCGTGATTTAGGTAGGTACCTAGTAACGAGTACGGGGTTAGGTACCAACCTAAGGAGGGTCTGCGATCTACATAATATGTATAGAATAGTACATATCATATTATATAGACGGGTTATCTATACATAGAGCTGTGATCTGTAACAGAAGGGTATTCTATACAAAATAATAAACCGTTGTGCAGGGATTTGCAGCGTTTTTAATTCAACAAACGATTCACCAATCGCATAAAATAGGTTAGGGATTGAACATCGATGTTCGATATTATCGAAACATCATGTTTTTGCTCCGATGTTGGGTATTTATCGAACATCGATGTTATCCTTCCGGTATCATCGATAACATTGATGTTAAAACAATCATCAGAGATGGTATTGTGAAATAGTGAACAATTCTAAGTTAGGAAAGGAATCTAAGGAATTCTAAGTTAGGAAGGGAAATGAAAGAAGTATGAGAAGCCCTGTCGGAATATTCGAATTATTAATCCATTAAATCACTGGACCGATTCTTCTCATTCGTTTCTTCTCCTGAATAAGTTGGCATACTGAAGCTCAGTTCCTATGCCAGTACCAACTGAACGTTTATTTTCAAAAGCTGGACAATACTTACTCAGGGAGAGGAACGGAATGAAGCCTGCACACCCTCCAAGCTGTTCTTCATGCACAGACTGGGAAGGAGCATTATTCTTCCTATGTACCTAACTAATATATGTATACATAACTAATTTGTAAGTACATACCTAATTACATAGGTACCGTATTTCATTTTGAACAAAATATTTACAGCAAGGCGATCAATATATTTCATCAATACAACCTGAATTTCCTAATGAATCATTTTCGTAATTTTGCTTATACTTACGGACCTTTTTTCAGCTATAAAAAAAAAGTTTTGTTGATTACAATATTTATGGGTATTCTCCAACATCGACGATAACATCGATTGTGGAGGTAACGATGTTTGGTGACTGATGTTGACATCGGTGGTAACCGATGTTCTTGCTCCGATGTTCCATCGGATATATGTTGTAAATGTATACCAAATCCATGAGCTGTAATCCATGTCTTCAAAAGGCAAAAGGGCATCCACCACACGCGGAATCCAAATGCAAGCAAGAAGCAACGGACAATCTCCCAAAGCAAGCAATGGCAGCCATACAATATTAACCAAGTTTACAAAAGGATGATGTGGCATAGCGGGGGGTTGTACACTAGAAACAACAGAGCTTCGCTACCTACGACCCTCGCTCTCAATAATCGAGCAAACAAGGGTTAAAACATTTCAGCTCTCCGCCTACGTCAAAACCGGGAAAAGGAAATAAACATTCGGAATGAAGCCAGTGAGCGGCGTCTGCGAGTGCCGAACGGTTCAACAGGCGCACACTATAACACTGGTCGG